>OX101785.1:27313362-27425862 GCA_944452715.1 Ophion slaviceki | reverse complement strand
TTATAATGTTGCTAAAGCTGATTATAATGTTGCTAAAGTTGATTGCAATGTTGGTCAAGTTGATTTCGATCTCAATTACAATTATAAGACTCATTAAGTGCCTATAATAGCATCCCAGGTACTTGATATTTTTATGTAAAATGTTTCCTTAATAGAGGGCACCACTGTAACTGCCCATTTTCGACCGTTCACTTGGGATTTTTTTTTTAAGAAAGGAATAAAATACATGGTCAAAAGAGCTTTTCGGTTTTATAAGGTATACATTGAGGTATGTAAAAAAAAATATTTGTCAAAAGTATACAACATGGCGGCGCACGAGTCACTATAGCGGTACTGTTTTTCAGCCAATCCTCTCCGCGGCACGCAGTAGAACTGTTGTAAATTTAGTCCCGGAACGAAGAGTGAAATGTTTTCGTTAATTATATTATTTTTAGCAGTCAAGTACGGGGGGAATTAAAAAATAATTAAAAGAAAAATAGAGACGAGTTTGAAAAAAAGTTCGATTTTTCGACCATAATTTTCATCTCAAAAGTGATATATTTTTTACAATTTTCGATTAATCGAAAAAAGCGCTCGTCCTTGACTGTCAAAGCAATCGAAGAAGCTACAATTAAAATTTCAAGTCGTTTGGACGAAAATTGTTCGAGTTCTGCTGCCTTAATGAAGATGACAATTTGGTTATGAAAAATCGTTGTTTTTCATTCAATTCCATGTATAATGCATGAAATAGTACATTTTTTATCAAAATGATTCCAAAGTAACCCTTAATCTTTGACATAAGTTGCATTTCAATGACCTGTCAAAGAAGCCCCACGCTCGGGGCTACTTTGACACTTTAAAAAACGTATATATCAAATTGTGAGGGGGTGGTGGAGCTTGATTTTCTTATACATTTGATAGCCAAAGGACACACTGTTCTATTGGAGCAAGAAAAGTTGGTATCTAGGATGTTAACAAAAAATTACCTAGAAAAAACTTCCAAAACCTGTTCAAAGTGGAAGATGCCCGAGGTCAACTTTCGACAATCCTTGCGTGACAAATGAGCAAGAAAAGCAGGACAGTTGGCAAACTCTAGGTCAAAGAGCATCATCATTTAGTTTGATTATATCTATGTCAACACACGCACCACATGATGATTTGCTAAGTCTTCATTTAAAAAAGTCCGGACGGCCAAAAAAGATCGTTCTCAATAGTCTCACCTGTCGAATTTGCGCAATTCGCCCTCCAATTATTTGCGTTAGCCAACTTTTATTCCACTTTTTTCCGACTTATTTTAAAATCATCTTGGAAACTGAATTTAACGCAAATATGTAGTACCAAGCGGGGAAATACCTCCGGGTGTATACTGTAATAGGAAACTTTGCATGTACCCCAGTAAATCGATTACCACGACCTCGCCGAAACGCTTTCAGTTATATCTCTTCCTCTTCATCAGGTATACACTCTGATCCACAAATTTACGAAGATACACGGATCAAAGATTATTAGTGGTTACCGGATGATCTACGCTACGTCGAAAATCCAATTACTCCAGTACGTGTTGGTTGCTTCGTGCCTGCCGAGTCAATGTGTAGAGCTTTTATCGCAATGTTAGATTAGTTTTCTTGGGACGGGGTATTAAGGCGGGAGCCTGAATTGGAAGGTCCAAAAAAGCGTGTTTTTCGGGAATTTTTTTAGGAGGAAAAAAAGCAAGTGCGCTCAGTAAACATTGAGGTATCTTTTCATGTATATTTGAAATGTATAAAAAAACTGTGCAACATGAAACAATAGGTGACTGCAGATTTATCAGCCTATTTCATGTGCAGTCCCAAATCGGCGGTAAAGATGCAGCTCGTAATTCTTGACTGAACCAGATAAACCAATAAAATTTTCAATTGTCATATATTTTTCTTCTGGGTGAATTAAGAAAAAGCTTAAAAAATCGTGGAATTAAAACTTTTCACAGGTGTGAAAAAAATGTGTTAAAAAAAACACTTTAACGTGCTATAAAAATAATTTTAAAATACTTTTTCAACGACTTTTTTAATTCGCTTAAAAGAGATTTTCATACTGATGAAAATAAACTTTGATTTGATGCAATAGGTCGTTTAGTTTTTTTGCTATCACACTCGCCAATTTGGAAAAATTGTGTAAATGGAAACTGGAGAAAACGCCCTTCAAAGTTTTCAATAAGAGGAAATATCAATATCAAATATCAATCGCTTCTCTGCTTTGGCCGTGTATCTTCGAAAATATTTACAATTGGCCTCTGTAACTTTGTAAATATATTCTTCAATAGTTTATCTATCGATTTAAGCAATAAAAAACGATTTTTCGGACCTTCTAATTCAGGGTCTGCCTTAAGACGCGAAAAGCTGCATTTGTTCTTCGGCATTCTTGACATTGATGAATTTTCCAAATTTTCGTCCAATGAGCAGGAGCTTGTGTTGGTGTGGATGAATAAGTGTCATACGAGAATGCATCTGTAGTTGTGGTACATCGACTACCATGGAAGAGTTGACTTCCATAGGAAACGCAGCACGGTACGTCGAGCATACATACAGATGGCGAATCCTGTGGTTCCATTGTTTGTACCCAGGTTGCTATCACAACCTAGTCATGTCGACGACTACATATCCATACTGTAATCCATCCGTGGCGACCGTATATATAAACGTCTGACTGCGGCCGAGTGTGCGTATGACTCTCCGTCTATGTGTATACTTAAACATGTATACGACAAACACTTTACACGCTTGCGCAAAATAAACCGAGGGATTCAGTCTACTCTTTTGTTTCGTTCTTACAATATATGCGAGCGTTCTTCCGCGCAATTATTCGAAAAAATACAAAAATAATAATCTCGTGCATCGTTGAATGTGTTCCCCCGGAAGTACAGTCGAGGGAGGCCTGCGAAAGGTCGTTTTTTCCGATTTTTTGTCTACTTGATTATTTATTAGAGATTTGGAAAGGAGTTATGTTATTGAGCGTACATTGAACTTATTCGGTGTACATTTTTATTTAAAAAAAAATTTTTAATGAACGGTATTGAGGCATAATAGAGCCTCTGTATAAAAAGTGTGGTCCAACGACCGGATCGATAAATTGACGATAGTTGGTCTGAAAAATAAGAATTGAAAAGTTTTGTAATCTACATAAATGGAGTTCTCGTTCGAAGTGGCCATTTTTTTTAAATGTCACATATAGGGGTTGTTAAAAAAGTGTAATTTTGGCGAAATTCTCACATCAGGGGGCTTCAAAAATACTAAGTTGTAACAAGAAAAATGGGCACGTACAACGATAGCTAGTGCAATTACGGAAACATTGGTTTTTTCGAATTGAAAATTTTACAACTATACCTAGGGTTATGATTCCGGCCAGGTCGAGAAAAGTAATTTCGAGAAAAATCTGATTGAATGTTTTAGTATACGTAAATAGTTGCGCTACCTGCTCTCACTAAATCGTCTGTAACTTGCTCAATTTTCAATATTTTGGCTTGAATTTTTTTCACATATTCTTGAATTAGTATACCTTGAGAAGATCCCAAAAGATCGATTTTTCTACCCGTCACAGTAGTGTCCCGCCGTAAGAAATTACAAAATTTTATCTTATTGAACTTACGGAAGAAATATGGTGCCATTTTTTGACGTTGGAGGCTATTAGTATTCAACAATCGTCTAGTTTTTAGTTGTTAGCGATGGCGAAGTAGCAAAATGTCAAAGTTTACAGCCATCATAATCGCCCCTTCTTTCCTCCTCGGAAAGAATAATACCTTGTCCTGATTGTTTTCATTAGTGCATAACTATTATCGAACAGTCGATCAACATTGTATGGTGGGTTGAAAAAAATGATTATATTCGGCTCAAGAGATTGTTTCAACATATCTTTTGGTTTTCTCTGTTACAGAGTACCTGCACGATCAAAGATATGTCCTTCGATCGGAGCTAGGACGTGATGGAAACCTCAGAGGTAACTTTTTACGTTTATACACTCGCATATACATACACATATATCTGTACGAACGTCGTTTGAATACTAAGTCAACTGAATCAGCACGGGTGTAAAACTGCATTATTGCATCTGCTGAAAAGCCCGAAAGGCCAAGAATCTCTGGTCGACTTCTGCTATCTTATAAATTATCACATGTTCCTTTCTCCCACATACATCGATACGTACAATTATAAATAAATTTGCTATACAAAATCTAGGCTCCTTGAATGTGGACCTAAGACCATCTAAATATGCATGATGCAAAAAATGAGTTATAGCACATCAGCGGATTCTTTTTTACAGAATGTGATCGTAATTCTTACTTTCATTCGCGTGTATCCTTCAACTAATACCTACCAAAATGCACTTTTTGAGACGATCGTTACCTGTTCGCATGATGCAATATAGATTAAAAAATGTAGATTAAAATAGACCATTAAACGACGAGAGAATACAGCAATTTCGTTATCAATTTGCATTTTCAGGGTCTAATTACATTGTTATCGGTTCAAATGATCGTGACAGAAATCACGAAGAATAAAGGCGAGATCGAGTTTTCATTTTTATTAAAAGTTCACCCAAGTGTATCTTTTTGCTTCATGGTGATAAATGATTATTGCCATTTTGGAAGATACAAGAGGCACCGTTAAGATTACGGCAGAAACAAAAATAAACAGCTTACTACGTCGTTGAATTTTTACAGTTTTCATACAGTGTTATTGAATATTCTACGAAAACTGTTGTAAAAATAAAATATCTACCGTTTGGCAATAGAAAGCCCTCGAATAGAGAGAAAAATAATTCACTTCATCGGGAACATAAAACAGTGGAATTTTGCACGAACCTCCCTTTTAATATTTTAAGACAAGCCCTTAAGGGATTTTTGACGACTCGCAATAGTTTTCGAGACATTGAATTTTTAAGTTTTTTAAAGGGTGAGGTCCCCCCAAACGAGCTGAAATTTTGCACAGACCTTCCTTTTAATATCATAAGGGGTCTTCTCACTTTAGACGCTAAAACAAAAGGCTATTTTCATGAATTTTTTTGATAGGTTTATATTATAGATATTGATATAAAAGATGTTACACCGGATAAATACACTTTCGAAATGCATTTAAAAAAATTATTTATTCAAGTCACTATTTATAGACGAGAATGGTAGTTAAAAAATGTCCTAAAAAAATTGTAGGTCTGCGTTGTTGATAAAATCTCGGGAATGGATCATCGGAAAAAAAATCAAACGGTTTTAGATTCAGTATGTCAATGGCTATAGCAAAAATAACAAAATGGCGGACATTTTTGGAAAAAACAAAAAAAGTGTTTTTCCACCGTTTTTGGCAAAAAAATAGTAAATATAATTTAAAAAAAAATCCTCGTTATGCACTATAGCTATAGTTGTAAAGAATATGTGGTTAAATTTTAATAAGGATCGGTTCAGTACTTTCGAAGATTTTATCAACAAGCCATCGAAAAATGTTGTTGGGCGAAAAACGCGTTTAAAGGCTGTTTGGGTTACATAAATACACCAAAAAAATGTTAAATGTTTTTCAAAAGTGTATTTATTAAGTGTGACAACTTTTATATCAAGATTTATAATATAATTCTATCAAAAAAGATCATGGAAATAGTCTTTTTTTGCGTCTAAAGTGAGAAAACCCCTTAAGACAACCCCTAAAGGAATTTTTATCGACGCGATATTTTTCGACATATCAAGTTTTTTTTTAACGTGCGTTGACTATATATATATATATATATATATATATATATATATATATATATATATATATATATATATATATATATATATAGTCATATATGTATATGTATATATATCTGCTACGTCTCTGTTCATAGCTATATATGTTAAGGCGCTCTCCGTTTTGCCCAAACAAAACAACCCGAACCCAAACCCAAACCCAAAAACTATTGCGCGTCGCCAAAAATCCCTTTAGCGGTTGTCTTAAAATATGAAAAGAAAGATTTGTGCAAAATTTCAGCTCGATCTAGGGTCGGGGGGGGGGTGGAACCTTATCGTAATACTGAAAGTACAAAGAATAGTCGAAAGGTAAAAGGAATAAAATATTGTTGATAGAGGTAGAACTAAGATGGAAAGAAAGGATGGGTCAGATCAGAGACAGTCAGAGTATGATCGAATCGGCATAGAACGCCCCATACCGAGGCCAAAGTAAGCCGATGAACGGTGTGTCCTAGCTGGCCCGACCGTAGCTTCATTCCCGTCCGTCCTGGATACACCGCAACAGCTATAAAAAAGTTTCTCAAGCGTCGGTTTGAGAAGAATGATATAAAAAGTCTCGCGCTGCAGCTGTAACTGTCTCCGACGATGATTTACTCGCAACAATTTCTCGAAAAAAAAAGTCAAACTCACTTCCGCGTCTTTGAAGCAGAAATATGTAAGGCATAAATTTTCGAATACGTAAGCTCCTGGATAATCGCGACTATATAGTGAGAAATACATCGTACAGCGTATTCCATGAAAATTCACAAGATATTTTGTATTTCGATTGGCATTGTGTAAATTGTATGGGCGCGACTATTATTCCTCATTTTTAGTCGCGCACTCGATCCTATATTCCCGTTCAATATTATGACTATACGGATATTTTTTTCGATGGAACTGTAAAACGACGCTTTTATGTTGTTTTTTAAAACCACTGCTCGAAAAATCATCTTCGAAATTGCAATTTTCTGAACCATAATCCGTTCTTTTGTTGCTGGTAATTAGTTCTTATGCAGAACAAAAGATCACAAATCTGAAAGAATTAAAAAAAAGTAATGGAAAATAAATACGGGAAACTAGCAATTTGTCGAAAAATATTATAACCCTAATAAAACCAGCAGCAGACAGCTATCCAATTTAAAGACATATCGAAATGATGGAAAGCATTTTCTCGATATCGATCCTTTTCAGAAGTAAGAGTTCGTGTCCTAAATATTTGCCCAATAATCAAACAAGAATTTTTAACATGAAGTATTGTTACTGAACTTTGCAATGTTGTTGTACATTTTTTTAATCCCACGACAAAAACGGTTTGTTTCCAGTAGATTTTCACTAGAACAAAAATCTGGTTGTTAATATTATTCACGCGTAGTGGATTAGAAACATGTTTTGTATAAAATTCGTATGTTTATACACATGATAGAGATCAGTTAGTTGAAAATTGCATGGGCGCGACTATTTTTCCTCAGTTATTATAGTCCAATAATTATAAATGTTTTTGTAGTTTAACGCTAATTATCATAGTCGATACCACCATTCATAAATGCAGCACTGTAAAACAGGAAGGAAGTCATATTTTTCCATTAATACAGACTTTTGCAAATTTCTCTTACAGGCGAAATCGACAGACTTGCGACACTGGTGAAAATCTCGTTTACTCTAACGATACTGACCATCGTTATCGTGCTCACGTTGCTGGCGAAAACTTTGATCAACATCAAAAGGATCCGCGGAGCAATACAGAAAATTTTTAGACGAACGTGGGCCAAGGTAAAACATTTGTTAATTGAATTGCAATTCGCAAACATGGGCCGGTCAGAAAATATTTTCTATTAAGGGGCAACATCTACCGAGAGGCCCGAAAAATGGCCAAATAAAAATTTTTCTCCTGGGGTACGGTTGGTGAAAAGGAAACACATTTTTTAAAACACAAAAGTACATATATTGCGAACCTTAAAAAAATAACCAAAAAATACAGAAAAACAACAAAAACGTGGCTGCCGGCCGATGATGAATTTTTTAGCGACATTTGCCGGTGGACACTCCAGTTTAAACGGTCCATGTGAAATCTAAAAACTAAACGGGTTATTCAAATTAACAATAAATACGAGTCGTTGACGATCGTCGATTTTTTTAAATAATAAAAACCATATTTTTCAATTAAATTTTGAGAGAACATAGCTAAAAGATGATACTATCGAATCAAAATATTTTTTGAAAATGCAACTTTCCGACCCATGTAGGTAGATGTAGCCCGTTAAAAACATATGACTTCCTGTCGGATTTATAGTGTTGAACGAATCCGTGAATTAAGATGTTTCATTGATTTAATTTTTTTTAATCAATTTTTTTACGATCCAGTAAGGGAGGACACCACTGAGACTGCCCATTTTCGAGCGTTTTCTTTGGAATTATTTTTAAAGAAAGGGATAAAATACATATTCAAAAGAACTTTTACGCTTTATTAGGTATATATTGAAGTATGTAAAAAAAAATTATTTGTCAAAAGAATACAAAATGGCGGCGCACGAGTCGCTATAGCATTACTGGTTTTCAGCCTACTCTCTTCGCGGCACGCAGTAGAACTGTCGTAAATTAAATTCTGGAACTAAAAGTGCAATATTTTCGTTAATTATACTAGTTTTAGTTTTCGTACGGGGAGGATTGAAAAATAATGAAAAAAGAGAGATAGATACGAGTTTTTTAAAAAGTTCGTTTTTTCGACGATAATTTTCATATGAAAAGTGATATATTTTTTACAATCTTCAATTAATCGAAAAAAGCGCTCGTACTTGACTGTTAAAGCAATCTAAGAAATTACAGTTAAAATTTCAAGTCGATTGAACGAAAATTGTTTGAGTTCTGCAGCCTGCCGATTTCAAAAAAATGATTTTGAGAAAAATTTGTTTTAAGTTTTCGGTATCTGCGGGGAAACAAATTCACGGGTGAATTTGCAGAAGCGTGGGAGCTTCTTGAGTCGGTGGGTTACGTGATCCTCGTTGGGAACGGTTTTTACGTCAGGATAACATTTTTGGACGTTATTTTGTGTACCTGGTACTGCGTGTACCCGCGGGGCCCGGTTGAAATTCCGAACTTTGAATGATCAGAACGCTCAAAACTCCGAAAGAATTTTACACGAAAGACCAAAACTCCGAAAATCTGAACACCGTCAAAATAATTCGGCTACGGAGGTTTGAAAAATTTCAAAATTTTCTATAGATCGACGAATTATTTCAAGAATTTTTTTTTATTAAGAAGTGATTTTGCGTCAATTTTGAAATTTGTCTAGATAATGTTATACGTTCTACATAATTTACAGTCAACTGCGTAGACTTTCGCGGGCATGATCTTGACGTGGGAGCCGGGTTGAAATTCCGAACTTTGAATGCGCCGACGGTTTAAAATTCCCAATTTTAATGTTCCGAAATTACAAGGTTCAAGATCATACCAACGAAAGTCTACATAGTTGACTGTAAATGATGTAGAACGTATAACATTGTCTAGACAAATTTCAAAATTGACGCAAAATCACTTCTTAATAAAAAGAATTCTTTAAATAATCCGCCGATTTATTGAACATTTTGAAACTTTTGAAACTTCCACAGCCGAATTACTTTGCTGGTGTTAAGATTTTCGGAGTTTTGGTCGTTCGTGTAAAATTTAATATTGTTTTTTTCAGCTATAAAAGAATATGCATAATATTTTTAAAGGCTCAAAGGATTTTTTAAAAGTGTTCCCAAAAAACACGATATGTCGAAATTTTTACAGCGGTGTCCTCCCTCAAAAAACCATCCTATTGAGTGAAATATTGGGTAGTTCTTTAGATAAGTGACTTTTCCGAAAAACATTTTTTGCGATTTTCTCATTTACTGGATTGTAAATGATGATATTCAGTCGGGGGAAGCTGGCATTTTTCATTAACGAATTTTTTACAAGCAAAAAATCGTTAAAAATCATTTCGAATTTATTAAAAACCCAAATAAACCTAAACAAACCCAACATAGGCGTCGAAATATTCAAAAATGTCCTATTTTATCACGTGTTCCCGCAAACTTCAAAACCCCATAACTTTTTATGGGTGAAAGGGACGGGTTGAATTTCAGCTTCCCCGGACTGAATAACATCATTTATAACCCAATAAATCAGAAAACACCGAAAAAAACTGTTAGCCTAATTTTTCGGAAAAGTCACTTATCTAAAGAATTACCAAATATTGTGCATGTGCACTCTACAAAAAATTTTGCAAGAATTTGCCGATATTTGTCATACATACGCAAATTCCTAATTCTTCTTATCTCACACCTTTATTAGTGTGATTATTTTCCACTATTTAATAAACTTTTTTCTTCGTCAGAAAGCGACGAGCAGTAATAAGATTCGGGATGACGTGGAAGTGGGTGCTGGGAAGCACAATGGTCTAAAATTGACGATGCCCACGATAAGCGCGACAGTCGCGCCGTCCGTAAGTACGAATGGAAATTCGACGCCGAACACGACGAGCACCCCGCTCTCTCGTCGTCACCCGACCGAGGATAAGACCCTCGATTACGCCTACGACAATCCGGCAATGACACCAAGTCCGGAAAGTGCTCAACCCCGAACTAAGCGCGAAAGTTCTTTCTAAAAGTCAAAGCTCCTAAAAAAATCATTCTATCGAGAATTAAAAAAAAAACCCTTCCAATGATTCCGCCATTTGTGCCGTTGAACTCGCGAGATAATAATTTGCGAAATTCAAAAATCTCCTTGAGAACGAAAAAAAAATGTACAACATGTGCAACATCGAGACGTTGTTCACATCCTTATCAAGTGCTGTCCGGCAGACTTTTGTTAATCGTCCGGAAAACGGTCCATTCCACACTTACCCTTATATTATTTTTCTGTCTACAATCTATGTAAACTTTCTTTTTCCGTCACGATGCGATCTTTGAGGTTCAATCAATTAAATGTAACTTAAATTATAATTTTATCATGTATAACCGGGTTCGATGCATTCGTGAACCGTGCGGCTGTGCGACTTAAAATCTGTTTATGCGTTCGTTGTAATATTATCGGGCGGTAATTCCACCCACGCAATAGTATCGTCGTTATCATTATTATAACAGCTTTGTGAATATTATTATTATTTTATTATTGCAATTATTATTTTTCTAATATTAGTATTATTAATATAATGATCATTATCGTTGAGTGCAGCGTCTCCAATAACGTATGAGTAAATCGTGTGTACAGTAAGTGAATGAGATGTATGAATGATTTCGTATAAACATTCAAAACCCTATCAGCCATTCCGTCCATGAAAGGCCTTATAGAGCAAAAGAGCGTGAAAAAAATCACACTTTTGCATAGGTTGGTCATACGTTTCACGATCTAATAGTGTAATGTGTACATGTATATATTTATATCATCGAGTTGGAAAAAATTAGCGAATACAGTTATGGCGACGATTAAATCCTCACGAGAGTTGAAGTAATCTCAAGCATTTTTAAATCGTTCATAAAAACGATTTAAAAATTTGTAACTTTCTATATTCAAGTTTTGAAATGTGCCAGCCACGAGCTGCACATTTTTATTAATTCGTTTCGGAATAATTCTATTTTTCTATTCAGAGTTTTAACAAGTGACAGAGGATTGTGAACAAATTATCTTTGAAAATTTTAAAGTTGTTTTATTACGATGAATTAGAAATTTTATAAAATTAATTTTTTTGATGCCGCTGTGTGTGCTATGAACATTTTAAAATTTGATCACGAGATCAACGGAAATGTGCTCAAAACATAACGTCCACCCTGTCGAAAAACGTGGCGTCGTTCGGACAATTACAAAGCTCAAGAAAGAAAGCTCAAATTATTTCCCTCCGTGGATTTTGTTTGTTTGGCACGGAGCTCAAAAGAGACAGTATTTACACACGTTAAAAAATCCTACCCGATACGACACATGTTGAAGAAGTTGTGAGCCGATTTGCTCAAACTCGTAAATCTCGTGAGAAAAACATAAATTAAAGGGGTCGTGAAAACGCCTTGACCGATCTTAGTTTAATTCGTAAGTTTTACTTAATTGGAAATATTTACGATACAGAATAAATATTGCCGAATATTTATATATGCCGCATCGAATTTAGGCTATAATGATTAGTAATAATAACTATAATATTTCGCTCTAAGACCACGTGACTCGTGTAAAAGTCTTCCAGAATCCGCAAGATATTAATTTGCCCCAAGGCAGCTGTTAATTTTTAAGATAAACGTTTCATTGAAAGTGATTAATGTTCGTTTTGAATAATTGTAACATCGCGTACTCGTAATGGCCCAACAGGTGAGCCCATCGGCAGTGCAGTATATAGGATTTCTCATTTTTTACGTATATTTTAGAAGATCAAAATATTTTTTAAATACATCCAAACTAACTAAAACGAAAATTACTTTGTGAGTAAAGAAACGAGGGCGTTTAGTTTGAAATTCCGTATTATTTTTTTTCGAGTAAGATAACAAAGTCCAGCCTATAACTAGACAGTAAAATACGGTCACTCACAACACTCACAATCCAATCGCACGAAGTTGATTTAGTCGAGCACTCGATCCTAAATTCCCTTTCAATAATTGTGACTAAACGGATATTTTTTCGATGGAATTGTAAGCCGACGCTTCTATATTATTTTCGACAACCACTGCTCGAATAATCTTCTTCAAAATTGTAATTTTTAAACCATAATCCGTTGTTTTGTTTTTAGTAATTAGTTTTTATGCAGGAGAAAAAATCATAGAGCTGGAAGAATTAAAAAAAATGGAAAATAAATATGGGAGCTTTTTTTCAATCATTTCAATTTGTTCAATTAATTTCTACTTTCAAAGCTAGAAAAAAATTCGACTTATGGATGTTCGTACTTATGGGTTTTCGACTTATGGAAATTCGACGACAGGGGTTAGCATGCAGCTACCCAACTTAAAAACATATCGAAATGATGGAAAGCATTTTCTCGATATCGATCCTTTTCAGAAGTAAGCGTTCGTGTCCTGAATATTTGCCTAATAATCAAACAAGAATTTTCGAACATGAAGTATTCTTACTGACCTTTGCAATATTGTTGTAAGTTTTTTCAATCCCACGACAAAAATGGTTTATTTCCAGTAGATTTTCACTACAACAAAAATCTAGCAATAATTATTATCCACGCGTAGTGGATTAGAAACATGTTTTGTATAAAATTCGTATGTTTATACGATTAATAGACATAAGTTAGTTGAATATTGTACGTTTGTATTTTTTTTAATTTTGAAGTGAAATTCAGACAAATGCATTTTACGATTGAAGACATTTGTCATTGTGCGATAAAAAAACTTGCGATCTTGCGAATTAAGGAGGAAGTCGACGTATTGTCTATCAAAAATTACGTTTACCTTTCGACAGTCCTAAAAAAATTTCCCGCATTGTCGCACTTCAGTATCAGTATCAATATGTCTCGCGCGAGCCTGATGACAGGTTTGAAAATTTTGTCGTATAAGAAAAAAACATAAATGTACAGAATTTGTGATTGACAATTGACGGATCAATCCGCAACCCTGTTTCCATAATAACTTTTGTAATTCCGAATTTCCGAAAAGTGTTCACATAAAAAAAGCCGGTTTTACAATTATCAGTCACAATCTTCGCGGGAATGTACACTTTAAATTGTACGTGAACAATTTTTACTCCGCTCGGTATGAAGTGCGAGCTACATTGTCAGATCACAAATGATGGAGTCGCGTCGCGAATCAGAGCCTGGCGATTGACTTACAATTAATCGTACGCGGATTTATATTATAAGAATATATAGACATTTTTGTCTCGTCGGTTTAGCGTTTTTACAAAGTGAAAAATCACAAAAAATTGTAGATAAACAAAATCGCATGTTTCAAAAGAATTGCTCGATAATCTTAGATAGTTGAGAAATTCTTTGGATGTCGAAAAGAAAATGAAAATGACAACTCTTTTGCATATTCTCGTGAAATCGAGAAATTGGTTTTGGAAAACATTTTTCGGGCAATTCGAAAATACAATGCAAATCAATTGCGAATGAATCAGATTTGATTGAATATTGTGCCTTACTTGGTTCTTTATAAAAAAAAAAGTTAAAAATCGTCGAAAGTTTTGGCGAGCCAAGTGTCATCGCAGTTACTTAACTATAACAATTAATTTTTGTATAAGCCACAAAACATCACAAAAATGAGTATGAGGCCCAATGATTGGCGAACTCGACTAAGATCGATGTTGAATTGTACATAAAGAATGGCCTTAATGTTATATTTTCGTACTGTACGTGCGTATTCTAAGATGCATTTTATATTTGCCAAGCACATCATCGCCTTATGGTAAAAAAATCTATAAATTAAATAATTTACCACGAAAACCAAAATTATTCCATTCTATTCATTGGCAATGAAAATACAAACAAAATATTGGCTTTTGTCCTTTCTCCGTTTTTGAATAACATTTTGCATGACCATGCTCAATGCGCAACCTCAATTCTATTGACAATTGCCATGCTCGGGAAAAAATGAATTCGATTTTTAAAAGTTGAGTCGATACGACGAGTGTTTTTGTATTTATAATATTGTAAAAATATATGTATATACGTATACATATGAACATGTGTATTTGAAACAAATATTTGTTTGCGATAAATAAAATATTACAGAACGAAAAAAAATCGGAATATGCATGAACAAACAAACGAACTCACCCTGCGTTTTAATAATTGTTTATTTTACTGCCTTATATACAAATATATACAAACGGCGACGATATGTGCGACACATGATCGACATAAAAACCAAGAAGTCGTTAATACAATAACGAACGTAGGATAAACCTATTACGAAATACGGCTCCGCAGTTGACAGAAAAATCCATAATTTTTTCCTTTCTATTTACGTAAATTCATTTCGTAACGCCCTCTACGTTGCATACGTCAATTTATGTATATTTTGCGAATCACTAGTGAACGTTCTTAATAATAATTGTGAAACATATTAACCCTTCGTTGACATATTTATATTTAGCCACGATTTTGACACACTGGGTCAATTTGGTCCGGACAGTATTTCATCCACCTGCCATTGACAACCCTTCGGTTCGTTTTTATCAGGGGTGTGCGGGTACTCGATTCACTCGGGGCGCGATGGGATACGTTTTTGCATTACTCGCCACTATCGGGTACCCGACTTTGGTCATCGGGTACTCTCAAATTTCGAGTACTCGTAAACGTCGAGTACTCTTGAACTTCGAATATCCGTAAACGACTTGGAGATCCGTATCTATAATTTATGTTTATTATTTATCTAGGTGTATCGATCGAATAATAGGAGAAAACGGAAACTCGAAGAAGGCGATAAAACGAATAAATGATAATACTGCAAAGATCTTTTTTCGTCTCACTTTTCTATTCTGTGTGTATGTGTGTGCGTGTGCGTGCGTGCGTGTGTGTGTGTCTTTTAGGGCGGAGTGAAAAAGGTCAATTTTGGAAGACCGTATCGTAATAGCGCCGGAAAGTTGCGTTTTGGCATCACTAAAAAGTGAGGAAAAGGAAAAAATTTACAATAAATATCTTCTGTTCCGGCAAACGCCTTAAAGTTTTGATTTTTTTTACGTGGTTTTTAAATGGAGAAATAACCCAAAAAGACCAAGATTCAACGCCCCGTGTTTATTTGAAGCGAGAAGAATGTAGCTTCCATTTGACGTTTTAAAATTGAAAATATCTTGATTAGTTTCAGAGATACAAGCGTTTAAAGAACAAGCTTTTTCTGGGAAAAAATTGAAAAATGAAAAAAAAAAAAATTAAGAAGAAGGAATCACCGAAATTGCCAGTTAGCACTAGAAAGAATTAATGAAAATTCGAGGAAGAATCTTTCTTTCATAAAGTTTTTCGACATTCAAATATCTCAATATTTCCTGAAATGCGAGTGTCTTAAGGCCTCAGGTATAAAATCATGTGCGAATTTAACAATTTTTTTTTCGTAGGAAAATGTGATTCACTCATAAAATTAATTACACACCTATTTAGTATGAATTTCAAGCTGTTAGAAAGTATATATATTTTTTTTCGATGTACACAATGGCCGACTACTAATGTTTTCCTTTGTTATCTTTTTTTTAGGCACTCCGCGGCGTGACATTTAGCATCCACAATTGTTGACCTAGAACAAAAATAAAAAATTCTGGACAATCTACATTGGAATACCTAGAGAAGTACGTACGGAATTTAAAAAACATTGTTTTATTCAAAAGTTGTAGGCATTTGAACTTGAGAAATGAATTTTCAGTAAAAAATTTCGTTATAACTGCTCATAAACTGCTCATAAAATGAAAAGTTTTCGATTGATCAGAAATTCCGTACGTACTTCTCTGCGAAATGCAATTAGGAACATAACTTTTGAATTTGAAGTAAATCGAGTCAAAATTGTTGAAGTTATTTGTCACGACAAATTCGAAAAAGCTGTTTCGAGAAGTTTCGAGTAGTCGGCCATTTTGAACATCGAAAAAATATATATACTTTCTAACAGCTTGATATTCATACTAAATGGATGTGTAATTAATTTTATGAGTGAATCACTTTTTTATACGAAAAAAATGGTTAAACTCGCACGTGATTTTATACCCGTTACTGTAGCCTAAGGCCTCAAAAGAAGTTTGCCGGAAAAAATGGTAAATGTACACATAACAAAAATACTAAAATTATTAAATCCATTATTTGTATTTCTTATGATGTCCAACCTATCGGCGAAGAGTGGAGAACATAAAGCTGGAGTCTATTTCGTCCGTTTTAGTACGTTTTCGTGGCGCTATCTACTATGAAACGAAATTTTGTTCCGGCAATACGGCTTATCGAGTTCCCGACGTGAGACGAGTACTCGAAAAAATCGAGTACTCGATAAAGTTCGAGTATACCCGTCCAATCACGGGTACCGAAAAATTCGGGTATTCGATCCGCATCATAGTCTAATTACCCGACCCGACCCAACCAATTCTGCTATCCGCACACCCCTAGTTTTTATTGAAAAAAAAATCCGAGATACACTTTAAACATTTCTCAATATGTCTGCGTAATTCAAATTCCAAAAATCATATTAAATTGTTCTAAATAATTATTAAAAATTTCCAATTTTGGAAAAGTGAGTATTTTACTATAAATTCATCCGGGTAAAAATGACCCAGTGTATCAGTGTAGGGTTAATAATAATAAAATTTACATCAATAGACAAATTATACGGGCCTAAGTACATAGATGCCTTATTCTTCCATCGCGTGAAGTAGAATTTACTATTTTTCGTGACAATTGCATTTCGAGATTCAATGGTTTTGCAGATCCATTTGGATTCGATCGTAATTTATTACATCGTTGAACTTTGATAAATGCATGTGCTAAATCTCTGATGAGACAATTTTCCGATATGTTTCTTTGTTCACCGAAATTATACATTATTCGCCAATATATATGCTACGATGACATTGGTTTTTCTTTTCCTTCGTCATATTATAATCGTATAATTTCGTATACCGATACGTATCGTACGTTCTAAGCACATAATGATAAATACAACACTTAAGGATAGCGATATGTTTTTATTCAAATCGACGAGTGTGCGATTAAACGTCGGTTTGTCTTCTTCTATATTTACGTGTATATAAATCACCTTTATTTTCTTTTTTGGTCACATTTGGAAGTCTCGATAGTTTGGAACCCGTGTCAGTTTTTTTTCTGTTATTCTAATGTACGAAGAAAAAAAAACACTTTTCTAATCTCATCGGAGTAAAAAGATTCTAAAGATGGCACGTAATCGCGATCTTTATTTAATTTCCGCATCGCTCGTATTATCCACTGTTACTTCGCTCGACCGAGATCCGAGCGGTTTTAATCGGCCTGCAAACGAAATACCGAAATTCTTTATTATCCGAATTCATTCAGAATAAATAGCGTCATAAAACAAGCTTGTTTATCTAAATTCTCAGTCAGATCTCCAGGATAGGAAGAAAATACTTGTTACTAATGAAAATGAAGAATAATCAATTTTTTTGATTCGTCTAAAGATCTGACTCAAATTGGATACATCAGTATCCCTTTCAGCATGAAACACTATTTAATAATGTTGAAAAATATATTTTTCATCGCTGCCTTTTTTCTCCTTCACTTTGACGTTAAAACTTCACATCGAGTTAAAAAAAGCCAACAAATGTATATTTACAAAGATTCGATGTTGAGCTGTCTTTCAAGGAGGACTTGAATGAAGATTCGCTGCTCATGGTGTTGGAACGCACGAAGAGTCCTAGACGTACACAGGTATATGTCAACGAGAAATATTTGAAAACATCGATATGTTTCTCTCCCTCCAGAGAAAGGTCTACGTTTGTACAAAAAAAAAGTTTGTTCCTTCTCCAATAAGTGATGAGATCAAAGTGATTTTTTAAAACTTCTGTCACATACAAATCTCACCATCTCATCATTTTTAAGAGACTGAGAAGCTTGCCCAAAGGGAAGACGCGAACGAATCAATTATGAAATAAAAAAAAATCGTGGCAACAACAATCTCCGAATTTTCATGTACATTTTTTCTCCTAGCAAATTTTAAGGCGGGCAACCACTTTAGATGCTTGAAAAAATCAATTTTTCAAATTTCATACATCGTTAGCAAAATATCTTAAGGGGGCTTCTCACTTTAGACGCTTAAAAAGACGCTTTTCATGATATTTTTAACAGGTTTATATTATAGATATTGATATAAAGTTGTTACACTTAATAAATACATTTTCGAAATACATTAAAATTTATTTATTTATTTATTCAAGTCACTATTTATAGACGAAAATGGTAGTTAAAAAAATGTCCTAACAAAATTGTAGGTTTGCGCTGTTGATGAAATCTTGGAGATGGATCATCCGAAACAAAAAAATCGAACAATTTTAGATTCAGTATGTTAATGGCTATAGCGCATATCATACGATTTTTTATATATGCAAAAATAACAAAATGGCGATCATTTTTCGAAAAAAACAAAACGTGTTCTTTTTCACCGTTTTTGGCGAAGAAAAAATTAAATATCAGAATTTACAAAAGTCCTTGATATACGCTATAGTTGTAAAGAATATGTGGTTAAAATTTCATAACGATCGGTTCAGTAGTTTCGAAGATTTTATCAACAAACCGCCGAAAAACGTTTAAAGTTTGTTTGGGTTACATAAATACATAAGAAACATTTTTTTAGGTATTTCGAAAGTGTATTTATTAAGTGTAACAACTTTTATATGAATATCTATAATATAAACCTATTAAAAAAATTCACGAAAATAGTCTTTTTTAGCGTCCAAAGTGAGAAGACCCCTTAAGAATACACCCTGAAAGTTTCAAAACGATATTCGGATTCCTTCTAACGGTATGTATATAAATGATAAAGACTCTGCGCTCGACAGCCAACCACTGTGACGGGTCAAAACATTCGTTTTTATTTTGCTTTTTCTCAGAGTGTACATACTCGAGAATATGTAAAAAAAATGTCAAGTTAAAATATTGAAAAGTGACCAAGTGACAGACGATTTAGTGAGAACAGGTAGCGTCACGATTTACATATACTAAAACTTTCAATCGCTTTTTTCTCGAAACGACATGTTTTCAATTTGCGGGAATCATAACTCAAAAACTAATTGATGGATCATCTTCAAATTTGGAACACATTTACATAACATAATTTATCAAAACATGAACCTAAAGTTGGAAAGATTAGATTGTTCAAAACATATTTATTATTGCAAAATGCCGGGGAAAAAATGCTAAAAATCGATCATTTTTTTCAAACACGTTCCAACATTCAATTCTCGATTTTTTTTCAAACTTTAGGTTCACCTTCTTAAAAAACATCTTAAGAATGTATAAAAATTTGTTGGACTATTTCAGGTGCAAATTGCGCGCTGCACAGTTCCCGCAGATCGACAACGACGATGAACCCACGCCAAGGAATACAGCGCATTACACCTTAATTAATGCATTTAATAACTTGAAAAAAATTTCCAGAGATGTCTGAAAATATGAATCAATTATTGTCAGAGTTGCGGAATTTTCCGTTTTTATTTTCACAATAAAAAGAATAGAAAAAATCGTCTAATTTTCGGTCTCCCAAAGTGGTTGGCCGCCTTAACTTTCTGATAACCCAATGAAAAGATATTCCATTATTTTCCCGCCTCGAGTTGGCCTTTTCGATCGTACGAAAATCACTCAAAATGTATCATAGCCTTCAAAGTAATCCTCGAACAAGTTATTCTCGTGGGTTACTTGAATTTCAGGGTAAAATACGACGATAACGATATCATCGATTCTCGATAATTTCTTCAATGAAAATGTCTCGTGCTCGTATTTCTTTTCTTCAGAGTCTGCTCGCGGGTGTATGAAACAAGAAGGGATTACCATTGAGAATGACAACCGGGGTCGCGGGTGTCGGGAGATACGACGAGCTTCTGTGCTGAGCCATCACGAGTTCCTTCGTATTTTTTTCCGGCTTTATCAGGACTATGTAAACTTTTGGAAAGAACAAGCAGCCGAGCTGAACGAGTCCGCTGAGGGAGAGAGAGAGAGCCAGGGTGATCACCCTTATGGAATTACTCGTCGATGCCAGATATAGAGGTACGAAGGCTAGCCAGAGTATCAGCGTCGTGTAATTCGTGAACGCTATGTGGCGCGTCTCGTTGAAACCCTCGGGACATTTTCTCGTCTTTATCGCATAAATTGTACAAACAACTGGTGCGAAAAGAAAAATTAAGTTGAAATTAAAACATCATAGGAGCGATGAACCACCGTAGTCGGATAATTGCGCATTGTTCGTTGGCTTACCGATCAATATAAAAGGATATATCAGGCCAACCATGTAAGATCTGTCGTCGAGGCCCTGACAAATTCTCAATCTCGTATCCCTCGTTGGAAACGAGTGCGCTATAGACGGTGGTACTTTCATTAACCAAGCAGCGTTTATCACAACCTCCAGTAGCGTCAATATACCCGTAATAATCAGTTGAGATTTTGGACTTGTGTACCTGAAAATAATTACGGGCGTGGAATCGAACTTTTGAGCCTCTTCATGGACTACGTTCCGATCGAAAATCGATTAAGGGGAGGTACCTGAGTAAACGGCGAGTAAAACAGGTAAACTTCGGGTATTTTGATCTCAAAAACTAATGTTTCGATTGGATCCGGGTTTTTTTTATTGGAAAATATGTACATTGAGGTATGTTTGGGAATTTTTAAAAACAATTTAAAAATTATTTTTAATAATTTTTAAATTATTAAAAATAATTTAACCCAAACTCTTGACACAGCACTGACAAAGGATCATTCTCCCTCTCTCCAAAAACAATACATTTGCCACTTAGTCTTTCTCGAACGCTCTTGGACGTCACTACTCGACATGTAGAGGAGAGAAAATTTTTTCTAGTTTTCTTCTTTGTGCTTGTGAGGATATATTTAGTTAATTTCAATAGGTAATTACCACTTTCACACAACATCTCATTAATCTCATTAATCAAGACAATAGATCAAAATAAAGTTTCTTTTACCATACCAATTTTTCACAGATAATACAATCACCAAAAAATGATTATACCTATCAATTGAAATATAAAAAACGGTTCGACATCAACCCTCCGAATCAACCTCACGAGACAGTATTTCATCATCAAACATACTGTCAACATCAACCATCCTCCAAGCACAAACCAAAAGAAAACTAGAAATATTGACAATATTCGGGTTCGTTATCTAACATAATTCTTATCTCTCTCACAATAACTTGTTATAAATAATCACTCACACAATATCAACATGATTAGAAAAATTATGAGAAAAAACTAACACAAAATTTACACAAATCATTAAAGCACATCTAAAACTTATTTATAACAATGAATACAATTATTGTTTTTAAAAAATCTGTAATTTCTATTAATATAATTTGTATCGCGAAATTTGTAGAACAAATAAAGTTTCTGAAGAGGATCCGAACCAAGGATCGAAACGTAAACGAGTGAAAAAAACTCCTTCCTTCTTTCCACCACGACCTTGGAAATCTCACGGGCCGAATCGAAGCCGATTCCTCAACATCTCGTAGTATCAACACGGCCGCACACCACTCATACTCATTTTTAAAAATAAGTTCGTTCACTGGAAGCGATTCAAACGTGATTATCTCGAAAAGTAGTTTTCAAAGTCGGTGCCAGATGTATCTCGAAAACGGCTTGTCCGATTTTGTCCAAATTTGGATACAATATTCTTCGATAGTTTCTCTCGTTCGCCACGTAGGGGCTTTTCGTTTGATTGAACCATTGCTTTTTTTATGCAATGTGTATGCAATCCAAAGTCATCGGAAATTGCGAACGAAAAACGAATGTTAAATTAAAACAGTCGCAATTCCGTCAAAAATGAACATTTCAAAAAAATCCTACGTCGCGAACGAGAAAAACCATCGAAGAATATTGTATCCAAATTTTGACAAAATCGGACAAGCCGTTTTCGAGATACATCTGGCACTGACTTTGAAAACTATGTTTCGAGATAATCGCGTTTGAATCGCTTCCAGTCAACGAACTTATTTTAAAAAATTCCCAAACATACCTCAATGTACATATTTTCCAATAAAAAAACCCGGATCCAATCGAAACATTAGTTTTTGAGATAAAAATTCCCGAAGTTTACCTGTTTTTCTCACCGTTTACTCAGGTACCTCCCCTTAAGTACCCCTCTCTGGAAACTTAAAAAAATCGTTTTTTTTTTGCACATTGTTATAGTGTGAACTTTCATGAATATCTTAAAACCAACCGGACCCGGAAATTCTAAAAATTGACGAAATTACATTTATTTTAGTGGAACAATGTGCGTTGGGTTTACCGCGATCCGTCGAGTTTGAACGCGGTTATCTCGAAACTACATATCTTGACACGGCGGGATTGATATTTTGAGTAACTTTCACATTATTGACTTGAATTTGCACAGTTGGCGTTCAAACAGTAGTAATTTCTAGTTCACGATCGCATTTTTTAATTGGACGAACCATTTGTTAATAACAATGACTTCAGCATGCTGTTTTTCAAGAGAAAAATACTGTTTTCTTTGGACAAGCTCTCATTTTTCGTATTTTTCGAAATTTCGAAATGTGAATCGTGAATCCACAGTTGGATAGATTTGAAGATTTTTTTTTCGTTTTCGTTTCAGATTACATTTGAGCGTGGTAGAGATCCGGCCGTTTTGGGCCTCGCCACTGGAGGACTGCAACGCCAACTGCAGCACCACGAACACTTTGAAAGATTTTCTTCCGAAAAAATTACATTGTAACCACAAGCATGTGTACAACATGCTGGGAAAAAATTAATTTATTCCAACCAATGTGTTACTAGAAAAAAATGCATCATTCTGACCCTTCGTATTGGGCTTCCAGAGAGGGATACCCCGTTAAAGACATTCCAGTAAATTACCGATTAATGTTGAAGGATACTGATTTTTTTTGACTATGATGTGACTGATAAACAGTCAACTTCGAAGTTCCAATGAGTTCCACAACATCATTTCCGATAATAGAAATTGAACGCTCAGAAATGTATCACAATATTTCATGGAAAAGCACGAAACTAACAATGGTTCATATTTTCTGGTTAATTGCGGCCATTGACAATCGAACAGACTTCGGGATTTTCCATAACAAGCTGAGCTGAATTGCTGAGGTTTTGATCGGGTTTTTCCGCAGAACTGATTTACTGGAACTCATGGGAACTCATGGGTCTTAATCCCGTATTTTATTGTGAACACCTATTTAAAAAATGATTTTTTGGGAATTAAATTTAGAGAAACGCTTAAATGATCTCTTCGATTTCGATCAAATTTGGCATGCTTGTAGAATGGGTAAAAATAGGCGACACGTATTTTTTTTTATATCCTCGGATCCCGATTTTTACCCGGTTTTCGTCGATAACGTTATCAACGAAAAACGAAAAACACCCCTATTTCCGAGGGTGCGTTTCACCCCTTAAAAATCGCCTTAAAACCCTCTCTACAAGCATGTCAAATTTCAACGAAATCGGAGAGATCGACCTCGTAACCTTTCCTTGTGAGTATTTCAGTAATGATTTTGCAAGCAACGTCTTGAATTTTTCTAAAGCACTTGATTCGAAATTGGTCATCATATTTGATAATGCGCACGACATGTCGCGATTTTTTTTATCGTCGAGCGTTGTGAATACCGCTGTCTTAGTCATCTGAAAGAATCGATTTTTTTCGAATTCTATTCTTAATTAACGAATGTAGTTATCGTTCGGCCCTCTAATAAAAAATTTTAAGGAAAATTCAAGAAATGCCAGCGTCTGAAAAAAGGTACTCTGATTTTACAATAAAAATTTCATTTCTCGCGTCGCTAAAAAATAGTAATTAAAAACCAAACAAAAAAATGGAGGGCCGAACGATAATCACATTCGTAAAGTACAGCATTTTTTTTAAATGGTTGGTTTCAGCTGACAAGGAAGGCAGCAATCTCAATACCCAACGATAAAAAAATGACGCGACATTAACTGCGCAACATCAAGTATCATGTACAATTTCGAATAAACTGCTTTGAAAATATTTAAGATGTGACTTCAAACATGTATAAATATAACTGTGTAATACTAACACTGTAGATTAAACCGTTTCTCTAAATTTACTTCCCAAAAAATCACATGGGGTCACAAATCACATTAAATCTTTAAATTTAATTCCCAAAAAATCACCTTGAAAATGAGCGTTCACACAAGAATACGGCCTTATAAAAATCAAAGACCTATGATTTAAAAAATCGGAATACCTGGGCTTGTCGGGACTGTGCGTCAGCGTGTTGAATATCCTGTGTATCCTGTTGGTTTTTGTGACCAATGCAGCGTAACACAGTGTGTAACAGAGTCCAATGCCGAAACGCGTTATGGCGCATGTTTCGGTACTCGGTTCGGCGACGACGGCAAAAGTCATCAAAAAAGAGACGAGAGTACCAAGCAACAGAAGAGACGATAATTCTCGTCCGGATGCTTTTATCACAGGTGTCTCGCTGTATATCCAGAAAACGGACAGAACGAAGATAGTCAGAAGGATACCTGGTGAATTTTCATTCTGTAGTCGATTTAAACCCTTTTTTCGATAAATTTTCGGACTTTGGGGGAGGGGGCGGGGGCGTTAAATTAAAAGAGAGAAAAGTCATGTTAACTTCACGTAGAGCGAGAAAATGGTCCGAAAAGAGAAAGGGCTGTCAGCTCGTAAGTTTTTGAATTACCACAACTGGCAACCGCCATAGCAGCGACAGCCAATGGACTCGAGTAGTCGATAAACTCTTCGGGAATTTGGGCGCAATATTTTCGATCGATAGTCGGCTCGGTACCGAGTTCGCAATCCTCGCATCTGTGATCGTCGACCTTGTACTGATAGAGTCCGCAATTGCGACATCGCCAGCAGCAGGGATCCTGCTTCTCTCGTACCTTCACCTGATTCGGTTGACAAGGCACCGCGCACGTTGAGTTAGGAAAGAATCCTCGACCCATTTCCGGATTGCTCCGGTACTTGATCATTTTTGGATCGATGTGTAATACCGCTTTGCCACCGTTGGTTTCTGCAATAATTCAACAAAACGCTCGTCGTTGTGTATGCTCTATCTTTTCATCACCACCTTCGAAGCATCAAATTTTGTAATTTAACCCTCCATGGTCACATGGGGTCCAGGGGACCCCACACGCGACTTTGACCCAAAATAACTGTAAATTGTAGACGGCCAAGGGGGCTGGCCTGCTTTGTAATGGTGCTTTGGAGTGTCCTTTGTAAGTACCGATTAGAGTCGATATAAAAAAATCCGGCGGGCGCTGGGGTCGTTTTGACCCCCATGTGACCGGCACGTATATTTGTTCGTAAAAAGTGGTATTTTTTCCTGCGTGGGAACACTCTACGTAATGTAAGTATTAAGATGAGAACGGTAAAAAAATTCTATCAAGTTTATATGAATTACTCCGAAATGCGAATTCTTTGCGACGTCCGTCTACGTAATTTAAAACTCGTTACAATACTACCTGGAGAACTATAAAACCATTTAGAATGTGCGACAAGCACTGAGTTTTCACCTGTGTCGATTGTGGGGGACAAACTTCATTAATTTACGATTTCTTAATATTTTGTATTTTTTAATATGTTTTTTTTTTATATCTTTCATATATTTGTATTTACACTACCCAGATAGACAGATGTACCACATATTGGCATCATATGTACATCATCACTGCAGCATAGAAAGTCTCACAGCTGTGTATCCCTTATGAGTGCTCCCGTTGAAGTCATATTTGCATCACATGATGATTCACAATAATACATCCAAATGAAGCAAAGTTGTTCTCACGCGAATATGCATGCAGTGAATTCATCAGACTAGCAAATTTGGCTCACGAATATCTAACAATAAGTGAGTGCATATGGGGCTCATATGGGTGTCACGGCGTGAAGAAACTGTAGTGCTCATATGGAGCTCATATTAGCGGCATGCCGTGACGAAACTATGCTGTGGTCATACGGAGCTCATATTAGCGGCATGGCGTGACGTAAATATGCTGTACTCATACGGAGCTCATATTAGCGGCATGGCGTGACGTAAATATGCTGTACTCATACGGATGTCATATTAGCGGCATGGCGTGACGTAACTATACTGTGCTCATATGGAGCTCATTTGAGTGTCATAGCGTGAAAAATAAAAAAAATCTAAAAATATTGATAAAAAAAATCTGGTAGAATTTTTATTATCCCCATACGCTTTATTGATGTTCCTGCCTATATGATAAATGGATTAAAAACGTATTCTGCCTAGTTAAATTTTGTACCTACCTACGGTTTGAACCACGTCTTCTAAATCGAGAGCCGAGCGCGCTACCTACCTAGCCATTCTAACACTTGTACAAGTTTCCTTTGTGTCTGCTTATTTGTATCATTCTGGATTTGGATGAATATCGCCATCATATTGCGCTTATGGCATGTGTCACTGATGAATATACATATTGCCGTCTTATTGCGCTCGTCGAATGTATTACTTACAAGGAGACGGCAGAGCCTGGATGTCGCGAATCGGGTTCTCCTTTCGCCTGGTGAAAGTTGAAGACCTCTGAATTAACGTCGTTTTTTTATTTTTGTTCCAATAGGCCTTAGTTGCTAAGATATCGCGATTTGAAAATTTGGGAGTTTTGGCTCGCGCGTAGAGTACGTTGAGCGTTGAAATTTGAAACAAGAGCCACCGTAGCTAATACGGTAAGACGACGGACTGGTACGCTGAAAGTTCATGGTTCGCGACCCGTGCTTTTTTCTTGAATTTTTTTTTTTTATAATCTCTCATAAGACTTTGCATGTGCAGGTAAAGAAGTCAATTTGAAAATATGTATTACTAGTTTAATGAATCTATTACATTAAAATAACTAATCCAATAATGAAGTCACAATTACATAGCAAAATAATATTGTATAACAAATAATTAATCTAATAATCAAGTCACAATTACAAAGCAAAATAATATTGTATAACAAATAATTAATCTATTAATCACGTCACAATGAGAAAGCAAAATAATGTGGTATAAAAAATAAATAATTAATCTAATTCACACTTGCAAATTTCGCGGCAGGTAATTATTCTGATTCTTCTTCTATCAGATCAGTATGTTGGCAAATTGAAGGGTGGAAACCATCGTAAAAGCAAGGGTAGCACAAAGGCTTACGACACCACGAACATAAAATGAACGTAATACCACCGCAACCATATTTAACCTTATAAATTCTATCAGGAAAGCATATTTGAAGATATAGATCTTCAAATATGCTTTCCTGTGAATTAGATTAATAATTTATTTTTTATACCATATTATTTTGCTTTGTAATTGTGACTTCTTTATTGGATTAATTATTTTAATATAATAGACAAATAAAACCAGTAAAACATATTTTCGAATTTTCTTATTTACCTGCACATGTAAAGTCTTATGAGAGATTATAAAATTGAAAAAAAAAAATTGAATTAAAAAAAAGCACAGGGACGCGAACCATGAACTTTCAGATTGCCGGTCTATCGTCTTACCGTATTAGCTACGGCCGCTCTTGTCTCAAGTATCAACGCTCAACGTACTCTAGGCACGAGACGAAACTCCCAAATTTTCAAATCGCGATATCTCAGTAACTAAGGCTTATTGGAACAAAAATCAAAAGCGACGTTAATTCGGAGGTCTTCAACTTTCACCACGCGAAAGGCGAACCCGATTTGCGACATCCAGGCTCTGCCTTCTCCTTGTTAGAAATGTGCAAATCACCGTCATAGGATGTATCACAGAAACACGCATATCGCCGTCATATTGCGCTCATGGGATGTATCACTGAGAAATATGCATATCGCCGTCATATTGCGCTCACCGAATGTATCACTGAAAACATGCATATTGCCGTCATGGAATGTAATACTGAGAACCATGCATATCGCCATCATATTGTGCTCCTGGGATGTATCACTGACAAAATATACATATCGCCGTCATATTGCGCTCAACGAATGTATCACTTAGAAACATGCATATCACCGTCATAGGATGTATCATTGAGAAACATGCATATCGCCGTCATGTTGCGCCCATCGAATGTATCACTGACAAACATGCATATCGCCGTCATATTGCTTGCATGGCATGTCTACTACCAGTGCTAACCCAGTGAATTCATCAACACAGTCATTGGATGACTTCCATATGACGTAAAATTTGCAGATATTAATTGTGGACACTTGAGCACAGCGATATGAGTTCAACGTGCTTCAAACGTACGATGCATTTGTAAACGACATATTGAGATCAAAATGCTTTGTACATTCACTATACTAAATGAGTTCACGGCTTTGTATCATGACATGTAGTCAATATGCTGTAAAATTTGCTTCATCAATTGTATGCACGGCGTGATGATCACGACTGTCTATCTGGGTATGATCTTATAATTTTTCGACCCGCTGTTGCGAATAAATTACTGATTTTTCACTGTTATCGTTTTTTTTACTCCGAGAGGGCCCTCTTCAAATGTCGAAATAAATACATTTTCTGAAACGTCCACTATGAAGCTATGTTTTTCTTCAAACTATCATATATCAAGAGTATCACTTAAATTTTTGTTGTAATTGAAAATTGCAAGACTTCTGATTTTTTAAGTCAAAAATGATTTCTTTTCAGGATTGATTTTTTTCCGCCATTTTGAATGTCGATTACAATATCATACTAAGAATGCCACATTCTAGAAGGTTCAAACAATCATCCTAAATTTTTATAAGCCATTCGGAACAATAGAATGAACGTGGCAATCGTTTAAACATGGCTGGGGTCACGTGGACCCCATGTGATCACTAGGCTACAGGCCGAGGGTGTAACCTCGAAGGGTTAAATTGAGACCTCGTAATTTTTTGCGTTATAATAATTATTCTTAATAACAACAATGTGACAGGGGAGGTGACATATTTTAGTTGCATTCTTTATTTTATTTCTCTTACGTGTATAATTTCCGACAACTTGCCAGTGGTACAAGCCGGAATCATCTTTCTGATAATTTAGTATCGAGTACCTTGGCGGCCCATCGACGTCGTTTACGAATCTAAATGGATTACCGGCCTCGTCTGAAATTCACAAAACATTTTTGGGTTATTTTCGTTCATCCAAGGCTCGTTTCGGTCTATTTTTTGTATTAGAAAATTGGAAACGTCAGTTTTGTTTTCTATCCGTCTCGTTAGGCCTGTCGGGAAGAATCGTACGAACCTTTGAAAGTGACGTTCTTCAAGTATGCACAGAGCGTATTCCCATCGATGTGTTTGAGTTCATTGCAAACGCCGTGATAATCTGGACCACATTTATCGGATTGCAAATCATGAAGAGCGTAAGCAACCGAGTAGACAGCGTCGCGAACGAAATGTATGAATTTTTGTTGCTTGTATCCCGTGTTGGCGTTTATTCTTAAGTCTGGAGCCAGGCAGCTACGACCGTCCGTTCCATCCGTCAAATCTTTTTTATCGCATCTGTGATATTCCCGCCAAAATTCGCGAAACCAGGGATTAATTTCGCCGTGTCTGAGGGTGAGACTGGTAAAGTAACGGTCGAAGCCGGACATCTGTCTTGATAAAGGTTGAACCGCCAGTGCACCCTCGAGCACTACCATTTCTTGATCGTTGCTCTGAATCGCAGGATTTAAAAATTCACGATGATTCGACGTCGACCAGGCGTTGCTACCGATCCACACGAAACGAGTTCCGACCCCGAGACGTCTCGCTGCCTCCAGAACTCTTAGGGTAGTTGTTTTTTCAGCGAATAGTACTACGACTTCGTAAAATAATAATTCATCCAATTTTCAATTCAATATTTTCCAACGTGCGAATTTCATATGAAGGCGTAACAATTAATTGGTTTTGAGAATCGATTTTTCCAACGGTCATTATCGTAGAATGGGTAACGTGTTCATAGATACATTTAAGGGGTCTTCTCACTTTAGACCCCAAAAAAGGCAATTTTCGGGATTTTCTTTGACAAGCTTATATTATAGATGTTGATATAAAAGTTGTTACATCTAATAAATACACTTTCGAAATACATACAAATTTTTTTTCATGTATCTATGTAACCCAAACAAACTTTAAACGCGTTTTTCTCGAAACAACGTTTTTCGACGGCTTGTTGATAAAATATCCAAAACTACTGAACCGATCCTTATAAAATTTTAACCACATATTCTTTACAACTATAGCTATAGGATTTTTTAAATTTCGATTTTTACTATTTTTTGCCAAAAAACGGCGAAAAAACGTTTTTTTTTGTTTTTTTGAAAAATGTCCGCCATTTTGTTATTTTTGCATATCTAGCGCAGACCTACAATTTTTTAGGACATTTTTTTAACTATCATTTTCGTTTATAAATAGTGACTTAAATAAATATTTTTTAAAAATGTATTTCGAAAGTGTATTTATTAAGAGTATCAATTTTTATATCAATATCTATAATTTAAACCTATCAAAGAAATCCATGAAAATAGCCTTTTACCGTCTGAAGTGAGAAACCCCCTTAAACATTGAAGCGTGTGGTACATAAATACCACCTCAATCACCTATAGTATTTCATGATATTACCGCAAATAGTGCGGATAAAACATTTGTTCAAATGATTGGTGGATTATTCTCTATCTTCTCAAGGCGGGAGCCTGAATTGGATGATCCACACGGAAAAAAAGAAACAGCGAAAATCACAGTATAAACCGCATGAAAAACAGGGTGCCATATTTCATTTTACAGTAAAACAAAGTAATGTAAATCCTGTCCTACAAAAATGACGAATTTTCCTGTACACACTGAGATTTTTACAGTTACACTGGATTATTTACAGTTCGGTATTGTGAATACATCAGTGTCTTCAGTAAAAATATTCAACTGTAAAATTTACATGAGATCACTGATTTTTATACTGTACGCAAACTGCAAGGGTTACAGTATACACTGTATTGAGTACAGAGTGATTCATTAAATTGTACAGTGTGGCACGGTAGTTTTACTCTTCTTTCGACAGTTCGTCACGTAATCTGTGCACTCTGAGATTTTTACAGTTACACAGATTTATTTACAGTTTGGTATTGTGAATAAATCAGTGATTTCAGTAAAAATATTTAACTGCAAAATTTACATGAGATCACTGCTTTTTATACTGTACGTAAAGTGCAAGGGTTGCAGTGTACACTGTATTGAGTACAGAGTGATTCATTAAATTTCACAGTGTGGCACGGTAGTTTTACTCTTCTTTCGACAGTTCATGACGTTATCTGTGCACTCTGAGATTTCTACAGTTAGACTGGTTTATTTACAGTTTGATATTGTGAATACATCAGTGATTTCAGTAAAAATATTCAACTGTAAAATTTAAATGCGATCACTGTTTTTTATGCTGTACGCACATGAGGCACGAGGCCAGGACACAAAGGATTGCCAGTTAGTAGTGCGTGGTTGATAGGATGCGGACATCGAAATTTGTGCGACAGAATTCAAGAAATTATAAAGAAAGAGAGAATTTAAGAAAAGGTACGTTCTTGTGTAATTAGGACTTGTCTCGCGCGTGGGGTGAGGCACGTGGCCAGGACACAAAGGATTGCCAGTTAGTAGTGCGTGGTCGATAGGATGCGAATGTTGAAATTTGTGCGATATAATTCAAGAAATTATAAAACAGAGAGAATTATTTACAAAAAGGTACGTTCCTGTGTATGTGACTGATTTTTTAATATTTTCTACACAGTTTTCTCAAACTTCTTTTATGGATAAACGTTTTTTTGTGTGTCTCACTCAGTTCAGTATATTCTTAATATATATATATGTGTGTGTGTGTGTGTGTGTGTGCGCGCGTGCGTGCGTGCATGCGTGCGTGTGTGTGCGTGCGTGTGTGTGTGCGTGTGTGTGTGTGTGTGCGCGCGCGCGCGCGTGCGTGTGTGTGTGTATATATTACATTGCTTACAATATACATTGTAAGCGAAGGTTTCGCCGAACTTTTTTAATTTTATGTTTATAATCAAATTTACAGTGTGACGTTGTAAACGGTATTCACTGGTTAGGACCTGTCTCGAGCGTGGCGCGACCACGACACAAAGGACTGGCAGTTCTTTCAGCGCTTCAATTGTTCTTTCAGCGCTATCTAATGTTATTTTTACCCCTAATTTTCTATAATATACGATTTGTGGCCTTATTAAATTACGGGGTTCATCAAGTTTGTATTACAGTATTAAAACAAGAACGTTTCCCGTGTTCACACTGTAAAAAGCAACGGTTCAAAACTGAAACTATACCTGTTGCTAACCAGTTTCTAGAACAGAGGACTTCACTGTTAAAACACCTACATAAACTCTGTCAATATAACTGACGCATTCATTGTACATAATACAGATTAACCAACTGTCATATTACAAGTTTTGTTAAATTTATATTACAGTGTTGAACTGTCAAAATTTACTTTTGACTACACTGTATTTTGGACTGTGTGTTCTAGTAAAAGATACAGTAGAGCGGTTCGAGTCCAAAGAGGACAGTATAGGAACTGTAATAATTTACTTTGAGCACACTGTATTTTGAGCACTGTGTTTCAGGTAATATCGCTGTGCAATCGCTCGAGTCCAATGCGAACTGTGTAGCCCCTGTATTTTGTACTATTTCTTTTTTTCCGTGCAAAAAAGCGTTTTTTTCGGGAATTTTTTCAGAAATAAAAAAAAACAAGTGAGCCCAGTGAACATTGAGGTATCTCTTCATGTATATTTGAAATGTATAAGAAAATTGTTCAACATGAAACAATAAATTACTACAGATTTATCAGCCTATTCCATGTGCGTCTTGACACTGCAGTCCCCAATCGGCGGGAAAGATGCAGCTCGTAATTCTTGACTGAACCAAATGCACCAATAAAACTTTCAATTGTCACATATTTTTCTTCTGGGTGAATTAAGGAAAAGCTGAAAAAATCGTGAAATTATAAGTTTTCTCAAGTTTGAAAAAAAATGTGGTAAAAAAACACTTTAAGGTGGTATAAAAATGATTTAAAACGACTTTTTCAACGACTCTTTTAGTTCACTTCGAAGAGATTTTCATAGGGAAAAAAATAAACTTTAGTTTGATTCAATAAGTTGTTTAGATTTTTTGCTATCACGCCCGCCAATTTGGAAAAATCGTGAAAATAAAAACGGTAGAAAACACGCTTCAGTTTTCAATAGGAGCAAATATCAATATCGGATATCAATCGCTTCTCAGCTTTTGGTCTTGTATCTTCAAAAATATTTACAAATAGCCTCTGTAACTTTGTAAATGTATTCTTGGATAGTTTGTCTATCGATTTAAGCAATAAAAAAACGTTTTTCGGACCTTCTAATTCAGTGCCTTAAGGAAAATATGTTCTGTGTTTAAACGCAACCATTTTTAGACTAGACATATTTTAAATACGTATAGGTACCCACGAAAATGGATCTATCGATCTAGAACAAACTCCAGACGAAGGGAAGAAGACAGACAAAAGGGCTATGTTAGAAGCATTGTAAGAGCTCTTTAAAAAAATCAATTATCCTAAAGAGGTTATTTATGGAAATTTATACTTCAAAGCACAAGATTTTGATAAAGGTGTAATTAAGCTACATCTACCTTGGTGGGTCGAAAAATTCAATTTTCCCAAAATATTTTTATTCCATAGGATCACCTTTCAGCTAAATTCTCTGAAAACGTTATTGAAATATTCCTAAAATTGAATGCGCTACATCTTCCAACGATTAGTCGGGCGAGCGGTCGCAGCTCCATACGTCAAACTCCAAGGGATCGTCACAGTGTAAAATTTTCGAAAAAATCGATTTTTTTGCATTATCCGATAGTATAGGCGGCTATAACAATGCTGTTCAATTTTTGGGGCAAAATTCGAATTATTCCGGTTGCTATAGCCCTCCTCAGAAAAAGGGATTCGACCAGCTCCGTGAGACCTGGCGCGGACGGACGCATTTTTTCCGAAATGTCGTTTTTCAAAATGTACACTCTCAAAGGAAGAGTTTTCAAGCTAGCCGCCTCAAATTTTGACACACCATTCTTCACGTCATTATTTATCTTGCTATGGAAGCTTTTTTTAATCTTCATATTGTTTTAACGAAAAACTATCGAACAAATACGCTAAATTCGATACTTTTTTCAAACCACCGCCATTTTGTCGATTTTTTTAACCTCCATAGCAAGAGAGCGGCTTTTATACGATTTTATATGATTAACGAACATTTTGCAAAACTTGTTTCAGATAATATTTACGGCCACAACCGTGTACACCATGAGAACTCCTTTTTTCGAAGACATTTTTGGTAAACAAAAATAAACGTTTAAAAAAGTTTTTTTTTCTTGATGAGTGCTTTGATTTGACATAAAGAAAAATCAGGCTGATTAGCGTATTTAACCATAAAAAAAAATCGCCAACATCAGCTATTTTCCGACCCGTCACACTGTGATGATTCCTCAAACGCGTTCTTCTCGAAACACTGCTTTCAAAGTCGGTGGACATGATATCTCGAGAACCACTTGATGGATTGATTCCGAATTTACAGGAGATATGATGAGGGACATTTAAAGGTCGTTGACGATCTCACTTTTTAAAAATCGATCTTCATTTTTCAATAGTTACGTAAAAATGGCGACTTCTTTCATAGATTTTGTATGCGCAAGTTTCGATTCATCGCCAGGTTGTTAAGAAAATGATTTGAAAAATCGACGGTCGTTAACGACTCCCATTTATTGTCAACTTCAATAACCCGTTTGGTTATTCGAATCCAGACGAACCGTTTAAGCTAAAGAATGTCCACCGCCAAAAGTCGCGAAAAAAAATGTCATCATCTGCCGGCGGGCATGTTTTCGTTGTTTTTCTGTATTTTTTGGTGATTTTTTTAAAGGCTCTTAATATATTTACCCTTTGTGTTAAAAAAAATGTGTTTCTTTTTCACGAATGGTTTCTCATTTTTTTCTGGCCCCTAGGTAGATGTAGCCCCTTAATACATTTATCTGAATGCTATCTATTTATGCTTTACAATACCACACAGTCTTTTCCTGAAAATATATCGGGACGTGAACATCATGGCTGTGTAAATCCGATAAAAAAACGTTCCTTTTTGTGCTTATTCGCGTTCAGGCTAAAAAAAAATCCTTAAGACGCTTGGATAAGTCCCAAATAAGCCGATTAAACGCGGCCGATGAATGCTGATGGATACTGCTCGTGGATGTAAAAAGAGGTAACTCGAGGCGGTGATAACGAATTCGGTAGGATAAGGATATTGGAGATCTTTCATGCTGTTCGTACGTAAAAGCAAACCATATATCCAGTTAGACACATTATAGTTTTTTTTACTATTAAATCAATATTCTTAAGGCAAGGCCGTAATAAAATTTCCATAGAAAGGCTGATAAAAAATCATCAATATTTATGAACGTATGAAATTATGAATTATGAAATATTAAATTTAGGAAATTATGAATTTATGAATTTATGCAAAATCATTTATGAATAATAACGGGAGACAGTATCGGGGCACCAAAAAAACTTAGAGGGGTCGGGTGTGAAAAAAATATTTAGAACATAAAAAATGTAATCTGATTTCATTGGTTTCATTGTGATTTTGATATTATCCTGCTACACACCATTAGTATACATATTAACAAAAAAAATTGGTAATATTAAAAGAAAACATAATAATAGCTTAAATAAAAATGAGTAAACAACTAATTAGCAGTGTTATTTAGCATCTCGCCAGAGGCCTCTGTGAATCTTGAAGGTTATCCACAATTTTTTACAAAAAAAGTTTACATTATTATCAATGTATTGACAAAGGATGATGTTATTTTAAAACAACTACGAGGGGGGACCCATAAGTTTTGGGCATTACGCTGTGGTGGGGAGGGAGAGTGGGGGAACCTATTCTTTGACCACATGTCCGTTAGTGTCACGCCACCTGCGTCAGTGTGCAAAGTTGTGTCGCTGTGAGTGTATCGGTTCGGCTGTAAGATTTTTTTTAGCAAAACAACTGTTTACATTTCGGCGAAAACGTAATGGCAGATTGTCGAGAACAGTGCGCGGCTGTGAAATTTTGTTTCCTGTTGGGGAAATCGGCCACGGAAACTATTGTTTCCGCCGCCATGACACCGATTGTCCACCCCCCATACTCACCGGATCTAGCCCCCTGTGACTTCTTTTTGTTCCCAGACTCAAAAGGAATATGAAAGGAAAGCGTTTTGCCACTGTGGAGGAGGTGAAACAAAAATCGCTGGAAGGCTTAAAGGACATCCCGATGAGTGAATTTAAAAACTGTTTTGAACAATGGAAGAATCGTTTGGAGAAGTGCGTTGTGGTCAATGGCGAATACTTTGAAGGTGATCAAAATTTGGTGTAAAAATATTGAGAAATAAAGAAGTTATGACGAAATTCCCGTTTTTTGGGCCCCCCTTCGTATATACAATACACGATTCAATTGTTTTCTTTTTTTCAAAAAACTTTTGCAAAATTTGGATACACTGTCCGAAATCGAGCCTTCGGCGCACGTTTTATAACGTCTGTAGTTATTTATATTTTCCCGTCCATTTTTACAGATGTGTTTGTTGATTTGTTTACTAATATATACCAAAAATATGTTAGATGATTTTCTCGCCATTGAGGGGGAAGATACCTTTAGGCAAGGAAAAAATTTGCTGATGTTCATGATTTTTTTTTTTAAATATGTTTTCACCATTTTTGAGACTTAGGTTATGTTTTATTACTAATTTTGGCTGTCACGTGGTATTTTTTTGTTAATATTCAAAAATGGCGGAAGTATGGCATGGTCTTTTAAACTGCATTTTTTTAAATGGCGTGACGTGTAGCTAAAAAACTAATCGACCGATTCTGATGAAATTTGGTATAAATTTGTCTAACCTTATTGTCTAAAACACGACTTTAAATGTTCTAGAAAATAAAGAAGTCTTTTTTCATTGCAAAATGTAGCTATTCTTTTCGGAAAATTTCATCTTTCTCCTTGGTTCACATTCTGCGTATGAGTGTTAATAAAAGAAAATCGCTACGTTTCACGCCGTTTGACAACATCTGCCGCAACTCGTTTAGAAGACCGTGCCATACATACGTCATTTTCAAAAATTAATTTAAAAAAATACGACCCAACAGCCAAAAGTAGTAACAAAACTTACCCTAACAAGGAAAGGTCGCGAGATCGAACTCTCCGATTTCGACGAAATTTGACATTTTTGTAGAATGGGTAAAAATAGGCGACACGTATTTTTTTGTATTTGCGGAACCTGATTTTTAATTGGTGAAACGAACCCTCGAAACTAGGGGTGTTTTTCGTTTTTCGTCGGCAACGTTTCAACGGTACGAGATATGAAAAAAATGGCAATTGCAACAACATTTATTTTTCCGCGTACTATACATTAGAGATGAGAACGATGCAGATAACATCAAATTTCAAACGAAAAACACCCTTATTTTTTTAGGATGCGTTTCACCCCTTAAAAATCGATTTCCCCAGATTTAAAAAAGTATATGTGACTTATTTTTACCCATTCTACAAACATGCCAAATTTCGTCGAAATTGGAGAGTTCGACCTCGCGACCTTTCCTTGGATGTCTCAAAAATGGTGAAGAAATCTTTTCTATAAAAAAATTCATGAAAATCAGCAATATTTTCCTCGCCTAAAGGTATCTGCCCCCCCCCCCCCCTCAATTCCCAAATATTGCTACCGCTCATTGGATTGCCACTATAGTTGTTACATGACGGTCGAAATATGAAATAAAAATGTGGCCGTGCCAAAATAGATGACGATCATATTCCGATAAGACGAAAAACCACGACGGTCGTGAAAAAAACAGACTTGTCATTCTCTCAATCTTTTGGGACGTGGATAAAGGTATTTTCACCCTCAACCGAATTTAATCGAAGATGAGCATCTATATAAGTCGATCAAAATTATTCATAAGACGACTGGTACGTGTGAATGCGAAGTATACGTTAAAGTCGACGTAAAACGGCATAGAAAGGGAAGAGTTGGATGTCATGAATGAGTTTCACTGCCGAGCATGTAAGAATGGAGATCACGAGGGGCCAAAGGGGGATGGGCGATGCAAAGAGGTCGCGAAACGTGGGTAGATTCGACAAATCGATCTCAGAACTATGTAGAACGTACCTCGAACTTCCGTTTTATTTGCGATAGTTAGTATAACGTTGTCGTAGTCCTCGGCGACGAAGCGTTCCCTGTCGATTCGTTGGGGTGCACTAAAACATATGGAATAATTGTTCGCCAGCGAGACGAGCGTCTCGTAGCCGTGATTACCGTACTCCGTGTCTGGGTAAACGACTGACACGTAAGTCCACCCGAATCGTCTGCAAACATGAATATCTTTCGTTAAATGTAACCCACAAATTAATCGGTAACATTTCCTTATTTTCTTGCTGAATGAAAGGGGCTCCGTAAAGTAGGCCTTTTTTCAACGTTACATACTGGCAGGTTAACAACAAAAATTTATCACTTGATCGATTTGTTTGAATATCCAAATGCGCAACCGCCCGGACGACACTCAATTCAATTCGATAATTAACCCTCGCATGCCTCACTGGGATCTGAGAAACCCGAACAACACTCGCAAGATCAATTTTTTTCACTTTTCTCGAGAGAAAAAAAAATGTTAACGAGTATATCTCAGAAGTTCTTAATTTTGACGATTCGCTCAATGCATAGACAGATTTCTCGACTAATTGCCTATCGATTTAAAACAAAAGTCATGAAAATACGACTATCCTACTCGGAGTTATGATTGAAGATGTGAATGGGGTCCCACAAAGCCGAGTGGGGCCAGTATGTCCCGAAGAAAAAGTTTGGCATGCTAGGGTTAATTAATTAAGGACAGGTCACCGTTCATGATGATGAGAAATTCGATTTATCAACATAATTTGCAATTTTAAAGTGTTTAGAACACGTGTGTAAAAGGATATTTTTATGATTAAAGTATTTTAGAATTTACAGCCTGTTGAGCGGGACCGTCCACCCACTAGAAAACAGGTAGCTGAGGCGCTCAGAGATTTTTTCGAAAACAGTATTTTTCAGCGTGCGAGGCGCTCTACAGCTTCAACAGATGGGCCGATTCACATGAATTTCTGCGCAATTAAAAGGAAATTCAATTTGCGGGGCGATCAGGAAACGATTTTTGACAAAAATTGCTTTAGAAATATTTTTTTCGTCCGCTGAAGCAAAAAACCTGGCAAAAAATTGGAGTTTTTTTCAAATGGTTGTCATTTGGTTTTCCAGGGGTTTTTCAGAAAACAAAAAACGATAAAACCCCCCAAATTTAGTCTAGTTTAATTATTCTCAACCCGTTTTTGTCGCAGATCAACTAGTAAGGCCGTGGAGCGCCTCGCGCAGACGAAAACACACCATCCATAGCTTTATTTGACAGGGGCTGGAGTCGCCGTTTTGGATTTTACGTTTACAAATAAAATTCGAATTTACGTCTCATTGATAGAAGAATAACATACGTTGGAACCGATTTCCAAAAGTTCTTATTTTATATACAAAAAATCTGATATTCATGCATTTTTCATGCCTCTCGACGGTACCTGTCCTTAAGGGGTCTTCTCACTTTAGACGCTAAAAAAAGCTATATTCATAAATTTTTTGGATAGGTTCATATTATAGATATTCGTATAGAAGTTGTTACACTTGACAAATACACTTTCGAAATACATTTAAAAAATGTTTTTTATGCATTTATGTAACCCAAACAAACTTTAATCGTGTTTTTCTTGAAACAACGTTTTCCGACGGCTTGTTGATAATATTTTCGAAAGTACTGAACCGATTCTTATGAAAATGTAACCACATATTCTTTACAACTATAGCTATAGCGCATATCGAGGATTTTTTTAAATTTTGATATTTACTATTTTTTTGGCATAAAACGGTGGAAAAACACGTTTTTTTTTCGTTTTCTCGGAAAATGACCGCCATTGTGTTATTTGTGCATATATCAAAAATCGTATGATATGCGCTATAGCCATTAACATGCTGAATCTGAAACCGTTTGATTTTTTTGTTTCGGATAATCCATCTTCGAGATTTCATCAACAGCGCAAACCTACAATTTTTAGGACATTTTTTTAACTACAATTTTCGTCTATAAATAGTGACTAAAATACATTAACATTTTTTTTAAATTTATCTCAAAAGTGTATTTATTAAGTGTAGCAACTTTTATATCAATATCTATAACATAATCCTATATAAAAATTCATGAAAATAGACTTTTTTAGCGTCTAAATTGAGAAGAACCCTTACGGAATCTGATTTATATTTATCAAGATCACGGTATCCAATGATCGATCAAATAATTATGTGAAGTAATTGTATTCAGCAATAAAGTTACTTTCTATAAATGAGTGTGAAAATATACGAGGAGCTGGCGAACAAAACCGGACTTGTCGACACTACGTCAATTTTTTTAATCTATATTTTTCATGTTTTTCAAGTACACCTTGATGAGCTCCCGAAACATTTTAAATAAAATTCGGCTCAAAACACCTCAAAATTGGTTAAAAACGGCCTTTTCGAGCGAAATGGCAGTTTTTCGGTGCAAAAATAAATAACATTTTAATAAAAATTGAATTTGGAGTAGTGTGGACAAGTCCGGTTTTGTTCGCCGGCTTCTCATATAAATGTTGTATGAGCCACCCACTTGAGTATTTCAAGCATCGCGTGAGCTTGATTCACGTCGCTCGGTACTGTTCTAAAGAAATGTGGAAATCTTTCTTTGCTACTGAGTGTTGGCGAGGTCGCCATGTACGATATTTGAGGTACCCCGAACAGTCTCAGCATCGAGGCCACCTGTAATACGGATAAGTAAAGGGTTTTTCCTCGATCGATAAACAAAGGCATCGAGTAGAATGAAGCAAATCGACCAAGGTAAAGCGAATCGGACAAAAACAAATCAAGTTTTCAAAGCAGCAATGTGCATGTACGTATAATTATGGACGACGGTGTTTCGAGCTCGTTAATGGGATTCGACTGGTGCTCACCTGCAAAGTGACGGAGCTCGATTGGGCGGCAAGCACGGCAACGACTTTGTCAAAACCACCACCCAAAAACGTTGGCACACTGCCATCCAAACACTGAAATTCTTGCTCGTGAAACTCGTTAACGTGGGCTATGAATCCTGTAAATGATATCATGGATATTGTTTTTTTTCAGACCAATGCATCGAGCAATTCACACAAATTGGAAATGACAACGAGATTATTGCATTTACGAATCGTTTGACTCGGAAATTTAAATTGAGACAGTTTCCTGGTCCAGATAAAGTTACGATGAATTAGGCGATTTGAAACATCTTTTTGTTTCAAATCGCTTGACTTTTGAAAGAATGCATTGCTAAAAATGCGTCGAATTATTGTTATAGAAGATGGCATTAGAAAAAGCGGATTCTTATTTCATGCATGACGGCGTGTCATTTATTTTAAATTCATATATTGGGATGTTGAATAAGTTCTCTTTGTTTTTTTTTCGTGGAAATCTTTGCTTCATTTTAAAAAATCATTCCTATGCATTCAAACGTTTGGAAACTCGTGTGTGATTAACTCCTAATGATTCAGCAAGTTCAGCTAGCATCTGGCATGAGCCTTCATGAAGTATGCCTCTAATTCAACACACCAAAATTATTATTTTTGAAACGACTGAACCAATATCTGCATGGTGTTTCCGACAGAGCATGGTCGCCGTAAATCTCAACAATAATTATGTGTGCTTCAGCTGCAGATATTTTTTTAAGGGGTTAGGCCACAGTAACTGGTATAAAATCATGTGCGAATTTAACAATTCTTTTTCGTATGAAAAAGTGATTCACTCATAAAATTAATTGCACTCTATTTAGTGTGAATATCAAGCTGTTAGAATTTTTTTTGTTTTTTTTTTCGACGTACAAAATGGCCGACTACTAATATTTTCTTTTATTATCTTTTTTTAAGCACTCCGCGGCGTGACATTTAGCATCCAATATTTTTTACCTAGAGCAAAAAACAAAAATTCTCGTCAATCTACATTAGAATACCTAGAGAAGTACGTACGGAATTCAAAAAATAATGTTTTATTCAAAAGTTGTAGGTATTTGAATGAATTTTCCGTGAAACATTTCGTATAAAACTGCTCATGAAATGAAAAGTTTTCGATTAATCAGAAATTCCGTACGTACTTCTCTGCGAAATGCAATTAGGAACATAACTTTTAAATTTGAAGTAAATCGAGTGAAAATTGTTGAAGTTATTTGTCACGCCAATTGGAAAAAAGCTGTTTCGAGAAAAACGCGTTTAAAGTTTTAGGTACTCTATATCCATGCCAAAGGTGGGCTCACGTTATACACTCAGTCGGTGATATTTTTTTTGCTATAAATCGAATAGTAACTTATTCTCATGATGATAAAGCACCGTGTTAGCGAAAATAAATCAATTTTTTGAAAATTCTACTGTAGCCTTGCCCCTTAAATAAAGTAGTACAGTAAAATTTCCCGCAAATACTACTTTTGGCACGAAATTCGACGTGTTAACACTATGAAAAAAAAAGTTGTTTACACCTCGGCGAAATTACATACACTGAATTTCAAGCTTGCTTATAGTACTTTTTTGTGGATGCGTTACCATCTTAAGGGCTTACATACAGCTGGGTAGGTAAAAGAAATCGATTTTTCAAAGAGGTGCTCATTCGAAAGTACTATCCCTTGAGTGTCTACTCTGAAAATATGATAAGAAAATTCGCAGAATGACGAAGTTATAGCGTTTTGCAACTGACCGGGTGAGCAACCATAAACGATTGGGGCGCAGGTAGACGCGGCCTTTGTCATCTCCTATGAGCTGGGTGTTCTCACCCCTGTTGAAATCCAGGTATTTGTGACCTTTTGTATAACAAGGTCATGTTTTTAAAAGTGGATGGGGTCCTATGGCCCAGGACTCGACGATTTCATGTAAGTTTTAAATAAACCAGTTATTTCAGAGTAAAGTGTACTCAAAACTTTAAACGCGTTTTACTCGAAACAGTGTTTTCAAATTCGATACCAGAAATATCTCCGCAACTACTGGACCGATCGGGATCAAGTTTTGCACAGTTATGCTTCACACACTAATCTAGTACTTATCGAGCCGTTTTTCGATACCTGGCCTAGTTTTTTTTCATCATAAGTACTGAAGAATTTTGACGCGAAAAATCGCCTGTTTTTTTCCAGTGACTGCCATGACCCGAAAAAAATAAATTTTCAAATTCCGGCTCGATAAGAACTAGTTTTATCTATCTACTTTAAGGGGTTACCCCTACTTGCGATTTTGAAAAAATCGATTTTTTTTTATTGCATTTTTTTGAACTATAAGTATCCGGGCCCATACTTCTGTATGGGCCCGGAATAGATGACTCTATGTAAGTTTACAAAAAAAAATATTTTCTTCGTGTAAACTGAAATTGAAACTTTAAGCGCGTTTTTCTCAAAATGGCATTTCTGAAGTCGGTGACCAAGATTACTCGAACACCAATGAACCGATCTTCTTGAAATTTTGCAGGCTTATTTAATACATAAAAATGTAGTCTTTAATCGTTCGATTTTTTTTTTTCGAAAAAAAAACGGCCGTTTTATAGCCAAAAACGACCGTTTTTTCGTAAAAATCGAACCATTAACGTTGACTGTTCGCCATTTTGTGAAAAATGAATATTTTTTTAAAATCCTTCGATTAAAGACCAGTTTATACTTATATTTGACTAAATCCATCCGCATTTTTTTTTCAGATGATCCACTTCGCCGCAATGTTGGTCACCGCAAACCGTGTATATAAAAACATTATTTCATTGACGGCCATTTGCCACTAAACAATGTAATATTTTTCAATAAAAAAATTACTGAAAGTTCTTCAAGATGTGTTCTTTAAGATGGTATATTGATCGATTAAAAAAGTTTTGTAGTTTTCTTTTAAAAAATTCATGAAAAAGGCCTTTTTTGCGCTACAAGTAGGGGTAACGCCTTAAGAAACAAATATTTTGTTTTATATAAAAAATGGCGCAGGCACGTCTGGTACCGCAAACGCTGCCAACAAAAACACGTCCCAGGAAAACGACTGTAACTTTTGTACCGTTCGAAATTTTTTAACCAAATTTTCACACAATGTAGATAAAATGTCATACTTTAAAATGTATATCACGGTTGCTTAATAGAATTCAGTTTTATACACAAAACAAAATTCTTAATTATAACCTTACTTTTAGCCCTCTCAGGTGTATGTAAGCCCTTAAACTACACGTGCGCAGTTCTGGTAACGCCATCCGTTGGAAAACAGCGAAAACTTATTCAACGTCCTAATACATATTTCAACATAATTTAATTCAATATTTCAGTATTGACTACCGAAGTATTGGTAGTCTAGAGTCTAGACTACCAATACTTCGGTATTGACTGTATATACCTGTATCATACCTTCTATAGACTGTATAATACCTTCAGTATTGACTGCCTGTACTACAGATTTATCAGATGATTAGATGGTCGAGACTCTAGACTATCTAATCATCTGATAAATCTATAGTACAGGAAGTCAATACTGAAGACAATCAATACTGAAGTACCGATAAGTATCGAGGTAGTCATCACTTCAGTATTACTACCTTGACTACCTTGATATTGATCCACGACGAATAAAATAATATTTTGAACTACCGAGAAAAATAAAGTCGTGAATGGTACCTTTAACAAAGTTTAACGCCTGCTCGAGAGCGTAATTGGGATGATCACAGGAATCGAAGGCGAGAACACCGAGTCGTATTCCTGGGAGAATCGTAGGATCCTGATTAATTTGTCGAATCGTGTAAAGCATTGCCTCGAGGGGTTGAATGCCGTCTTCCAACTAATGTCCACCAAGCAGTCATTTACCAGTGGATCCCCAACAGTTTCGGAAATGCAAACGAAAAATGAACGCAGCTTTTAATCGTCTTGATACCTATGGACCATACCTCGACGCGCCGCCAGAGCCAAGTTTTCCGAAAAAATGTCATGGCCTATTGTAAAGTATACTTTAGTGTTTTTTTTTCAAAAGCATGCAGAAATTGTCTTCAATGATTCCTCATTAACCCTTCGCGGTCACACGTTCTGGCTATAAAACGCTGGTCACAGGGGGTCGCCATGACCCCAGCCATGTTTCAAACGATTGACGCGTTAACCGCAACGTTCCGAATGACTCATAAAAATTCAGGATATTAGTTTGAATATTCTAGAATGTGGCATTCTCGGTATTATACTTTATTCGAATTTTAAAATGGCGGAAAAAAATTGGCAAGGGGTCAGTGCGTAAAAAAGCCCTTTTTTACTTGAAAAAAAAAAACATAATTTACAATTGTCAATTTTTTCATAATATTTTAGGGTAGTACCCTTAAGATATGATAATTTAAGGGAAAAAATTGCTCCAACGTAGGAAATAGTTTAACCTTTGCCAGTCACACCTCGAAAAAATTACGTAAAAGTCATGGTGGGTGAAATTCACCCCAATCATTTTGCAATGTGATAAATTATTGAAAAATTCAAAACAAAAATACGGCTATGTACTTTCAACTCTTTTCTACACGACCATATCGATCATTTTCAAAAAGTGTGATTTCAAATATGCAAAAAACATGTCCCATTTTCCCGAATTTTCTGGAAGGTTTCCAGGTCAAAAAACAGCTGGGATGGATTTCACCCAGTGTGACCATTAAGGGTTAAGGGAAAAAATAGTCATTTTGGCTTCAAGTTGCGCTTGGGGTCATATTGACCCCGGGTGACGGCGGAGGGTTAATAATCATTATCATTGTAATTGTTTGCATTAAAAAAGGTCTCTGTGTTATCGGAACGATCCTTTGGCACGAAGCCGTTGTTAAACGAGGATACGTATACTTTCACGTGCGTAGTTTTTTCGTCGTGAATCGCGAGAAACGATCGAGAGTTTTGAGATATCTGGCCAGCTGGCGAAGAGCCAGTTCCGCCTCCTCCGTCGATCCTTCCTGACCCGCGAACTCACCGTCGAGGGTGGGTCTCTTCACCATCGCCAAAGTGCTCGAAGAACACTTTCTCATATGTATATACCCCTTGCCACAGCATTGAAAGACCTTATCACACTGTAGCAGCAGCAGTTACGTGCTCCAGCAGCCCCGACGGCTTTTTATCTTTCATCTTTTTGACATTTAAACTTTTCCGATCTAATCTTCTCTTCATTGTGCATACGTATATTTATGCAACTATGTACGTTTGCAAGTGTTTATACGTATAGGTTGTGAATTACGAGGCCGATTTCGATTACAACAAAAAAGAATACGTTAGGATTGAGAACGAAAACGATGATACCGAGCACAAAAATAACAATATTCAAAGTGTGTCTAAATATTATTTACAACGATATTCATAACAAAAACGTACCTGAATATTTCCGCAACTAGATCCGTTGGAGCCCTTTCGATGAATGGGGAATAACGCTCCGAGTGTGATGTCACCGGTAATGTTGAGGTATATACCACCATTGACAAAACCGCTCGCGGCAATCATCAAGAAACTTAGAGAGCACCACATTCTCTGTAACAAAACGTACGGGAGAAAAAATTACAAAAATACTCACACACATTCTTCGTACTCGCGTTATCATCTTTTTTATTCTATCAGCCGACGTGGAGGGTAATTCCGGGGCAGTTGGCCATAAATGATAAATGGCCAATAGAAATGTTTCATAGAAACGCGCACTAGATTTCACCTGTTATTGCTTAAGGGGTTAGGGTAACGGGTATAAAATCATGTGCGAATTTAACCATTTTTTTTCGTATGAAAAAGTGATTCACTCATAAAATTGATTACACATCTATTTAGTATGAATATCAAGCTGTTAGAAAATATATATATTTTTTTCGATGTACAAAATGGCTGACTACTCGAAACTTCTCGAAACAGCTTTTTTCCAATTGGCGTGACAAATAACTTCAACAATTTTCACTCGATTTACTTCAAATTCAAAATTTATGTTCCCAATTGCATTTGGCAGAGTAGTACGTACGGAATTTCTGATTAATCGAAACCTTTTCATTTTATGAGCAGTTTATGAGCAGTTATAACGAAATTTTGCACTGAAAATTTATTTCTTAAGTTTAAATACCTACAACTTTCGAATAAAACAATATTTTTTAAATTCCATACGTACTTCTCTAGGTATTCTAATGTAGATTGACGAGAATTTTTATTTTTTGTTCTAGGTCAAAAATTGTGGATGCTAAATGTCACGCCGCGGAGCGCCTAAAAAAAGATAACAAAAGAAAAAAATTAGTAGTCGGCTAATTTGTACATCGAAAAAAAATATATATTTTTTTTTTCTAACAGCTTGAAATTCATACTAAATAGATGTGTAATTAATTTTATGAGTGAATCACTTTTTCATAAGAAAAAAATTGTTAAATTCGCACATGATTTTATACCCGTTACTGTGGCCTTAACCCCTTAATTCACTTCGCGTCGTGTGCGAGTGTACGAGCCAAAGTTTGGCAAACAAATGTTCAATAAGTAAAATGCTTTTTAATTATTCCGTCTATTGCTGAATTTTTTTAAAGGATTCATGTTTTACATTGTGGTGATGTTATTTTGTAAAAGCAAAGGTTACTTTTGTGTTTCTTGAACAGTTCACGAACAGTGTTTTGTTATAACCTCAAAATTTCGCATGTATTGTTTATGTTTGTTTACACTTTAGATGTGGACATCTCTCCCGGGAGATTAGGTGAGATGGCCACGTACAGTCGGTGTATGATGGCCATAGTATTAGTTGTAATGTGTTCAAGTAATTGATTTTTTCTTCATTTCTTTTAGATGCATAATAAGTACAAGAGAAAAGCAATTGCTCTACGAGGGAACTGGATTTAAGGCATCTGGCCACCATGTAATTTTTTTTTTCATTTAAGATTTTTTTTTAATACACCCTGAACTGTTAAGAACAATTTAAGCCATAGTACGTATTGAAAAACGCAAAATTGACCAAGTTACAGTTATTTTTCGGTAGAAAGGTTGAGCCGCTGCGGGCGGTCGACAGTGCGGTTCGATCCGTGTTTATGACTCGCACGGTTTAGCTCACGCAGCAGTCTTGCGTTATCTCGAAACTACATTTTTTGAACTGGTACTATCGAAATATCGTAAACTATCGGTCCGATTTCTTTCAAATTTGTACACAATACTTTTAGATACATTATCTAAAATGTCACGTAGGATTTTTGCGATAACTTGATTAGTTTTTGTTTTATTGTTGTTTTTGCTCGAAGAATGTCGGTGAAAAATACAATTTTTTTTCTTCGGCTCACCATGATTTTTTGAATGGTCGAACAAAAAACCGCTACGCTACATTGTAGCGGCACTACTCACGAATAAGCTGATTTTTTTTTCTGATGTGACATGACCGGGTAACAGCTGGGACGACGACCGCGCGTATCGTGCGCGTATCGTACATTGCCTCCGCGGCAATGCGCATAACGGCGCCATTTTTTAATATTTTGAACGAAAATTTATTAACGTTATTCGTAAAGCCCTTTTTGACGTTGTGTATGGAAATAAAAATATTCCGGCCCATACTTTCGGGTTTATTATTTTTTTTTTTTTTAATATACCCATTTTTCGATCAGCCAAGGTGGCCAGACGCCTTAAGAATCATTGAAAGCAGCTATGAGTACTGTAAAAATGATGAATCGTCGGTTCGTGCGACCGCTAGGACCTACGAAATATCTAGAAAGACCTTAGAAAGACGATATAAGAACAATGACAAAAAATGTTGCGGAGAAAAATATAATGAAACTCGTCTCATCGAATACTAGCTTAAGTGGACAGTATGGCTACTTTGGGTACACAAAAATTATACTGATTTCGATTATATGTGTTCTAGATGTGGCCAAAAGAAAAACAAATTATAAATCAAAACATAAAACCAAAGAGAAACCCGAGAGCATAATGCTAGGTAACGGCTATCTCCCCTCTACTCCTATGGCCATCACACCCGGATACTCCGGGAGAGATAGCCAATCGTGATTTTGAAAAAATAGTAACTTTAAGATTGATCTGATAGGAGTTTGTTTTAATTTCGTAAATTATCTTAAAGTTAAATGTTTAAAGTTTAATTACAAATTAAGATAAGTTAAGAAACGTCTGTACTTTCATTTAGACGGTTCCTTGAAAAAACTGTGGCCAACTATCCCGGACTTACTCTACTTGTCCACGCTCGTGGTGTGTTTCCTAAACTTTGGCTCAAGGTAATGATCAACCGGGACAGTGTTTCGCTAGGAATTCAATCAATATGTTCGCTCGATTGCCGAAGAATTTTCGAAAAATCTATAATATTATAGGTATGAAGGAAAAGTTCCTTCGAAAGCTGCAAAGTACACATTTGTGTAATGTTAACGGGGAGCAGGATTTTTATCGCATGTTTATTTTTTTAACTCTTTTTTATAATCTATATTTCCTCCCATTCACCATTTCCTGAACAATCTCACCAAAGCACTGACTACGGCGACTCTTTTCGAATGCTCTGCTGTATCGCATTTACACGAGGGCGCAGGGAAACTGACGAAAACCTGTGTCGTTACAGCCGGATGTACGTTACTGACTATTGAGTTGTGTAATCCGTCAGAAACCAAGCAAACCTGACTTGGGGCAATATAAGATTTATGAACTTCCACAGCCCTCGGTATCCCTAAGGATACACACCGATCCACATTGTTCACCCCTTCGGGATACGACGAGCTGTGGACGTTCATACATCCTGTAAAGCCCAGTGACGCTGGACATGATTGGTGGTTGGGGTTGAAATAATTTGCCGAGAATTGTGAACGGACTAGCGGAACTGTACTTCCCATAGTACATGATCAAGACTCATTCCTAAGGGAATTCTTTCAATTTACGCTATGTGCTTACTTTTCGACGGATCGAGGAGCAGAGTTTTTTGCGATCCCGTAGCGCGGCTTTATAGAGGTCCTGGGGACGGACATGCGCATCGCGATACGAAGCGCAGCATGGAAAGTCCTGCTCGGAAGAGTGGGAGTATTGTTTCGATTGGTGCACCAATCAGAGACGCGACAATACGAGGCAATATATCGGTGCTAATCAAAAGCTCAGAATCACGTCACTATGTTCTGTCTATAAATTTACTTCGTTACATACAACTTGATGATCACCCAGATGACCTTCGTAACTAACAAGGAACATCACTTTAGGCCGGAGCCTGAATTAGAAGGTCCGAAAAATGGTTTTTTTTTATTGCTGAAGGGGCTATACCAGTGTGAACGCTGAAAATTTGGGTGACTTTCGCGAATTTTTTGGGAAAAAAGTACTGAATTAAATGTTTCAGAAAATTAAGAATATATTTGGCTATATTTGACCTATATTATGTAATTTTTTCATGGAAAAATATTGAAATCCAAGCGACTTATGCGCTGCCGTCGGAGGCGCCAAAAACAAAGTTCCTCCACTGTTGACATGATTCCGGCCGATTGAGTAGCTGAAACCGGAAAAGGAAAAAATGTCGTTAAACTGGAACCTATTTCCTGTACAATGGCGAAAAATATCAAAATCGAACAAAATGGCGTAGCTATGAAAAAAAGTCTGTTTTCTTGCCTATAAAATGGTAATTTTTTTCAATGCCAAATCGTCAATTTTCATCCAATCAAAAATATCCTAAGTCATTGTAGAGTAAATATATTCAAGAGTACTCAGTTCAAATTTCAAGTCAATCGGATAATTGGTCTTTGAGTTACAATGTCAGCAAATTTGAAAAATCTCATTTCGAGAAAAACGCGTTTGAAGATTTAACTATCGATTTTTGCAGGATAAAATGATATTGATATAAATGATAATGATATTCTTGAAAATATGAACTGTTGAAAAAGGCAAAAACATCGATTTTTCTAAAGTGTCACACTGATGTAGCCCCTTAAATCGATAGATAAACTATCCAAGGACATATTTACAAAGTTACAGAGGCTAATTGTCAAAATTTTCGAAGATACAACGCCAAAAGCAGATATGCCATTGATATTTGGTATTGATATTTCCTCATATTGAAAACTTTGAAGCGCGTTTTCTCCAGTTTTCATTTTCACGATTTTTCCAAATTGGCGGGCAGATAGCAAAAAAACTAAACGACCTATGGAATCAAACCAAAGTTTATTTTCTTTAGTATGGAAATCTCTTCTAAGTGAATTAAAAAAGTCGATGAAAAAGTATTTTTAAATAATTTTTATAGCAGGTTAAAGTGTTTTTTTTTAAACCCATTTTTTTCAAACCTGAGAAAAGTTATAATTTCACGATTTTTTCAGCTTTTTCTTAATTCACCCAGAAGAAAAATATACGACAATTAAAAATTTTATTGGTTTTTTTGTTTCAGTCAAGCATTACGAGCTGCATCTTTCCCGCCGATTAGGGACTGCAGTGGCAAGGCGCACATGGAATGGGCTGATAAATTTGCAGTCATTTATTGTTTCATGTTGAAACATTTTTTTTATACATTTCAAATATACATGAAAAGATACCTCAATGTTTATTGGGATCACTCGTATATTCCTTTCTAAAAAAATTTCCGAAGAAACGATTTTTTGGACCTTCTAATGCAGGCTCCCGCCTTGAGTGTTCGCCTTTGATTTTGTTGCAACTCATATGTGTGATGAAGCATTGAAAACTATTAGATATGTATTTTTATTTATCGGCAGAAAAATGGTTTTAAGGTGGCAAACCACCCCTCAAAGAAAGGCGTGTCAAGGGGTCATTTTGCTATTTCACCGATCTAATGAAGCAAAACCGAAATTCTTGTAAAGTAAAGTGATGAAAAATCCACTATAGAAGTATTTAAAAAAAATTAAATTAAGGGCTGAAACGCCTCTTTTGTCTAATGGTTTTCAATGTTTTATCACATATACAAGTTTCAACAAAATCGAAGGCGGTGATGTTCCTAGTAAGTAGATTTTTGTGCTTACACGAATAACGTATATATTGGCAGTAGTACAGTCATGCTGTATATTAGAATCGGAAAAAAATTGAAGGCTATTTTTTTGACACGTGATTTTGTAGGTGCCGCGAGTGCCAAATGCAAGTTTGCCTAAAAATCGGGGTGTAGGGTTTTTTTAGGGACTGATTTTTTAAAAGTTCACCCCCAGAATGAACTTCCACGACTTTGGCGCTGTGGACAAAACTAAAGCCCGGATTTTCCTGGACATTTTGTCTCACGGCGCCGACCTCGTAGGGGTTTTAGTTTGGCATCAATCCACCCCCACCCCCTTCATCCCCTAAAAAAAGCCTGCACCCCGAATTGTAGGCAAACTTGGATTTTGCACCCGCGGCACCTATCAAATGTCAAAATCACCTGTCAAAGAACTGGCCTTCTAATTTTTTTTCGATTACGATTTCAGCGGAAGCACAACTGTACTATAGGTATTTTTGTGGTATTAGAATACACCCGACAGTTTCATGCAAATACAACTGTATGTGATAACCCGTGCGGAAATTGCGCTAGGGCTTTGGTCGGGCCCATATAGAATTTCCGTAACTTTAATGGGGCCCTAATCGAGTAGCCTCACATGGGCCCTTAGTGGCCGGTCACACTTTGCTACTGAGGGCCATTAAAGGGAGAATAATGAGGGCCTTTAAGGATGCCTGAACAACACCTCATGGAAACCATGGTGTGCCCATAAGTCATCCTTGTCAATGGATATGCTCACGTGTGTGTAAATGTATGTGTTTCTGCGTATATGTGTCCGTTTATATAAGGTCACGGTACACTGCCAATTTTTTTTTAAATTTAAATAGGATCTATTTAAATGAGAAAGGTTTTTTCCTTGTCTCACGGCCTACTACGATCTTATTTGTTTCAAAGATATTTTTTATTCGTTTCAGCTATTCTTTTAAAATATCAAATATATTCAAATCGAATAAATCAAGATCCGATTCAAACAAGTCTTTATTTGCTTATAATATACACTGTAAATCTAAGTGTACTATGTGCAAAAATATATCATAAATCCAAAATGAAATTAAGCACGTAATTGAGAGTTTACCACAACGATTTTGTACCGTAATTCGTCATGCCCTGGCCATTCGGAATGATTTTTTTCGAAGAAAATATTTCACCTATATGGGTATTGAACCTAGTACCTACCTACGCATAGCTACGCACGCTGCCCCTATGCTACCGAGTGCTTGTAACATCTTAGTCGCAGATATGGCATAAGAGACCAAATGAATTTATATAATTATTTGTTGTATCACATAAATTATATCAATTAGTTAATATCATTGTGATAATTAGAGAGTTTTATCGAATAACATGCACATAACCTACATATATATATAATTCCTCTCTCTCTCCACCCTCTCTACCTCCACACCCCTTTGATATGAGTGTTGCAATAAAGACAGACCATTAGTTCAATTGAATAGAAAAATGGTTGACTCCACTAAAATTCTATTTAATTAAAATTTAAAAAAATCAAATAGATCCATCTAGCGAATTCAAGTAAATTGTTTTTCAACAGATGAAACCGAATCACAGATTTATTAGGATTAAATAAGATTTAATCCTAATAATTAATGAATAACTTATTAGTTAATAATTAATTAATAATTAGTAACCGTTAATCCTTAATTAATAATTAATAATTAATAACCCTTAACCCAAACAGAGACCCTTATTATGCCAACCCCTGTCGGGATAGCCATATAAGGGCCTTCAAGGGCTTATTTTTATGAGGGATGCCCTGTCAATTTTCTGCACGGGAATCTACGAATGTATCTACATGTTTATATATAAACATCCGTGAAATGCTATCATATTAGGGTGAAAACAGGTTGACGCGAAAAGTTTCTCATCGCCCTTGCCTCTGACGGTTTTTATTTCCCGCCCTCCCACAGAGGTTTTATTTCCTTCGCGTTTTTATGATGCTGTCCAATCATTTATCTCTCCCCGTTTTACCCTCACCGCGCCAGGTTCGTCTTCTTTTTCTTGTCTCGATTACTTTTATTACAGTCCATCCCTCTCGTATCCCTCGAGCTGTGTCGATAACAATCAAGAAATTGGTGCTCCGATAGTTGGGTAAACTTCGTCCGCTGTTAGGGCAACTGGGCCGACTCTTAAGCAATGACAAGTTCCTTTTTACGTCCGACGCACATAATAACCGATGAAGCTCGAAACTCGCCTGTCTAGAATCACATCTTCAAAAGTCATCTTCGAGTTCCAGAAGTTGAATATGTTTATTTGGAACCCCTTTGCATCAAGTGCCGCCGGAATTGATGCACCAATTCAAGGCTTGTAAATATCGGACTTTAAAGGCGCGCCTCCGTTATTGAGTTTCGTGATGGAGAGTACAGAGAAAGGAGAGAAATAAATGCTACCAGGGGATGCTCCTCGACGCTCCAATGCTGCCGCTTTCACACGAAGAGTACTTGATAGACTCCTAAACTTATCGACAGCACGAACAGTGCGAATGCAACTAAGATGTTCGACTGTCGAAAGGAATTCTCGCCGAACCCTGCGAAGACAGAGCGAGGAAGAGAGAAACAGAAAAAGCGAGAGACGGAACTTTATAGGACAACTAGAATCAACCAGCCGTCCGTAGGCGAGCACAAATCGAGTTATCCGTTTATTCGCACACCCTCGCAAGCGCACACATGCTAACGAAATTTCAGGCATTGGTTCTTTTCGAGTCAGAAATATTTAATGAGTCTTCTGCAGGCATTATTTAGCTCCCAATCCCTTGAGTATATAACGTTCGTAATGTTCGCTGTTTCGGAATAATACACAAAGCGGAAACGGGCGCACAGACTTACGGCTCTGATTTTACAGTGAAACCTCGTTTATACGGTTTACACATATACATATTTATCATTTATACGTTAAATTTCTCTAGTCCCGGCAGATTCCGTTGATAAACATGGTAAAGTTTAATTTTTACGTTTTCCACTTATACGTTTTTCGCGCTTGTACGTTAATCATTTTATTTCCCCAGCGTCGGTTTCGAGGCTCGTTTTTTCTCAGTTATACGGTAATCACACGTGATATTCGCTCGCCGGAGAAAATTTCATGTGACTGCGTTTTGATGTTTTGTTCGATGTTTTGATGTTTTGATGTTACGATGTTTTCATGTTTTGATGTTACGATGTTTCGATGTTTTGATGTTTTGATGTTATGATGTTTTGATGTTTTGATGTGTTGATGTTTTGATGTTTCGATGTTTTGATGTTTTGATGTTTCTGATCTCGACTATATGCGTGTACTGTGATTTCATATATCTTATCAATACGAACCTGTCTGTTATTTACAAGTCTAAAACGTCAAAGCTTAGTGTTACAAACTTACATTAAATAAAAGTTTTAAACGGAAATTCGAAAACTTGAGTTGGCTCATTACTCAATTGTTGCCAATAAAAATTTCAATTGGAAAACCAAACATTAACATAATAGAGGTACTGCATATTGAAAAACATCGTGAATTATGCACCAATCGCCATTTTCAAATGTCAAAGAGTTTCAGATACATGTTGTATTTTACTTCTACGTTATTCTCACTTATACGTAATATTTGATGCACCCCTTGAAAATCGTATAAGTGAAGTTTCATTGCATATCCGTTCGTCCTGAATTTGAAGTATGGACAAGAGCATTACATCAAGAGGAACAAGCATCTCTGAAAGGTTTAGAAGTACGATCTTCATAATAGAAAAGTTGAAGTGCTCTAGTAGGCACCCCATATATGTTGTTGTGACGTATTGGCAAATAAGGTTACGTCAAGGGATGCCGGAACTAGAAACAGAATAAAAAAAATCAGGGTTGAAGATCGATCGAATGGAAAACTCCTGTATAAATATGCATGCGAGCCGAGTGTGCGAATCTTGTTTTCGGTTAACTGAAGGCTTCATCTTGATCGAGAAGCTCGAAGTTTTTTCGACAGGTCGAATAAGGCATCGTTTCAGGGGATGAAGAAAATATGAGGTGAAGAAAAATCGCTCTTTTCGAACTATATATCTTTTTTCGTGACGTGATAGGCCCTCGGCTCCTCGACACGGAACGACGGCCCGTAATTCACCCCTGCATGCTTCTACGTGGGAGGGAGCTTCCATTGTCACTTTAATACACTCATTATTAACATTTTAATAGAGTTTTGCCGTTGGAACGTGATTCTCGTGCCTGTTATACGGTCTCGACAAGAGGATAAGGGTTCCCTATGACGCGTATGAGATTCACTACGAAAATCTTTTCCGCCCATGCCGCGTACCTTGCTTTAAGCTTCTCTTTCCTTACGCACACTTTTACTAAAACTGGTCTCTACCTTCGGATAAATATTAAAAAATAACACAGTAATATTTGTTTCCTAGCTGGGAAAGATTGATAAAATGGCAGAATCAATTGATCCTTATGCATCCTAAAGGTTTAATAATATTTAACGCAATCGTTGCTTGTCGGTACTACTTTTATTCCCAAGATAACTGGTCATCATATGGCTAGTTTTAACGACGGATAATAAGAAGAAATGGCCGCGTTACATGAAATGCACCATAATTTTAATAACATCACAGAAACGCTACACTGCAAAAAAAATAATTTAAATAGGATCTATTTAAATCAAACATGTTTTTTCCTTGTCTCACGGCCTACTACGATTTATTTATTTCAGCTATTTTTTTAAATATTAAATATATTCAAATTCAATTAATAAAGATTCGATTCAAATAAATCTTTATTTGCTTACAATGTACACTGTTAATCTAAGTGTACTATATGCATACAATATTTCATGAATCCAAAATGAAATAAAACACTTGATTGAGAGCTTTACCATAACGATTTTGTATCGTGATTCGTCATTCCCTGGCCTTCTGAAATGATTGTCCTCGATGAAAGTATTTCACCTATATGGAATCGAATCTAGAATCTACCTACTCATAGCTACGCACGCTGCCCCTATGCTACCGAGTGCTTGTAACATTTTGGTCGCAGAAATAGCGTAAGAGACCAAATGAATTCCTATAATTATTTGCTGTTTCATATAAACTATATCAATTACTTAACATCATTGGGATAATTAGAGAGTTTTATCGAATAACACGCTGTAGATTTTTCAAATTTGACCTATATTCATACAGGGTGTCCCTCTTATCTCTGCCACTCGAAATAACATGGTAATTTCCGACATCAGAAAAAAATGTTCCCCACAAAAATTGTACGGTGTGAAGGGGGCCATCAAATGCGACCAATTTTTTTTACTTCGGTGGAGGCGCTCACGCACAGTGAAGGTCAACTCTACTTTTTTTAATAGAATGATACATTTTTTTCAACCATCTTGTGGAGTACCTCAAGCCGCATAAAAAACATTATGGGGTCAAAGTCGTTCATGGTCATTCCAGGTCACATATTTAGATTTGTATTTCATTTTAATAGGTGACCTTGAATGACCTTGAACGACTTTGGCCCCCTATAAATGGTCGAGAGAGAGAGGAATTATATATATATATATATATATATATATATATATATATATATATATATATATATATATATAATTCCTCTCTCTCTATTAAAATGAAATACAAATCTAAATATGTGACCTGGAATGACCATGAACGACGGGGATATTTTCTCTAACCACGGAAACGAGAACTTGAACACGAGAGCTAGGTGCGGGAACCGTCACCTTCGGCCGTCCACCCCGCGCGCGTGCATCCGCAATACGCGGGGCGCCAGAGAATTTTGTTTCACCGGATTTCTCAACCGGTATGCCTTGGGGTCAGGGGGATCCGCCCTGACCCACCATCGGAGCTGGAGAACTCCGTGATTTTTGTTTCACCGGAATCATAACCGGTATGACCTGGGAGTCTGGAGGCCTCCCTGATTTTTGTATCGCCAGAATCATAACCGAACTAACTGGATGCACTTGCACGGGAGGACGGTTGCAGTACAGCCCGGCCGCTCAGGCTGTGGGTTGTGGTAGAGGGGTCGGGATTCACTGGGGAGTAGCGTGAACGATCACGGGATCTGTCACTTTCGCGACACCGGAAACGTCACTAATAAAATAAAAGGATGGTTTTATTTTATAATGCGGGAGCCGGTGGATTATCCACCCGAGAACTTTTTACGTAGACGAAACGTAATCGCGAACACGAAATGCACGCGGAAACGTCACACGACCGAGAACGAGAGGGCACGACGACGTGCCTCTAACGCGAGAACGAGAGCGCGACGTCACGGGCGCGAGAGAGACACGACACGTCTCTCCATCGCGACGTCTGATCGACAACTCTCTCGATATCCGGAAAATCGGGAGCGATCGCGATTTTGGAGACAACCGTCTCACGCGAAGATTCGTTAGCAACTCTGTACCTCGCGCGACCAAGGCCGGCGTGCGAGGGATTATGCGAGAGCGAGACAGAGCGCGTTAACAGAAAAAAATGTCAACACGCTCGCGGCGTCGGACCATGCGAGATCGCCGGTTCAAGCGAGAACTTTTTCTCGCATAATATCGACAGCTGAAATATTATTTTGGGAGCTGGAATATTCTGATAGAATATTCCTTGCGAAATCTATATTTCTGCCCGAGTTACCCCGAAAACGGAACGGTAACGAACGGGACCTTTTCACGTCGGTAACATGGAGGCTCTCGGAGATCGCATCCCCGGGTCATCGTGCGAAAGCGAGCAAAGCTTCTCTCCAGAAGCGCGGCGCGGAGGCCTCTAGCCTCCACCCGTAACCCAAACGGCCCGCTCTCCAGCACGATGCACCACTACGGTGGGGCGCCGGCGTTTCAGCCGGGCGTGCACCGATTCCACGAGAAGCCTCGTTGGGTGCATCTCTCGGTCGGGATTGCTCGGTACCTTGAGCCAGACGCCAAACAAACTCAAAACCTCAAACGTAACAAGAAAAACATTCTAGAGAAAAGACCCTTAACACTAACGGATGGGTCGCAACCCGGGCATCGAGAGCATTTCTTGATCATCGGTAGCATTTTTGTGGCGCGGCTCAAAAAATCACGTCACTATATATATATATATATATATATATATATATATATATATATATATATATATATATATATATATATATATATATATATATATATATATATATATATATATGTATATGTATATGTATATGTATATCTGGCTGCATCACATCTGACTCGACGACAAAATATTCTCACGACAAAACATCCGCGAGACAAAATCCTAAATCTCGTCCACCACATCAACGGGGTCGCGCGCAAAACACCTTTGTGGGGTGTGTGAGATAGTGAGGTGGGGGCATAATACGAATTTCTTCATTGAACCCAAACAAACAAACCAAAACAAAACAAACAAACAAAACCAAAACAAACAAACAAACCAAACATATTCGCCATATATTAATAATTTTCCTCCTTTTTATGATGGAATAAATTTCCACCGCATGACTGTACACTTGACATGGAATAAATTTCAACGGCATGACTGTACACTTCAAACTCTATATAATATCGGCAGATATTTTGTCTTGCAGATATTTTGTCCTGCGGATATTGTGTCGTCGGGTCAAAACGCGTGTTACCATATATATATAATTGCTCTCTCTCCACCATCTCTACCCCCACATCCCCTCGACATGCGTGTTGCAATAAAGACAGACCATGAGTTCAGTCAAAAAGAAAAATGGTTGCCTCTATGACAATTCTATCTAATTTAAATTCAAAAAAATCACATAGATCCATTTAATCTATTCAACTCAATTGTTTTTTGAACAAATGAAACCGAATCACAGATTTATTAGGATTGAATAAAATATTTAGTTATTGGACGATATTAAATAGATTTTGATTTGAATGAATAAATATATTTGAAATAAATAATTCCAACAATGGAATGCAATAGGAAAAATTTGATTCCACGAAAAATCTAGTTAATTCAAATTTTTTAAAATCAAATAGACGTGGTTGGTTAGTATCAATAGAATTTTTCTGTCAGTGTAGTTAGGATTATCAGCCGGACCTGGTTTAAAAAAATCGAATTTGTTTGGATAATTATTAAGAGACGTAAGTATAGTTTACATTAAGGTTGCTTCAATTGTAAAGCTTTTCAGGCGAAAGTATTAGAAACAGTAAGCTTCGATCATTTCTCTCGGACTTACCCTAACCAGATCGGGCTAGCCTAACCAACATAGCTTACTAGTCCGAAACAATTCTAAGTAGACTGAGCCGTTCAAACACCTGCGAATAAATGATTCCCTCTATATTTTATTTACCAGGTAATATATATTTTGTCGTTTTACAGGCAGACGCGAGATAATCGACTTTGAACACGGTGTCTAGAAAAAAAGGCATTGCATTTGCGTTGAACACGATGAAAAGTCAATTCAAAGACAAAGAAGAATTGAATTAAATTTTCTCAATTTCTCGGTCGTAATATTCAATAGTATCGTTGTACGAGCACTCGAAGCGCGTTATATTGTATGCTGTTCAAGAAGATACGCGCACCAAACACTTGCTAAATGCACCATGCAATGGCTTATGTTCGCAGTCTGTACGTACATATTATGACCATGTGAACGTAAATTAATAGGCAGCGGTAATAGAATTGCGCACATTGCATGACGTGTACGCTTCGAACACAATGGTGTACAGACACATATTCTATTTACATATGTATATATAGCGAGTCTGGGTAGTCCCATGTGTATTTAACATTAACGAGAAGCAAACGTTGCGGCCACGATCGTACGCCGTTTCAAACAATATTCCCAGCTGGAAATTGGTTAATGCATGCATTAAACCAACAGCGATTGGAAACCTGACAACCAGCCACGAATGAGGGACCCGCTTTTTGAAATCTTTCATTTGTGATATTCGTTCGTTTTTTTTTTTTTCAAGGAAATAAAGTTCATTGCAAGGAGAATTAAGGTAATCCTATCGCCAGGCTTCAATCCATAGGATTTTTCAGATTTTTTTACGAGCTTCACTAAACACATTAAAAATCATGTCTGTTAAATTTCAGGGTCGGTTAGCGACCTAATTACAGAGAAAAAAATATTAAAATTGCGTATTTTTGGGAAGGAAATCCGAGAAGACACACAAAAACCAGATTTCCGGTCGCTATAAAAGTGTATATAATAGCGGGAATCCGTGAGATTATTAAAAATAATGAGATTTACATACTTAACACTTGTAGTAATCCAATGCTCTCATAAAAAATTACGCTTATTGACCTAATTTTTATGTAATATCAAGTTTAATTTAAACTTCCGGTATTGGATTTATTACCACTTGCTACGATAAAGAGACGTGACAGCAAGGCAACAGCTGACTGTAGTCCTAACCTCATCTCACTCATTCGAATTTCCACACATATTTCACTTTTAACCGACATATTTCGCCGACATAAATTTTCCACGCTTTTTGCCAGTCGTGGCCCGAATACAATGCTTTATATTTCCCGCACCTGACATTGTTTTGACAGATTGACGTTGAAAAGCACGGAGGTCAAACTCGCCTGGTTGAGTAAAAAGAGACGGAGATAGAACCAATGGTGCCAAATATCAAACCTAGAAATACTGCGCGAATCGTTGGAATAACTATTGTTTCATTTTTCTAATTAAATGTCAACATTCATTAAACAGTTTACACATGGAAAATTTTAGTTATTACAAATTTTGCATATGTTAAAAATATTAATTGTACAAGTCTCAAGTATGATCAGTGGTATGACTTGTGTGAAGCGATAGGATTACCTTAAGGGATTATATACAGTTAAAGTTTTCGAGAAAAAGATTTTTTATAATTTTTTTCTTAATGTATATATATTTAAGTACACAAAGAAAATTTCTTGTCAATCCGGCGAATATTCTCGAAGTTATACGCACATTTTTAATGACGTGTCAGAGCGTTCGAAAGTGCTTTTGAAACTTTAAACGCGTTTTTCTCAAAACTTTGTTTTTAAAGTCGGTGAGCAAGATTTCTCAGAAACGGCTGAACCGATCAGTCTCAAATTTTAACACAATCTTTTCAATCATATTTTTTAGTAATTAATCAAAGGATTTTTCTCATCGATAAATATTTTCCATTTTATAAACAACTTAAAGCCTTAATTTTTGTCACAAATCGATTTTTATTTTAGAAGCCGCCATTTTGTCAAAAATTATTATTTTGCTTATTCCTTTCATCAACTACAAGATAATCCATTATATCAACGAAATATTTTTGGTTTTTTCATTTTAGATGATCAAGTCCAGAGATATCGTGCTCACTGCAAGACGCCTTTTTTATAGGTGCTCCCGGAGATCAGCTATAGCAGCTTTCAAAATAATTATTTTATAAATGAAAAATATTTAAAAAACAGTTAAAAGTTACCATAATATGTGTACAAATTTTTACGTCAATAGATTCAAAGGTCTTCTCAAGAAAAATTCTTGAAAAATCGATCTTTTTGGGCCTCCTCACTGTATATAACCCCTTAATGCGACCCTCAGAAGTTTGTGTGTTCTTTGATGCGATTAAACGTCCTACTTATTCGTCTCCTATTCTGTTTGCGATGCCTCCATTCGAGTCGAAGGTATGTGGTGATGGATCGAATTGCAAAGGGGTTCAACAGTTTAATTTGACTCGGAATGCCCCATCTGTACGGGGAAGATTTTCGAGGGTGCCAGACGAATAGGAGATTCGCGTTTTCTGCACTTCTCTCGGACAAGGAGCATTATGGGTCAAAGGCATTCGAAGGGTCTCCCTCCCTCTCTCTCGCGCCCTCTCCGCTCTCTATTGGTATCGAGCCTTGTCCATGTACTCTTACCTCTTTTTCCGGCCCCTTCGCGTTTGCTCTCTGATCCGCCAAAGCCGTGTGCTTCGCAGAGCAGTCTCGTGGAGAATTTCTCAACGAAATTTTATGATTTGTTAGCCATACATGACCCCAAATTTCGTTCCGATTGTGACGCACCGCCTTGATTCGTTAAGGGGTTAGGCCACAATAACGGGTATAAAATCGTGTGCGAATTTAACGATTTTTTTTCCTATTGAAAAGTGATTCACTCATAAAATTAATTACACATCTATTTAGTATGAATATCAAGCTGTTAGAAAGTGTATATATATTTTTTTTTCGATGTACAAAATGGCCGTCTACTAAAATTTTCTTTTGTTATCTTTTTTTAGGCGCTCCGCGGCGTGACATTTAGCATCCACAAGTTTTTACCTAAAACAAAAAACAAAAATTCTCGTCAATCTACATTAGAATACCTAAAGAAGTACGTACGGAATTTAAAAAATATTGTTTTATTCAAAAGTTGTAGGTATTTGAACTTAAAAAATGAATTTTCAGTGAAAAATTTCGTTATAACTGCTCGTAAAATGAAAAGTTTTCAATTAATCACAAATTCCGTTCCTACTTCTCTGCGAAATGCAATTAGGAACATAACTTTTAAATTTGAAGTAAATCGAGTGACAATTGTTGAAGTTATTTGTCACACCAATCGGAAAAAAGCTGTTTCGAGAAGTTTCGAGTAGTCGGCCATTTTGTACATCGAAAAAAATATATATCTTCTAACAGCTTGATATTCATACTAAATAGATGTGTAATTAACTTTATGAGTGAATCACTTTTTCATACGATTTTTTTTTTAATTCGCACATGATTTTGTACTCGTTATTGTGGCCTTGATTAATAGAATAACCCCTTAATTAATAGAATAACTGAGACCGGTTAGCTATAAATAATTATTGGAAAAACAATTACCGTACGTAACTCCATCAAGATGAAGTATTTGTAACATAGGGTTATCTAGGAATTCGGAAAATTCTTCCGAATACAAAAGCATACCCTTTAATAATCAAATTTGCATGCAAATCATTTTCAAATTGGCGAACAAAGGACGCTGCCCATCATTGAGCGCCATTTCCGTTACGTCGTGAAAAAAACATCGATCGCTTTTCATTGTTATCTACGCCAGAATGCTTCCTTTGCGCAGTATTTTTCGTTTGACAAAGTTGACGACACAGGGTAGTCCGCGAGGTGAAGTATTGAAAGGAGTCGAGAAGTCACGATGACTCGACGTGATGAGGTCTCGGCTTGCTTCGTTTCCGGTCAGTCGGTGTACATAAATCCTAGTGAGCAGCTCACTTGAAACGAACACGTGAAACCTGCCTCACCTAGAGAGAAGACATGCAGTGCACGCTGAGGAATTTTTCTCCCAGCTTTCAAGGACATGGCAACTATTATTACCTTTTTTTACTTTTCCCACACAAAGATTTTGGCAAAATTCGATGATTCACGATGATCTGATCGCGAACCATTTTTTTCTTTATTTTTTAATTAAGCGAACGTCTGGTAGAATTTATTTACTCTGATTAGAAGTATGAGGCAATGATGTATTGATATTTAAGGTAAACCTGTAGTTTTGGTAAAATCTCAGGTATTGGCTGAAATCTAAGTATGGTGTAGATATGACCTTCATGGACTGATGCCCAAAAATTCAATTCGATTTGCCGTTTAGTTCATGAGATAATTGCAAATGAATATGGGTATTTTTGTACGCGATCCCTATACCTAACAAGTAAACCGATAGGAGTTTGCTCACATTTCTCGATATAGGTTCTAAACGGAACTTAGGATTTCAAGATAACAACACACGTGTACGCAGTACTATTGTGGGATTGATTTTAAAAAAGGACAATCTTTGACCGTTTAGTTTCGGAGATATCGACTTATGAAAAGTGGTAATTTTATTCCACACCGAACTCGGGCCCAACCATCTGTAACGGAATGGCAACAGTGTACGCTGCAGCCAGCTGATCGGCGCGTGGTCTGGGAACTCGAAGCGTGTTTTTTTCCCGAGTTCTAATAATTCTGAGAAGGATGTGAAATAAATTTATTCTGCAAACAAATTTAATTTGTTCAATTTATGCATGTATTTGTCTTTGTTACAGCGAATACAATTTAAACTGTCGGCAAGATGTTGTACATCCACGATCCGACGTCCTTCGACAGCGAATTTTTGTTGCTGATCATTGAGGTTATGGTTATTCTCATCGCGTTTAGCCGCATTGGCTTGACACATGGCTGCCACAGCTTTCAGTCTTTTAGCAAGCGCCTTTTTCTTGTAAACTTTCCTTTGTATCGCATTTGGGTTGACGTTTTCACGCTTTTTTTATTTACACAAAATATTTCGCGAAAGACGGATCGTAGGAAGCTCAACGCTATGACTGCAGGGAAATCGCGCTGTTGCCACGATTACAACGCTGCTCTCTATACGAGTATGATACCTATCTATCTATACATGAGGTGCGAATGTGTGGGACATATAGAGGGTACAAGCTCTGTCAAAAATTGACAACCAACAGCATCGTATAGGCGTTGGATGTTACTATACGCTTCGCCCGAAACTTTTGGCTCATACGTGTACCTACAGAAATACGTTAAGGGCTTACACCACTGTAAACGTCTGAAATTAAGTGATTTTTCGCGATTTTTGTTGGGTGGAAGGACAAGTAAGAGGATAATGGTATTCAAGGATCTTATTAGTCATATCTACAAGTGAACGAAAACAAAATTTATATTTAAAAAATGTACAAAATGGTGGCGCTGTAGCCATTCTCGCGAGGCATGTTGAATTTGCGACGCTCTGCGGCACGCCGTATAACCGACGCAAATTAGATTTTGGAAAAAAAATCTATTAATTTACATGAGTATAGCTAGAGTAGGGGATTTTGAAAATATGAATTTTGGTGTAATTGGCAAGCATTTAAAGTAAAAACTCAATTTTTAGCGGTAATAAAGGACAATGATTTGTTAATAACTAATGTTATAATTAACTCATGGAAAATCCCATACGTATTTCTCTTCGGAATGTTATTTTAAAGATGTACTCGAAATTTGGAGTGAAAAGAATGAAAAATGTTGAAGTTGTGCTGCGTGCGGTATTGAAAAATTTTGTTCCGAGAAAAACGGTCGACGTTTCGCACACGGGCCAGCCACTGCCACCGCAGACCCACACGGGCCTGCAGACCTTTGTTTTACAGGTGCCAGACTTGTTTCCTCTTATTCTAGATGGTTCAAAGCATCTCTTAAGGCGGTAGCCTGAATTAGAAGGTCCGAAAAATTGTTTTTTTATTGCTTAAATCTATAGATAAACTATCCAAGAATATATTTACAAAGTTACAGAGGCCAATTGTAAATATTTTCGAAGATACAAGGCCAAAAGCAGAGAAGCGATTGATATTTGATATTGATATTTCCTCCTATTGAAAACTTTGAAGCGCGTTTTCTCCAGTTTTCATTTTCAAACAAACTAAACAACATATTGAATCAAACCAAAGTTTATTTTCTTCAGTATGAAAATTTCTCTAAAGTGATTTAAGAGTCGTTGAAAAAGTATCTCTAAATAATTTTTATAGCACGTTAAAGTGTTTGTTTTTCAACACATTTTTTTATCAAATCTGAGAAAAGTTATCATTTCACGATTTTTTCGGCTTTTTCTTAATTCACCCAGAAGAAAAATACATGACAATTGAAAATTTTATTGGTTTATTTGGTTCAGTCAAGAATTACGAGCTGCATCTCTCCCGCCGATTGGGGACTGCAGTGGCAAGACGCAAATGAAATAGATTGATGAATCTGCAGTCATTCATGTTGAAACATTTTTTTACACATTTCAAATATGTATGAAAAAATACCTCAATGTTTGCAGGGCTCACTTGTTTTTTCCCTTCTAAAAAAAATCCCGAAAAACACTTTTTGGATCTTCTGATTCAGGCTCAGCCAATTTTAAAAAATCTTTTTTTTTTGAAAATTCTACAGTTAAAGAAATTTCTTTAAGTTAAGAAATCCAGTCAAGAAAGCCCTCAAAGAAATAATTACTATCAAGAATTGTGGCATTTAAGAGTGATATTGATCGAAATCCAGGTGTCATTTGGAATATTTTTATTGCATTGTGATCTTCAAATTTTCCTTCTGCTTATAAAGCCCTTTTCTTCGCAGATAAAACCGCCGTTTATAGCTTACGAATTGATTAAATGGCAACTCGTGAACTATGTGTGCGTGTGTGTCGATGCTATGGGTTTTCATCTCATATATTATAAAAGCTGCAAATAACGAGCGACAATACCAATCACAGGGTAGTTCGCACATTCTTTGGCTTTTCTCGGTTTACGTTCATCTCGATTTCAACCCTACTCTCTTTTTCTCACTTCGCCTCTTTTACTTTCTCGCAGGCTCTGTCTTTTTCGTTCTACCTCCATCTAAATTTTTTCTGCTTTTTCTCGTCGTAATAGCGCCAGGTTCAAATTCCGAACTTTGAATGATCAGAACGTTCAAAACTCCGAAAATATACTACCCTGAAAGATTAAAACTCCGAAAGAATTTCACACGAAAGACCAAAACTCCGAAAATCTGAACACCGCCAAAATAATTCGGCTATGGAAGTTTTGAAAGTTTCAAAATTTTCAATAAATCGACGAATTATTTCAAGAATTTTTATTTATTAAGAAGTGATTTTACTTCCATTTAGAAATTTGTCTAGATAATGATATACGTTCTACATCATTTACAGTCAACTGTGTAGACTTTCGCTGGCATAATCTCGACGAACCTTGTAATTTCGGAACATGAAAATGAGGAATTTTAAACCGTCGGCGCATTCAAAGTTCGGAATTTCAACCCAGCCCTCATGACAAGATCATGCCAGCGAAAGTCTACACAGCTGACTGTCAATGATGTAGAACATATAACAATGTTTAGAAAAATTTCAAAATTGACGCGAAATTATTTCTTAATAAAAAAAAGTTCTTGAAATAATTCGTTGATTTATTAAAAATTTTGAAACTTTTCAAACGTCCATAGCCGAATTATTTTGGCGGTGTTAAGATTTTCGGAGTTTTGGTCTTTGGTGTAAAATTCTTTCGGAGTTTTGATCTTTCGGGGTACTATCTTTCGGAGTTTTGAGCGTTCTGACCATTCAAAGTTCGGAATTTCAACCCTGCCCCATTTTGAATTTCGGAACATTAAAATTCGGGATTTTAATCGGTCGGAGCATTCAAAGTTCGGAATTTCAACCCGGCCCCGCATGGCGCTTATATGGTCCAGAGATATTTACATGGGTTGAATTCTCCAGAAATTCGTAACTTTGAGCTTGACCAGAAACTTTAGCAACGCCGTACAGTACCACCGACTTCCTCTGTTTTGCGAACGGAGTACGAAAAAGACTTACGCGAGACAAGGCAGTTGGGGTAATTTCCGCTTGGGCAATTCCTAAATGTCCGAAAATAATCGATGATGATTTATTCCTTGACCTTTCACCAAAACTGAAACAAGAAAACCTCAATATATCGTCGTGGATAAGTCTGAACAAATTCGGAATAATTCCTTGCTTCAATCACCTCAAATAAATCATTCCAGGCATGATAAAAACCTTGGGATATTTCTTTCATCGATACGTGTTTTTTTCTTAAGAAACCATTCCAGTGTGGCTGGCTTGAATATTGCTTATTTTTATGATTTTTTTTATATAATAAAATTCGACAATCAGTCCGTTTTTTTTTCGTTTATTGAAGTGACTTATGTTGTACATAAAAATATTTTTAAATGTTTTAGTTTTATTTTTGTTCTAATTTTTTTGCCACTGAAAAACGATGCCTGAAAAAGTAGCGTCTGACGGTGGAAAGTCCTGCCCACCAAAAATTGTCTGGAAGAAAATAACCAAAAAGATTATTAATCAGTATGAAAAACTGTAGAGGCGTACGGAGAATTTTGTCTTGCAATGAAAGATAACAAAATGGTGGGCATTTCAAAATTAAGTGTGGAATTGGGCATTTTCGGTAGTTGTTTTATTAAAAAAATGTGAAATATTCAAATTAAAAAAAAAGCTTCCGTACAACGTTAAGGAATGGTGTGAAGCATGTTGTAGCAAAACTAGAGACGGGTAGCTTAAAAACTTTTTGTTTAAACGGTTGGGTGGGTTTAAAAATTCAAAGCAGGAACAAAAGGACGCCCTGGCCATCGCAGCTGCAGCAGGATCTTTGCTTTATGGAGCTGGAATCGATGATTCTATGTAAGTTAAAAAAAATGTCTTCGTTTTATTTTTACTTGAAACTTTAATCGCATTTTTCTCAAAACACTCTTTTTTAAGTCGGTGGACACGATTTCTCAAAAACGAATGCACCGATCTTATTGAAATTTTGCACACTTCTTCAAAATAGCATTGACTAGTGATTGAACGAAGATTTTTTTCGATTACAACTAATTTTGCAAGGCTATACGTAGTGTAAATTGTACCAAAAATTGAACTATTTTGCATACAACTCTGCCAAAAATTCAAATTTCGATTTTTTAAAAAATCCTTCGTTCAATCACGGGCTATACGTATCTACTAATAGAAAAAAAATGGTTTTTTAATTTCTGATAAAGCTATCATGAGTTATCCTGACCACCACGAGGACACTTTTTTTAGGGATCTCCGGAAACCAGGTCTCCCCAGCTGAATTTTCCAAATTTTTGAATGAATTTTTTTTGAACATCGTTGAAATGTTGCCCCTTAATGTGCTTACCATTTTTAATAAAATAATGTATAGATTATACTTTTTAAATAGAGAAGACATGATTTTTTGGCTTTGAAACCCACGTAACCCCTTAAAATCTTCCACCGTTTTCAAACACGACGTTTCGAAAAAAAACGCGCACCGTTCCCGCCAGATGTCACACAGCTGGATGAATCCCTTTATCTAAAAAGGCCGTAGGGACCGGAATAACTCGGATTCCGGGACCAAAATTTAACAGCATTTTTATGAAAGTCCATATTTTCAGATAATTCGAAGAAAAATCCAACAATTTTACACTGGAATCGTCCCTAAATAAAGCCAGTACAATAAAACTCCATTTTACGTAGATATATGAATATATGTACATATGTGTTTGTGTGTAGTTTTCGAAACGTTTAAACGTTTTGCTAGCTCGTTCAACAAATGCGTTCATTTTTACCCGCTAATGGTGCGCTGGATTGCAAGAGCGATAAAGATGGTATGTAAAAAAAACAAGAAAAAACCAACTATTTAAAAAATATATATACAGGGTGTCTCATTTTAATCTTACACCTGAATTTTCTCGAAAAATATTGCTCGGACGAACTATTGTGTGGAACAAAACTTCTAGGGATTGAAGGGGGACGTTTGAAAAAAATTTATTTGAGGAGCCAAAATTCAAAATGGCGGCGTTACAGAGGCTGACATGTTTTTTTTAAACGGAAACATAACTTTTTTTTATTGCCAAAAAATTTGTCAGCTGAAAACTAAAAACTTTTGTTGAAAAAATTTGTTGATAAAGTTCATAGTGTTCAAGTGAGAACATTATTTTCATTTATTTCAGATGTATCCAGGATTTGTGTGTGTGTGTGTGTGTGTGTGTGTGTGTGTGTGTGTGTGTGTGTGTGTGTGTGTGTGTGTGTGTGTGTGTGTGTGTGTGTGTGTGTGTGTGTGTGTGTGTGTGTGTGTGTGTGTGTGTGTGTGTGTGTGTGTGTGTGTGTGTGTGTGTGTGTGTGTGTGTGTGTGTGTGTGTGTGTGTGTGTGTGTGTGTGTGTGTGTGTGTGTGTGTGTGTGTGTGTGTGTGTGTGTGTGTGTGTGTGTGTGTGTGTGTGTGTGTGTGTGTGTGTGTGTGTGTGTGTGTGTGTGTGTGTGTGTGTGTGTGTGTGTGTGTGTGTGTGTGTGTGTGTGTGTGTGTGTGTGTGTGTGTGTGTGTGTGTGTGTGTGTGTGTGTGTGTGTGTGTGTGTGTGTGTGTGTGTGTGTGTGTGTGTGTGTGTGTGTGTGTGTGTGTGTGTGTGTGTGTGTGTGTGTGTGTGTGTGTGTGTGTGTGTGTGTGTGTGTGTGTGTGTGTGTGTGTGTGTGTGTGTGTGTGTGTGTGTGTGTGTGTGTGTGTGTGTGTGTGTGTGTGTGTGTGTGTGTGTGTGTGTGTGTGTGTGTGTGTGTGTGTGTGTGTGTGTGTGTGTGTGTGTGTGTGTGTGTGTGTGTGTGTGTGTGTGTGTGTGTGTGTGTGTGTGTGTGTGTGTGTGTGTGTGTGTGTGTGTGTGTGTGTGTGTGTGTGTGTGTGTGTGTGTGTGTGTGTGTGTGTGTGTGTGTGTGTGTGTGTGTGTGTGTGTGTGTGTGTGTGTGTGTGTGTGTGTGTGTGTGTGTGTGTGTGTGTGTGTGTGTGTGTGTGTGTGTGTGTGTGTGTGTGTGTGTGTGTGTGTGTGTGTGTGTGTGTGTGTGTGTGTGTGTGTGTGTGTGTGTGTGTGTGTGTGTGTGTGTGTGTGTGTGTGTGTGTGTGTGTGTGTGTGTGTGTGTGTGTGTGTGTGTGTGTGTGTGTGTGTGTGTGTGTGTGTGTGTGTGTGTGTGTGTGTGTGTGTGTGTGTGTGTGTGTGTGTGTGTGTGTGTGTGTGTGTGTGTGTGTGTGTGTGTGTGTGTGTGTGTGTGTGTGTGTGTGTGTGTGTGTGTGTGTGTGTGTGTGTGTGTGTGTGTGTGTGTGTGTGTGTGTGTGTGTGTGTGTGTGTGTGTGTGTGTGTGTGTGTGTGTGTGTGTGTGTGTGTGTGTGTGTGTGTGTGTGTGTGTGTGTGTGTGTGTGTGTGTGTGTGTGTGTGTGTGTGTGTGTGTGTGTGTGTGTGTGTGTGTGTGTGTGTGTGTGTGTGTGTGTGTGTGTGTGTGTGTGTGTGTGTGTGTGTGTGTGTGTGTGTGTGTGTGTGTGTGTGTGTGTGTGTGTGTGTGTGTGTGTGTGTGTGTGTGTGTGTGTGTGTGTGTGTGTGTGTGTGTGTGTGTGTGTGTGTGTGTGTGTGTGTGTGTGTGTGTGTGTGTGTGTGTGTGTGTGTGTGTGTGTGTGTGTGTGTGTGTGTGTGTGTGTGTGTGTGTGTGTGTGTGTGTGTGTGTGTGTGTGTGTGTGTGTGTGTGTGTGTGTGTGTGTGTGTGTGTGTGTGTGTGTGTGTGTGTGTGTGTGTGTGTGTGTGTGTGTGTGTGTGTGTGTGTGTGTGTGTGTGTGTGTGTGTGTGTGTGTGTGTGTGTGTGTGTGTGTGTGTGTGTGTGTGTGTGTGTGTGTGTGTGTGTGTGTGTGTGTGTGTGTGTGTGTGTGTGTGTGTGTGTGTGTGTGTGTGTGTGTGTGTGTGTGTGTGTGTGTGTGTGTGTGTGTGTGTGTGTGTGTGTGTGTGTGTGTGCGTGCGCGCGTGCGTGCGTGCGTGTGGAACACTGTTGAAAATTTTGTTTTTTTTTGTTTTTTGTTTTCAAATTTGGACGATATTTCATGAGAAAATTTTGGAGGAAAATCGATGAAAAATAGTTTTTTTTTCCTTTTTAATAGCGTTTGTGCCATTTTCAGGCCCAAAAACGTGTTTCTTTAAATCCTTAACGAACTCTGATCACGATGGGTAGAAAAACACACACACACACACACACACACACACACACACAAATCCTGGATACATCTGAAATAATTGAAAAAGATGTTCTCACTTGAAAACTATGAACTTTATCAAAAAATTTTTTCAACAAAAGTTTTTAGTTTTCAGCTGACAAATTTTTTGGCAACAAAAAAAAAGTTATGTTTCCGTTTGAAAAAAACATGTCAGCCTTTGTAACGCCGCCATTTTGAATGTTGGCTCCTCAAATAAATTTTTTTCAAACGTCCCCCTTCAATCCCGAGAAGTTTTGTTCCACACAATATTTCGTCCGAGCAATATTTTTCGAGAAAATTCAGGTGTAAGATTAAAATGGGACACCCTGTATATTTGTTGAAGGGTTGTGTCAGACTAAACTTTACCGGATGTGAAAGAGAGAAAAACGTTGAGTCGACATCAGCTCGATAGTAAATTTACTTTGACTCATCGTTCGATGAAACCCACACCAATCGCTCGACCGGAAAATCACGGCTGAGAGACCGCCGTTTAGGCTTTGCAGCGTTGAAGGGCAAAAAGAAATTTCCGTTTTCCGCGGGTTTACTGCACGGGATTTTTCTGTCGTACCCACTCATTTCGACGTTTATTTTCCTTCCGTTTGCTCTACCCTTTTTTACATCAACTCTCTCTCTCTCTCTTCGGCACCGATACTTTCCCCGGAGTCACAACCCCGTGAACTCCGGTGTAGATTTAGTAGCGGTGTCGCATACCAGCTAACGTCAAAGCGGAAATCACGTATGCATGGGTATGGCAGACCAAAAGAGGAAGAGGCAGCGAGCGAGATCACGGACGCTTTTTCTTATTTTCGTTTATACGCATCCTCCAAGGTGACTCAGACATAAACAATGGGAGCAGCTTTGATTAGTGGACTTGCAATATGATATCAAGTAACTTCAACCCCTTCAGAGAACTCTCGTAAAAAATTCAATCTATCTCACGTGAAAATTTAAAACATTTGAATTCATTCAGTCCTTGGCAGGAGATTAATACATTTAAACCTACATATTTGCTGTCCGCAATATTTAATCAAAACAACAAGAAAATTAACCTGACCAATTTACTAAAGGGTGTCTCAAGATGACAGGACATTTTAATTCATTAATAAAACGTATTATTTATTTGAAAAGTATGAATGTATTCTAGTATAAGGAACAAACATGGAGGTTATGTGTGCGATTTGAGGTTATGTATTTTGCGATTTGACGCCATTGGACTTCTTTCTTTAGGGTTTTTTAAAAAGAAAAGTGTATGCCAATGACCCACAGACCATTTCGGAGCTCAAGGAAGCAATTGCACGCACCAATAGTAAAATTAGTCCGCAATTATGCCAAAACGTAATTCCAAATTTCGTCAAAAGAGTAAACGTTTGAAAACAGGGACAAGGCAGCCATTTATCGAATATTGTGTTCCACATATAACCTCCATGCATGTACCCAATGTTAAAATAAAAACATCAGTACTTTTCAAATAAATAATACGTTTTATTAATAAATTAAAATGCCAGGTCATTTTGAGACAGCCTATACTTTTGCACATTTATAGGTCACACTCTTTATGTCGCTCTGCCCGCTGCACTAAGAGAAATGTATAGTGTTTTCAACCATATATTACTTATATTTCATATTTCCCTGTGGGCACAATAATATTTTATAGCCATAGTTATGCCAAACGTATAGTACTGCTTATTGATATTGTAGCGGTTGCATAAATTTTGCACATATGTCAACCACAAACACAAATCTCACAAGCATACGTCCATTGTTCAATGCTATAAAATATAGTAGGTTTTCATAAAATGGATATTCCCTGACACTTTAAAAAATGTACTCCTCCACGATCCTAATAGTGGAGAGAAATAAAATATATATACATTGATTAAAAACGTTGCTTGTGATTTGCGACGATGTTAATATCGATTTGTACCACATTAGAAGACACGACCTGCTATAGGCGTATTTGGTGTGTTATTCAATTATTTTGTATCCACTGCATGTGTGATGGTTCAAGGCATCATTGCCCGTTTACTGAATGCATTAAATATTTCAAAAATCCACGACGAAATAAACTACTCAACTGAGTGCTCAACACCTTGATGATTTCGTATTATTATTTGATGCGTCAGTCCCTGAGCTTCTGTAATGATTTATTTCGAGTAAAATATTTCGCCTACACATGGAATCGAACACAACCTACCTGCCTATCTCTATACTACGACGCTGCCACCACGCTGCCGAGTGCTTGTGGCATTTTTATCGCAGATATGGCATAACAGACAAAAGTCGTTCCAGCTGTACTTCCGAATAGCCGTTACTTTCGACATAGGTGACATTATTAATACTATAATATTTAATATAATGAATCACCTATTAATAATACTATTATTAAGGGGTCTTCTCACTTTAGACGCAAAAAAAGGCTATGTTGATGAATTTTTTGATAGGTTTATATTATAGATATTGATATAAACGTTGTTATACTCAATAAATACACTTTCGAAATACATTTTTTTTATTTTTCATTTATTTAACTCACTATTTATAGACGAAAATGGTAGTTAAAAAAATGTCCTAACAGGTAGGTCTGCGCTGTTGATGAAATCTCGGAGATGGATCATCCGAAACAAAAAGTCAAATGGTTTTAGCTTCAGTATGTTAATGGCTGTAGTGCATATCATACGATTTTTGATATATGCAAAAATTACAAAATGGTGGACATCGTTTGAAAAAACAAAAAATACATGTTTTTTCACCGGTTTTGGCAAAAAATAGTAAATTTAAAAAAAATCCTTGATATGCGCTATAACTATAGTTGTAAAGAATATATGGTCAAAATATCATGAGGATCGGTTCAGTAGTTTCGAAGATTTTATCAACAAGCCGTCGAAAAACGTTGTATCGAGAAAAACGCGTTTAAAGTTTGTTTGGGTTACATAATTAATTAAAAAAATTTTAAATGTATTTAGAAAGTGTATTTATTAAGGGTTACAACTTTTATATAAATATCTACAATACCTATTTTTAAAATTCATGAAAATAGCCTTTCTTAGCGTCTAAAGTGAGAAGACCCCTTAACCAAATCCATACTGTCAAGCCTTTTACAATAGTTAATAATATTTTCGGGAATTATAGATAGTGAAACACGCTACCGGTAACACGCTACCGGTACCAAATCGCACGGTTAGGTATACTTTACGCTTTATTTTACTTTACTTTAGATTTACTTTACTCACTTTACGCTTATAGTTGTGTTATCCATATTATGATTGTGGTGTCAATAAACTATAAGCAATTTTACTATCTCCTCTTTTACCAACGGCGTTTTTTCTAAATACCATGGACTTTTGTCTCAGTAAACCATTTTTCGAATCAATAAAAGCTTTGAACAATGCTTATACCTGTAAAGGTTGAAGAGTTATGAAAAACTAGGAGCTCACGATCGACAAATGGGAAAAAAACAACGCAAGATAGCGGATAATAAAAATAATCGAGAAACTAATATCGTTGAATGCCTCAATGAAATACCCCCATCATTCGAGTAATCATGTGAACGGGCGGACTAAGTGAGATGGAGGACAATCGCATGGATAAGTCGAATAAGCCGAGTTTCGTAATTGATTTATTTGGGTGCAGTATGTGTATGTTCTGAATGGGCTATTCTATACATAACTGTGAAAACTTTCTCTCTTAGTCTCTCACTTTCGCTCCCACCCTTGCTCTGCTTCTGTCTTTCTCTTCCTCTCTATGAGAGAACGCTGCCTAGCCAATGTTGTGGTCAGTACAAGGATAGGATTCATCAAGCGAGATACTGTTGAACTCTTTGGTGGTGTACACACTGGACTATGGTGCATAGTTCACCCACTGTTATTCTCCTCATAGTGTCATCGAGAATACAAGGATTTCAGAGGGCAAACATGACGAGAGATAGATGAGCCGTGTAAAGGCCCCGTACGGAGTCAAAACACGTTTACGAAAATGCAGTGAACGTTTCGTGATTTTCATGATTTTTTTAAGGGGAGGGTAGGGGTTTCAGCGTGAAAAAAAAACACTTTTTTGCGAATTTTTTTCATCTATGTGGATAGAGTAAATTTATTCAAACCTTTTGTACATTGTTAACTGTCATTTCAAGAACATTCCGTGAAATTTGTACGCGCAAATATCCACAAACAAGCTGGTGACAAAGCTTTTCCAAGAACGCCTTTGGAAAAACACGATTTGCGGTGTTCACTGTATCTCAGCTAGAAATTATCTGAAATCAAGTACCATTAAAATTTAGTCAAAGTATCATCAAATCCTCCCGCAACGGTCTTTGATCATTTTTTTTCATTTCTAAATTTTTGGTGGCCGTGTAAAGTGAAAAGTGCTATTTTTCACGAAAAATTCCGCCATTTTGGGGGTGGAAAACCCCCTCAATGTAAAAAAATCTCAAACTAACCGTTCGGGGGAGGTATTTTATATGTATAAAATGTGTACCAAGTTTGAAATAAATCGATCATGTAGTTTTCAAATGGCAGTGAACACGGACTTTGAAAAAGTGGTTTCGAGAAAAACGCGGCACCGGCTTGTTTGTGGATATTTTCGCGTACAAATTTCACGGAATATTCTTGAAATGACACTTAACAATGTACAAAAGGTTTCAATAAATTTACTCCATCCATATAGATGAAAAAAATCGCGAAAAAGTGTTTTTTTTTTCACGCCGAAACCCCTACCCTCCCCTTAAAGGAAAGATTTCTTCGACACTTTTAAGACTTAGGGTACGTTTAACACTACTTCTGGCTGTTACATGGTATTTTTTGTTAATCTTTGAAAATTGTGGAGGTAGGGCATGGTCTTCTGAACTGCATTTTCAAAACTGCCGTGACGTAGCTAAAAAACTAATCGACCGATTCTGATGAAGTTTGGTATGAACCACTCTAACCTCATTATCTAAAAAATGACCCTAAATGTTTTTGAAAATAAAAATAAAAAAGTATTTTTTGTTGCAAAATGTAGCCATTTTTTCGGAAAAGTCAATCTTATTGTTTCAAGGCGTACTATTTCATCGATTTTCAACATTTCTCACTTCTTCTTCGTTCATATTCTGCGTATGAGTGTTACAAATCTTTGTTTTTTTTTTTCAGATTAATTCCGCCGACGCTACGTGTCACGTGGTGTCATACATTCGCCATTTTTAAAGATTAATAAACAAAAATATCATGTAACAGCCAAAAGTAGTAATAAAAAATATCCTGTCTTAAAAATGGTGAAGTAATCTTTCCATTTGACAAAAACCATGAAAATCAGTAATTTTTTCCTCGCCTAAAGGTTTCTCCCCCCTTAAAAAAAAAATCAATTACACACTGGTGGATCGGCGGTCGAGGTTCGGCTCAGGCGGTACTTCGATTTATGCAACGATGTGCATGGCCGATAATCGGAGCGGTGACCGCTAGCCGTGCACGAGGCCAATACTTCTGAAATTTCGGTGCAGATACTTGAGTAAAAGTCTGTGCGCCAGAGAATCAGAAGAATCAGAAGATCGTCTACACCCGAATGGAAAACGTAACTCAGCACCGCCTAGCCACAAGCTTGTAAAGTTATGTTTCGAATCGCCGTTAGCTAGCCGTTTCACCTGTTGACTACCCAGCCTTGTTATCCTTTGGTCTCTAGTGACTGGATACAAAAAACCATCTGGTGGCTACATAGAAATACATATCTCACGGCTGTATAATATTTCAGTTTTTTCAGTTAGGGGCCGTACGTAAATTACGTAACGCCATGGGGGGGGGGGGGTCAAGGTTTGCGTTACGTCACGATTTTAAAACTGCCAGAAATAGCAAAATTTCTGCATGTTCAAGTTTTTAATTTAAACCTCGAGTAAAATTTTACCGTGGACAGCTCACAGCTTTCTATACGCAATGTCAGTTAAGGGGGAAAATCACTGTGCAAGAACTTGCACTGTGGCTTTTCCACATCCCCCAAGCAAAATTTAGAGGACATTTTTTTTTTATTCTTGAAAGTATATGTATTGAAAAATACGTTGGCGACATTTTTATTCACAAGTCTGAAAATTGACGGGGTTATAGTAACTTTAGTGAGAAAAGGAAGAGCGACCGGTTAATGCATTCAGTCTCTACAAGTGTGGCATGGTTCACAATAGATGAAGTGCAAGATCTTATTATTTTGTGAAATATAATGAAGAGGAAGAACCGCCATGTCGCCCGCGACTAGATACTTCAATGTAAGTATCAATGTTTTAGAAAAAATCGTAACTTTATATCAAGAAACACGGAACGAAAACTTTGAACGCGTTTTTCTCGAAACTAGTTTTTTCGACCTTGTCCGAGCGAATACTTAAAAACTTATCAACCGATTTTCAATTTTTTAAAAAACATTTTTGTAATCGCAGTGACTATGGCTGTGCGTATCCGCGTTTTTAACATTTGATAATGACTATTATTAAAGACTGCTTGAATACAGAAACAGGGCATTGAAAATAGAAAAAAATGTGCAGACTGTCGGCATTTTGTAAAAAAAGAACCAAAATAAAAAAACGGCCACGCATAACGATAGCTACATTCGTATAGATATCGATAAATTATTGACTTTTAATTTACAAATAACGTTTCATAAAGATATCGATGGGACCATGAAGACATTTTTTTTCGTCGTCAAATCAAGGCATATATCTCGGTTAATTTTCAAGATTTTTTCATAAAAATTGATATAAAACTAGATGAATATACACTTCATAAAATGAGTATAAACCCAATCCTTGCATAATTAGTTACGTCTATGAAAAAAATCGCAATTATTGACGACAAAGCACCCGTTACGTAACGGAATGGAGGGGGGGGGGGGGGGGGTTCTGACCGAGCGTTACGGTCCCGTTACGTGGGGGGAGGGGGCGTAAAAATTTCGACAATTTGGCGTTACGTTATTTGTGTACGCCCCCTTAGAGACTGGGAATAAAAAATTAGGTGGCGACTAGATAAAACAAAATTTGCGGCTATATATATTTATTTTCGTGATTTGTTTGCACGTTATTTACATAATTAGACCCTTTAACGATATTCTTCGTTGTTCATTAATTACGGTTATGACATTTGTGCTTTAAATATTTGAATGGTTCAATTTTTAATTATCCCAGACAAGCGCTTATGGCGTAACGTGGTTTCAATCCCGGGAGATCTGGATGATGAGTTGTGAAATTGTCCACTGAGCCAGTTCTACTTGTTTAATTTTCGAATTTTCGTATCGTCTACATATGTTACATTACACAATGTTATATTATTGAAAAATGGGTGGATTAACAAATGTAAATAACAAAATCGTATGAATGACTCAATTGCATTTGCATTGACAGCGATAATCGCATAGGATTACATAACCTTAAATTAACACTTTACCAACACTTAGCCAACACTTAGCCAACACTTGCCAACTGCGGCTAATGAGGCCGCAGTTGGCAAGTGTTGGCTAGGTGATCGCGAGATACCGACTTGAGGATTTTTTTCATTCACAACGTTATCTGTAACTCAAGTTGCTTAGCCAACCATGAGCCAATCGCTCGATGGAACTACACGTAGTCACATAACCACACTTTGTCATTTCTGGCCAAGATCGGCTGGGCAGCGACTAGCCAAGGGGTGCATAGCTGCAGTTAGCTGGCTAGGTCATGGCGAGATACCTACTTGAGAATTTCCCCATTCGCAACGCCATCTGTAACTCAAGTTCCTTAGCCAGCCATGAACCAATCGCTCGATGGAACTACACGTATCCACATAGCCACACTTCGTCATTCGTGACCAAGATCTGTTGGGCAGTGACTAGCCAAGGGGTGCATAGCCGCAGTTAGCTAGTGTTGGCTAGGTCATGGCAACATGCCCACTTGAGAATGTTTTTCTTCTGCAAAGCCATCTGAAACTCACGTTGGCTAGCCAGCCATGAGTCATTCGCTCGATGGAACTACGCGCAATCACATAACCTTACTTTGTCATTTGTGACGAAGATCGGCTGGGCAGTGACTAGACAATGGCTGGATAACAAAACATTCACCATATTACTGGCTCATAGCGAGCCAACCATTGGTCAGTTATTGGCCAGTTACTACTTCGTAAGTCAGATAGGATAGCACAATTTCTACTCGGGTACCAGGCGGGTTTTCCACAGTTTCCCCATACCCTCGGCAAATGCGGTGTAGTGTAGCTTACGACCGCTGTGGACGCAACAGAAGTTAGGCTAGATTAGCGAAGTGCGGGTACGAAGGGCTAGGAAAGGGTTTAATTGGGAAGGGTTAAACTTAAAATCCCACAAGGATATACGTTGGAACTCACCAAATAATATACAAAAAATCGGTTGCAAAGATAACTTGAATGTTCGAACTACCATTTTTTATGTGGAAATGAACGTAACTTTAATATACAATGCTTTTTTTAGTATGTCTTAAAAGTACTTTTTTATCTTCAAAGTGAACCGACTGGTAGTGCTCAAGTTTAATACACAAGCAGAGGAATAAATCCTTTGCGCTTGTCGCAGTTTTCGCGAAAGTTTCTCAAGAGTATCAGCTTTTATGGGAGATTGGATTTTTGGAAAAGCATATTTCTTCACTGATTTCTGCATGGAACGTCACAACGAATCTTCTTCAATGCCTACACGATCTATCTATCAAGCCTTGAAAGAAAATACAATAAAAGTGGAGGGTCTCCCCCTCTGTCTCTCCTCTCTCTTCTTTTCTCCCTCTCTCATAATCCTCTTGTCGCGTCGCCCCAAAAGATTTGTGTTGAGATCATTAAATTTTATTTGATGTCCCGCAAGAGAGTGCACACAAAGACCTGAGTGACCTCGACGGCCTTAGTCTATCGACATTCTATCGATTTTGTTTCGCGTGTTTTATGTCCGAACGAGCTTTTTTATTTTTGGAGGACGCATTTTTCATTTGCCGCTGCATATTCGGGTTCCATCGGAAATTGTGCAGTGTATAGAAAGGATTTGAAAGGATTTCAAGTTGGCAAGCGACGACGGAATATAAAATAATCCCAGCAATTGAAATCCTGGCGATTGAGTCAATTCAGGGAGATATAGAGCAAGGACGAAGGAGAACGGAGAAAGAGAGGGTGAGAGAGAAAGAGAGATAAAACCTGAAAATGGATAACCCGTACCTTCCGTTCTAGATGCTACAGATAATAGAGATATCGCTGTGGGACTTATTGGGATTACCAGCACAAGAGAGATCAAATCCCGACAACCTCGCTCAAGAAATTAAATCGCCTGTGTCACACGTGAACAGGAACTTCTACGTCGCATTAAAATGTTTTTACAAATAACAATAAATGTATAATGTATTAATAAACAAGATATCCTGGTAAAGATAAGCATATAATAGTTCCAAAAAGCGTGTTCAAAATATCGCATTGATGCACACAAAAATATTTCCATATTTTACAGATAGTCAAAACATTGAATTAAACAGTAATGGAGCTCTTAAGGCGGGATATACATTTGCAACGATCAAAAAACGCGTTTTTCTCAAAACTGGATTATCGAAATTGGCGTGCAGGATTACTCTAAAACTATTAAGCTGATTGAGTTGAAACTCGGTCGAAATATTGATAATATTGGTACTTTCTACTTGACGAGAATTGTTTTTGAAAAATTGGGGAAAAAACGAGTTTTTCCATCCACATTTTACAGAAATGTTGATTTTTTGTTGTTGTAAATGCGTGCCATTTTCTTAAATTTGCGTTTTCTGCATTTTAATCACCGTCACATAGAAACTATACATGTTCTAACTGAAAAAATGTTTGAACTTTTTTGCAAATCAAAGTCTACGGGAAGCTAGACTACACGCCGATTCGCAACTCCCGCGGCGACCTTGCTGTAACACTCTGCCACAGCTTCGCTATTTTGATGATGAATTGATTAAAAAAATTGTTTTATATACTTTAATATACTATTAAAGTATACCTAAAGTTTGATAATCGCAGAATAATGATTTCTTAGTTAAAAAAATGCCTCAATATTGCTTATTTTTTTCCTGTCTAAATGTATATCCCGCCTTAAACTGAAGGCCCATCCAATCCCAGCTAATAAAATAAGGAAAAATCATGGAAAATAATGACTGACTACCAAAGTTTACAGCAATTGTACAGATTATTGCGGTTTTTCAATTAAGATGCTTAGTTTTTTTCGCATACCCGTAATCGTTCTTGAACTTTAATTAAAGTAGTTTAAGTATTTACTACTTAAACTACTTAAGTAGTAAATACTCTTACTACTCGTAAAACTACTTTGACTGCCCCCATTCAAATGCACGTGAAGAAGTACCGTTTTTTCAAGAATTCGACGTGACGTTCATTCACAATCTCTTCGAACAGAACTATAGAGAATATTGCTTTGTGAAATTAAATTACAGGTTACCTTTCACCATTTACACACAATTGATCATCAAATTCAAGATTTTTTATTTCACGATGTTACTACAGATGCATTTTTTTTACGAGATAGATGTTTCTTTTTTTTCGTAGATTTCGATCTAGTAGGTGTTGTGCTAGATTCTAAGCCCACGTTGTAGTGCTCGTATTCAGATAGACGCAAACATCATACATGCGGAATCAGTGGAGCTAACCAATCTAGCAGCGGGACAGTACCAGTAGTAAAACCCCGCGTCTGATCAGACCATGCTCATGACAGGCACGTGTGCGAGTCTTTCTCGATGTTTTTTCTCTCTGCCTCTCTCGAACACATATAGGGGAAATCGGGGCAAAATGATAACGCTAAGGTCATGTTTAAATAAAACAATACATATATGAGCCAGTCGACTTTAATTATTTTTTAAACTAATCAACATTTATTAATCTTTTAATTTTGGAAGCAAAAAATCAGTGTTTCTGATTTGTACCATACAGTATATATTTTTAATTAAACCTTTATTTTTCCCATCTTATCCCATATGCGGGGCACGATGAAACAGCGCTGGGAGAATGATAGGACACGAATTATTGGCACCTTTCGCATATAAATACGGTTTCATTCTCAATACCAGCAATTTGATAAGCCAATGGTCTAAGTTCTGCAGGATTAGTCTGAATACTCTTGCTTCCATATCATTTTAATCATTCGTAAGTTCGTTTTCTTCCCCTGGTAGAAAAATGGGTTGAAGAGGAAACAAAAGCTTTACTAGTTTCATTTCAACCTTCCTAACGTAAATAATGGTACGATGGAAAATATTGCGGCTTTGCGATAGCTCGTATTCATCTTGCCCCATTAGACGATTAACGAATTAACAAAAAATCATCCAATGACCTTGAAAATTTCTGACAAACCGTTCTTATTATATTGATGATTAGTACTTTCATTGTGTTTACCTACCTGTCTCTAATCAATATCAGCAACTCAAATGAACTGAAACGATGTTAAACATTACCAAAAATTACTCGTTTTGTCAAAAAATCGATATTGTTTTCTCACTGGAGACACGTGCTTCCGCCACAGTTGATACTTTCACACTCATTCACCTTACCGCCGTCCCTTAAAACTGCAACGAGAGCACTGGGCTCGCTCACAATGTTTAGTACCTAGGCTTATGATCCATCTTACCCCACGTATTCGTCTTGCCCCGAGTTCCCCTACTCTCTCTCTCTCACTCTCTCTCTCTCTCTCTCTCTCTCCCTCTCTCTCTCCCTCTCTCTCTCCCTCTCCCCCTCTCCCTCTCTCTCTCTCTCTCTCTATATCTATCTATCTATCTCTTAAACTACTCGATCGATTTCTCAATTCTGCGAGAGCTCGAAAGCAATTTTCTTCGGCAGCCATTAAAGGAAGAGAAAAGAAAAGGAGTAACTATACGAAATGGCGATGCTCATAACATGAATGACCAGGTGATCGAATAAATGCATTCGCCCTTCAGTTATAATTGGAAATTGTATAACTATATCACAAGGCAACCAAACATTAAAGTTTTTCACGACACAGCGTAATTCAGTTAGTACCATGTCAGAACAATTATATCTTTAGGGAAAAAACAAACATTTTTAATAGTTTAGAACGTTCAAACCTTTCCCCGAACGAAAAGGGCTTTTAATCTTCCGCAAACGGGAGCAATGGTATTTGTATTCGCAAATTGCTGATCGCAGAAAGAACCATTCGTAGGAAAATAAATTCACGAATGTAACTCCGACAGTTTGAAAAAATGACTAACTTTTTCACCGTAAACGTAGAGTTTGAGGGTTTTTAAGTACACGAGAGTAAAGTTCCGGTGAGTTATTCCTCACGTTGATGAAATGACGAAAAAATTGTATCTCATTTTGAATCATTTTTTCGGTGATATTTACCGCATATTTTTGCTCGAATTTTTTATCGCAGATGTATGGATTGCGAGATATTAATTCACACAAATATTTCACGTTCAGAGTTTATGTAGAAGGAGAGGGAAATTTCAAAGGGCGGTTGTAGTGCAGATGGACAAGCCGTGCGACTCATGTCCAATCATAGCAATCATGGGATGAATCTACGGGAGGTACACTCAGAAAAAAGTTTTATTAAGGACAAAGAATTTTGTCTCCCGGCGAATAAGTTTTCTTATTCGTATGTCGGCCTACTACGATTGTATTAACAGCTAAGAACATTTTTTATTTAACTTTATGTTTAAGATTTACTAAGAATTTTTCTTAACATCTAATACGATATATAAGTTAGAAGAAATAGGTCTTTTATGTCCGACAAATAGAGTTTTTCTTAACATCTAATAGGATTCTTCATAATCCCCCAGCTGGTTTTCTTCGAGGAATTGTGTCATTTCGTCCGTCATTATTTTTTCACTTGATCGTTTTTTTTTCACTTAATATTCTTACTTACACTCAAATCATTCCTCACTGTCGAGTTTCTCACTTCCGAAACGCAACACTGACACTTGTGCCAAAAGCATTGGCATAGGAAGAAGCTACATGGTAAGCGTATGCGTGAGCTACATCTGACGAGCGGCCTGCTGTCGGGCCCGTCGCGTTAAAGGGCAAAGTGCGCATGCGCGCATTAGTATCATAGTCGCGAAATAAGAGGTTTTCGTGATTGGAAAGTAGTATTTATTTGATTTGAGGAAATATTTATTCAAATTTTCTATCTTAAATATGGCTTTTAATTGATGTGAAAAATCGGCACGTAAAGAAACATATTTAGTGACGCCGAATAAATTCTGTGGTTACAATCACATAAAAACTGTCTCCATACGAGTAAACGTTTATTAATTTCTAAGAAATTATGTTCTAATGTGCCAATTTATTGAAACATAATAAATCTTTTTTCTGAGTGTATTAATAATCGAAGATTCACGTTGGTAGCTCGATGATTATATACGAACAGTGGATTATTGCAAGGATTGCAAACGGTCCAACAGGCTCTTCGCACTGCATAGGATGATGCGGTTAATCTGACGTTAAATAAGTGAATAACGGAATTCGAATGGTCGAAAAAAAATCACCATTGGATTGTTGATAATGAATGCAAATATTTTTCTACAAAATTGTAACAACATTTATTGAACATTCATTGTCAGTCGTCTGGATCTTATTGCACTGTTTTTTATGTATTTTAGTGACATCTTGAATTAAAAAATGGTTATTAATTAAACAATTATATTTTTGATTCATCTGACATTTTCCAATGCCTTGTTCGAGCCAATGAAATACTGTGGTCCTCGAGTGTACGGGTGAAAAGAAAAGCAAAATAAAAACGATTCCCAAGATATGAATCTCCATAACGGATTTTCGCTAATAGCAAGGATTGGTAGAGACAATAGTTGACACACTAACAAGAAACATCACTTGAATATACGCCGTCAATTTTGTTGAAACTCATACATGTGATGAAGCATTGAAAACTATTAGACACGTATTTATTTTATCTGCGGAAAAAAGGCTTCAAACGGGGCAATCACCCCTCAAAGAAAGGCGTGTCGGGGGAAGGTTTTGCAGTTTCACCCACAAGCAGTGCACCCATCTGAATGAAACAAAAACCAAAATTTTTCTAATGTAAAACAACGATAAATCAACTATAGAATAATTGAGAAAAAAAATGAAGGGGTGACACGCCTTTCCTTAAGGGGTCGTTTCCCCCGTTAAAAACGTATTTCCGCAGATAAAAAAAATTACGGGTCTAATGGTTTTCAATGCTTTATCACATAGATGAGTTTTAACGAAATTCAAGGCGCACACTTAAGTGATGTACCGTGTAAGTGCCACTAGAGAAAACAGTAAATCATTTTGTTCGTCATTGGAAGAAAAGGAGACCAAATAACAAAGATTCAAATATAGACATCAGGTAGTGTATTCTATACGGTACGGGTCGACAATTACCATGAGTACCCAGTGGCTGACAATTGCACTGCCTAATCTACTTCACGCTTGCTGCAATGCGACGCAGTTTCGCAAATTATTCGTAATAATGCAAATCGCGAAGAATGGCACGCATGTACCATGTGGTGGCAGAAATTTGAGCTCTATTTTTTTCCCTTTTTCTCACCATGCAATTATCTTCTTTAAAGAAAAAAAAATTGTCACGGAAGCTGCGATCGGTCAAATAAAATTTAGAGGGCGCTCAAGGTTTTCGAAATTCAGAATTTCGGCTAAAAGATAAACCTCGCATGCACTATAATTCCTTGTAGCATAAAAACAGAATAAACAACGAAGTCTTACATTTTCTGAATAATTTACTGTAATAATTCGTAACAAACACCAATTGGACGATATGTGTTATTATGTATTCGTGTATTAGGCGTCGCTCGTCACAGAGTAGAGCTACGACTGGTCCGCAGTTTGCCTAATGAAACCGACAGTGGGACGAATTACGATACGCGGAAAACTTTTTTTAAAGAAAAAAAATTAATTGTTTCAGAAAGTTAGAAATTTCGAAGCTCTTGAGCGAGCACTGAATATTCATTGGTCGGCCAGAGCTTTCGCGATGTTCATGTAAAAATTATAAAGCATAAAATTCATGGGTGAGAACTGGACGAAAAAAAATCGATTTTTTAATGAAAATTAGAATTCTTGGGAGGCTTGAGCGACGTTTGAATATTTTTTGACCGCTCGTACATTTCGTGACAATTTTTTGTTTCTTTGAAGAAGGTAATTGGATAGTGAGAACAAAGGAAAAAATAGAACTCAAATTTGCGCCACCTAATGTACGCGTATCGATCGTTTCGCGAATATATGAATACTTGAAAAGGCATCAAGTTTTTAATTAATCTCGTTGCTCTCGTAAAAAATTAGGACACCTTTTGACATTTGTTTACGCGATTTAGGTACATTTCAGTTTATAAATATAAATGTCAGCAGCAGTGTAGCGACGATATTTTCAATTGTTTTGTACATCGATGTCGTGGTTGTGTTGAAGTTACGCGATGTATCCCTCTGCAGATAGGATTATACTTGAATGCGAGTATAGATATAGCTCAATTTGAAATAAAGCCTTCAGTTATCTCTCTCTCTCTCTCTCTCTCTCTCTCTCTCTCTCCCCCCCCCCTCTTGTCGTTTCGCGATTTATTTCCAGTTCGTTTTTACCAGCACGGAATTAAACGGAACACGGCAGGCTCCTTGTCCGGTTTTATAATGACATCCACTGGCACCGAATCCTTTGCGAAAATGCATTTAATCACGAATCGAGTATAACAGGCTGCGATACGAGTGAAACTCTCTCCTCTCTCTCTCTCTCTGTCCGTCACCGTCGGAGCTTCTGGCTTTGACGGCCCTCGCGAATACCCACAAGGGTGGAAAATTTAACGGGGTGCTCGCATTGTTATTCAATCGGCAAAACGGCTTGTCATGCACCGTAGTCGGATTTCAATATGCATGCTCCCTACGTAAATGAGAGACAAACGGGTGACAAACGACAGAAAAATATAGTACGATTACGATCCGTACTTCATCTACCCTCGTCCCTTCTACGCCTCGCTGTACATCATCATGACAGAAAAAAATGATTGAATCGATAAAAATCCAATAACACGCCGAATTCGTTGACCATCCTATCATTGACGAATTTATCATCGCAATGCGAAACTTCCAAGAAGTACGACTCCACATTATTCGCTTCGACAGGTTTCATTCCTCGTTGCTCCATCGCAAATGGTGATTGCTAAACGCGAGAACTTGACTAATAGTTCTTGCGGGGGGCGTACACGCGTAGTCCTCGACGAGAATGGAGAGACGAAACAGGCGACCGATCAAGACTTTCTTGATCGGGGAGAGACAGAGTTGTCAGCCCACCCCCATTGAATGCGACCCTTCCTTTCGACTACGATCAACCAATGGGACAGATACGAGTGACGTGTCGAGAAATAAGGCACGATGAATCTTATAAAAATAAGGAAACTTATCACATTCATCGCCAGAAAAAGTTAGCACGACTCTGAATTTGAAATCAACTCCAATAAACGTCCTGACAATTGTCGTTTTCGACTATCTACAATCCCAAGACAAAATTCACACAAATTGCTTTCTTTAATAATGCTGAAAATCTCCACATGATCTTCCCTTCGGTTAGCATGTTATAGGGAAAATACTTTATTATTTTGGCGCCGTTAAAACAAAAGACCGAAAACCCGTTGTTTGTACGTTAAGCCGAAACATTCAGATGATTCGATGCGTAAATAATCTTATGTAAATTTAGAAAAATAGTGTACGAATAAATGCATTCGAAACGGCTGCAAGTGAAAGAGGATAAGATTAAGGGGTTTTCTCACTTTAGACGCTAAAAAAGGCTATTTTCGTGAATTTTTTGATAGGCTTATATTATAGATATTGATCGAGAAACTAATTGGAAAAGTAACACACGAAGGAAGGAATGCGAGTGGAAACGATATGCAAAACGTAATTAGAGTATAAGTAGACTCAAGGAAAAACTTGTAAGGGGAAAGGAACATGTAGAGGGGATTTCGTCTGTGTAAACACCCTAAAGGGGTATACCTGAAATAAATATTACTACTATTATAGATATTGATATAAAAGTTGTTACACTTAATTAATACACTTTCGAAATACATTTAAAAAAATGTTTTTATTTATTTAAGTCACTATTTATAGACGAAAATAGTAGTTAAAAAAATGTCGTAAAAAAATTGTAGGTCTGCGCTGTTGATGAAATCTCAGAGATCGATCATCCGAAACAAAATAATCAAACGGTTTGAGATGCAGTATGTTAATGGCTATAGCGCATAAGATACGATTTTTTATATATGCAAAAATAACAAAATGGTAGACATTTTTCGCAAAAACAAAAAACGTGTTTTTTGACACCGTTTTTGGCAAAAAAAATAGTAAAAATAATTTTTTTAAAAAGTCCTTTATATGCGCTATAGCTATAGCTGTAAAGAATGTGTGGTTAAAATTTCATAAGGATCGGATCAGTAGTTTCGAAGATTTTATCAACAAGCCGTCGAAAAACGTTGTTTCGAGAAAAACGCGTTTAAAGTTTGTTTGGGTTACATAAATAAATAATTTTTTTTTAAATGCATTTCGAAAGTGTATATTTCAAGTGTAACAACTTTTATATCAATATCTTTAATAGAAACCTGTCCAAAAAAATTCATGAAGGTAGCCTTTTTTAAAAAAAAGATTTGCGTTTCAACGTACCGTAAATGAAACGATCCTCCTGATCTGTTGCTCGAAGATATATTGGTTGAAGATATTAAGTACTCATTGTCAAAGAAATTGCGTTTAAATGTTGTTCGTTAAAAAGAAATCGTGTTTTTCTTCTTATACATTTTTTTATATCTGTAATTCAAAAAGATTGACGTATCAAGTATTGTAAAAATATTTTGAAATTCGTAAGGTATGAAAGCTTGAAAAATATTTCCACTTTTTACGTTCGACGAAAGGTTGATACGGATAAAGAAAAATGTCGGTCACATCACTGCACAATAAAATTTAGCAAGATTGATAAGCCCTTGTGGAGATGTATACAAAACAACGTGTAATAAAATTATCTTCACGGAGAAATGTATTGCTTATCCCGAGAGGGTAGCGTCGTCGTTCACACACGGCGTCGTGTCGGTCACTGAGCGTGGAATCGGCGCTTTCGCGTTTCAGTTGGAAGAATCTATGCGCGCGCTTACCCTCTTCCAACAGCAACAACGTATCATCAGTTACTCATTTTAGTAGCCTGTATACTGTAAACTATCTATTCATGCAAAAATATAGTTTGAGTTTAGTCATTTTTTTGTACAAACAAAAACAGACTAATCCTCTGCGTAAAACAATTTATTATATGGACTAATGTTTGTTGATTAAAAAAGAAATCGCTCGGATAATCGAACCAAATAAAGTCGAACAATACTCGATTCAGTTGCGCGTATAATATATGTAAATACACAAACACACATATGTTGCTAACATTTCATAATAATAAAATACTACTATCCGAAAATATTCGAATTTGTATTTCTTGCATTTTTCAACTCTATCCCATCATAGAATTGATATGAAATTGCTGGTAAAGGCGATTTTCACTTTGTCGACTCAGTATAGCGCTTTAAGGGGTAAGGCCGCAGTAGAATTTAAAAAAAATCGATTTTTTCGCTAAAACGGTGCTTCATCATCATGAGAATAAGTTACTATTCGATTTATAAAAAGTTGTGTTCCTAATTGCATTTCGCAGAGAAGTACGTACGGAATTCCTGATTAATCGAATACTTTTCATTTTATGAGCAGTTTTATACGACATTTTTCACTGAAAATTCATTAAAATACCTACAACTTTTGAATAAAACAATATTTTTTAAATTTCGCACGTACTTCTCTAGGTATTCGAATGTAGATTGACGAGAATTTTTGTTTTTGGTTCTAGGTCAAAAATTGTGGATGCTAAATGTCACGTCGCGGAGCGCCTAAAAAAAGGTAACATACAAAAAGGAAAATATTAGTAGTCGGCCATTTTGTACATAAAAAAATCTAACAGTTTGATATTCATACTAAATAGATGTGTAATCAATTTTATGAGTGAATCACGTTTTCGTACGAAAAAAAATGTTAAATTCGCACATGATTTTATACCCGTTGCTGTGGCCTAATCCCTTAAAGTAGACGCGCTCGGTGCGCGCGCTCTAGTACGGCTACCCGCTCCGCGTCCGTGGCAGATGTTCAGAACAGCTATTATGAATTTATACCTGAGTATACGCATATGCACGTATACTTCTATACATTTACTGTATAGTAGCCCACACGGAAATAAAATATATGTAAAAATATATTTTTCGATATATTAAAAATGGATGTAAAATATATGTTAGATATATATTATCCATCTTAGATACAGACTAGAAATATGCAATATATGCGGGAAATGCATTAAAAATATATTCGCGATATCAACTTTTGGGCCAAAATAGATCTTCAGAATGTATATAAAAATATATGTTGGATAGGCGGTTACATATATTCAAACTATATTGAATATATGTTTAAAATGTACTCAAATTACCCTCAAAATATACTACAAATGTATTTAAACTACATCTAAAATACACACGATATATGTTCATACTCCGTTTAAAATATACTTGAAATATATTTAAACTATACTTGAAAAATTCTTAAATTTTTTTTTATGATGTCATTTACATCATTGCACCCTTTTACGATATTTTTCGTTGTCATTAATTACGATTATGATGTTTACGCTTCAAATATATTAATGGTTAAAATTTAAATTATATCAGAAGACGCTTACGCGCCGTAAGTTGGTTTCGAACCCGGGACCTCTGAGTGATGAGCTGGGACGTTGTCCACTGAGCTAGTTCTACTTGTTAAATTCTTGAACTTTCGTATCGTCTGCATATCGTACAATACACAATGTTAGTTTATTGAGAAATGTGTGGAGTAACAAGAGTAACTAACATTATCGGATCAATTACTTAATTGCGTTCGCATAGAGAGCGATAATCGCATAGAATTACATAACCTTCAATTTTTTGTCCGATCATTCATTCCGGCTAGTGCGGCTAGGTCATCGCGAGATACCGACTTGAAGATGTTTTTCATTCGCAACGTCATCTGTTACTCAAGTTGCTTAACCAACCATATTCAAAATATATAAAACATACATTCAGTTTGTATGTTTGATATATTTAAGATGTATCTTAAATGGATTTATATTGTTATATCGCATAGGTTTTACTCTTACCCAAAAATATAATTAGCATATCCAACTTTTGGAACCAATTATATTTAATACAGTAGAACCTCGATTATCCGGACCTCGATCATCCGAACCCTCAATTATCCGAACGATGACTTAGTTCATCCGAACGCCCAATTATCCGAACGTTGGCGCGAAAGATACATTGTTGCTCGCTGCCACCGCCGTGAGCAACAATGAGCAACCCAACGCAACTTCTCCTTCTCAAACGGCTGCGAGAGACAATTGACCTTCAAAGACAGCGCGGTGGAAAATTCTTAAAATTAGCCATCTGATTAAAAAAAAAAATTGCCCATTTTATTATTCCTAAGGTTATTTAGTTTGTGAACTAACCAAAAATTACTGCAGGCAAAGCTAAGATTTAAACATTTGGATGTTTATTTTTTTTTAGTTTCATTTAAGTTTAATGAGTTTTGCGCGATCCATTCTCGTGGATCAGGTAAAAGAGTTGCGCCCTCGTTTACCCAAAATTCATTAAACTTAAATTGAACTAAAAAAAATAAACCTCCAAATGTTTAAATCTTAGCTTTCCTGCAGTCATTTTTGGTTAGTTCACAAACTAAATAACCTTAGGAATAATAAAATGTTAGTTTTGGTTAGTTAACACTGAATAACCTTAGGAATGATAAAATGGGCAAAATTTTTTATTTAATCAGATGGCTAATTTTAAGAATTTTCCACCTCGCTGTCTTTGAAGGTCAATTGTAGTCAAAGTAGCCCTATTAAGTACTACTTTTTTAAAATGATTATGAATGCTGAGAGTCTGGCGCATTCTTGAGGCCTAATTAGGAACCATGAAGTCACCTGTTTAGATTTTTAATTTAAAGTTGAAAATTTAGATCATAATTTACCGAACGTAATTTTTTCACTTTACACCAACATTTTCATAACTTTCATCACAGTTACGAAGCTGATTATTTTATGCATAAAAGTACTGCTCATGAAGATTCAGTTGCAAAAAAAAATCTCGACAAAGTCTTCTACTTTTTTTTAGATTTTTTTAAATTGGTCAGGTCGAAAATTCTCAAAAATTCAGAAAAGCATTCATGACTCGAAAACTATGAAAAGTCGTAGGACATACATGCGGGTTATTCGGATACCCCACGATACAAGGGACCTAAATTTTATTTTTGGACGTCAATATTCCGGCCACCCTGTGTGTGTGTGTGTGTGTGTGTGTGTGTGTGTGTGTGTGTGTGTGTGTGTGTGTGTGTGTGTGTGTGTGTGTGTGTGTGTGTGTGTGTGTGCGTACGTGCGTGCGTGCGTGTGTGTGTGTGTGTGCGTGCGTGTGTGTGTGCGTGTGTGCGTGTGTGTGTGTGTGTGTGTGTGTGTGTGTGTGTGTGTGTGTGTGTGTGTGTGTGTGTGTGTGTGTGTGTGTGTGTGTGTGTGTGTGTGTGTGTGTGTGTGTGTGTGTGTGTGTGTGTGTGTGTGTGTGTGTGTGTGTGTGTGTGTGTGTGTGTGTGTGTGTGTGTGTGTGTGTGTGTGTCTGTGTGTGTGTGTGTGTGTGTGTGTATATATATAAGGAGTACAACTTTGCAGTAACCGTTTTTTTCAAAAGTTTAAGGCTTTATTATAAAAAAGTGGCTACATATTTTTAAATCAAAGTACTTCCCGTCGCTAGCTACGACCTCGGTCCATCTTTCAGGTAGCATTCGAATCCCGCGTCGATAAAAGTCTTGGTCCTTGGAGGCAATCCAGGAATCGACCCAATTTTTTACTTCTTCGTAAGTACCGAAGTGCTGGTCAGCCAAATCGTCTGCCATTGACCGGAACAAGTGATAGTCGGAAGGGGCAATGTCTGGAGAGTACGGCGGGTGGGATAAAACCTCCCATTTCAGCGTATCCAAGTACTTTTTCACGACATTTGCAACATGGGGTCGGGCATTGTCATGCTGCAGTATCACCTTGTCTTGTCTTTCGTTGAATTGTGGCCGTTTCTCTTTGAGTGCCTTACTCAAGCGCATCAACTGACGTCGGTAGAGTTCCCCTGTGATGGTTTCGGATGGTTTGAGCAGCTCATAGTACACAACGCCCAGCTGTCAGCCCGTCTTCAAAAACTTTCTGCCTTCCGCCACCATGCTTGTTCTCGACCTCAAAATCTCCACTTTTGAAGCGTTGAAACCACCGCCGACACGTTTTCTCACTAATAGAATCCTCCCCGTAAGCATCTACAAGCAAACGGTGGGCCTCAGCCGCAGATTTCTTGATGTTGAAGAAGTAAATCATAACCTCCCGCAAATGCTGAGAATTCAGTTCGTAGGTTGCCATGTTTGAGTGCCTATAACTTTATAATGCATACACGTATCCGTTAGCTTTTTTAAATTGTTTACATTGGCAGAGCCTCTAGTTTAAAATGCCACTTTTTGATTGAGCTAGGGCCACTACTTTGGCCGCAGTGGCTCTCTAAGTAAAGCGGTCACTGCAAAGTTGTACTCCTAATATATACATACTTCAACGCTAATATGTATGTCAAATTTTAATATATATGTATGTACTGTTTTTATGTAAAAAGGTGTTGTTTATGATCTCGTCCCAAAAAACCCACGTTTCGGTTATCCGAATTTTTTATTATCCGAACTAGTCTCGGTCCCAATTGGTTCGGATAATCGAGGTTCTACTGCACATGTTTCATATATTTTTCGATATATTTTTTATATATTTTATTTTCATGTGAGAGTAGACTCTCTTGCCACTATGCGGGTAAAAGGGCGCTCTACCGGTTAGTATTGTATAGTATAGTATAGTAAATTTCAAAGGCGTTTTTATCGGAACGTCTTTTTTCACCTGGCGTTGATCATTTCGGAAAAACGGCTGAACCAATCGGGCTGAAAATTTTACTGCATATCCAGTATATGTGTGGCTATCCCCCAAACTAGAAGTATCAAAAAATATTAATTTTAACTTATACTTTCGCCCCAATTTTGACGAAAAAAAAACGTGTTTTGCGAACCCTTGTGCAAAAACGACGCCATTTTGTCATTTTGAAATATGAAATAATAATTATAGTTCGAGCGATAGCGACACTCATACAGATTGAGAATCTTTTTGAATCTTTTGTTTTCGATTACCTGGAGAGCGCAAATCATCAACGCCAGTAACATACTTTTTTCATGCCTTCACACGATTATAAATTGTTAAATAAATATACACTTATATGCCTCAAAAAAATTGTTTTCCATTCCGTAAGAGTGTACCTTGAAGCGGAATCAGAAGTTTGTACCGATACATGCGACAGTTTTCATAAAATTAAAAATAGCTTATTTTTTCAGCCGTCACAGTAGAATAGCTTAACAAACATTTCCAATTTAAAAAATCAATCGTCTCATTTTTAAACATATTCTTATATACAACCAAAGCTCCACACTTGAGGGTCGGGATCATCTTTGCGCGTACACAAACGAGCTGAAATATCGCGACTACTGATTTTCTCCTTTATTATGCCCGATCTGCGAAGAATCAACTGAGGGTGCACCACGGAGAAAACTGACAAAAAAACTGGAAAAAAGCTCACTTTGACAGGATCCGATCACATCGAAGTGACAGTTTTTAACTCACACGTGCTCCCCACTAGCGACTGCCGTGACGGCCGGCGGACTACTGAGCTGTGCAAGAAGGAGAGAGCGAGAGGAGAAGCACGCACGCTGCATCCCATGACGTCTCAAGTGTGACAAATTATAGGTGATCAACAGAAGAGAGACAGACAAACACGAATCCGATCCACTGCCAAATATAAAGAAAACATACATACCTCTGGATTCCACAGATCTACCAAAGGCGTCAATACGATATTTCTCCAAAACTGACTCGGCCTTCGTCAATCAATTTCAAATGTAAAAGAATTGCTACAAACGCAAAGAACATCAGGTGACTCTACTTGAATTTATTTTTTTTTTTTATATAACTATTCATTGGAGTTACTCACACGGGGAGGACGCCAATCGGGACCCACCGATTTCGCCCAAACTGCGTAGGTAGAAGGAGGTGGGTCCCCAATTAACGTTCCTAAAATATTTCACATGAGTAGGCCATAGGAAAGGGTAAAACGCTCTCCAAAGATTTCCCAGTACAGCTTGAGGGATATTTTTTCAACCATTTCCAAATCAGCGGCGTAGCGCAGTGGTCAAGCGCATTGCCTATCACCCCGCTGGCTTCGGTTCGATTCTGCTACCTTTAAATTTATTTATTGTAGAATTTAAATATATTCAAGCAGTTAAAAACTTGAATGAAGTATGCTTCCCAATGAAGCATGTTTCGGAAAAATTTAACTGCTCAAACAATGCTTTTATCAAATGTGCCTGGTGTGAAAAATATGTACGTTTCAAATGTTTTTACGATGAATATCATCCTAAAAAATGTTAAAATTATTTCTGATAATTAATAAAAATCAGTGTACATAATTAATTGCAAGAATTTTCGGAATTTTTATTTTCATTATAAACTTCACCTAATTATATAAATTACCTGCTTGAATATCTTTAAATTCTACAATAAATAGTTGAACATTACGAAAAATTAAAAAAAAAAACAAGAATTTCAACGGTAGCAGCGAGAATCGATCCCACGCCAGCGGGGTGACAGGCAATGCGCCTGACCACTGCGCTACGACGCTGACTTGGAAATGGTTGAAAAAAATCCCTCAAGCTGTACTCGAAAATCTTTGGAGAGCGTTTTACCCTTTCCTATGGTCCACTCAGGAGGAATATTTTAGGAACGTTGAGTGAAGACCCACCTTCTTCTACCCACGCAGTTTGGGCGAAATCGGTGGGTCCCATTGGCGTCCTCTCTTGTTAGTTTAAAGTTTTGAAATATCCTTATGCGTCGATTTTTTTGTTTCATTAAACAGTGGGTAAAAAAAAGTATTTGTATACGTCGTCGTTTTCAAATTATCCCTCGAAAAAAATGAACTGTTTTATTAAGTTTCTGTGTTCGATGGCTTATCCTAAATATACATGGTGTCTGTTGACAAAAATCTTGCGAAAACACGAACATAAAAATAAATCCAAATTGGCAACAGTTTCGTGTGAGATGTACAAATACTTTTGTACCCACTATACAATAAAGGCATAATTTACAGAATTAATCAATACCTCTACTTTTTATCTTTGTATCTCACTCGGTACTTCTTTCTTTCTTGCTGCGCCAAAGCATCCAATTAGCCAAATAATTTCAATACGATTGTGAACAATGCGAATGAAACGATTTAACAGCGCAATCCGAGAGGCAACGTTCCCTCTGACTTTATCCAGTTGTTCATTGGAGATATCGCATTCGTTACAGCCAAATATGCGGCAAATACGGGCCTTTCAGTATTATTCAATCTAGACAAAGGCAAATAAAAGAAGTGCTCGAATCAAACAAATATTCGTAATATGAATGGAATTAAATTAATCGATGTCTGAAAAACTGGAGCACTTAAAAGTGGGAGCAACGTACACATATGTATATATGTACATCGACTGCAAGCTAACAAAAAGTTATAATATTGCAGGTACAAATAAGTCTCCACGGTTTGACAAAAGATGACCCCACCAGGAGGTTATGGTTGAAATTGTCAGTTGTAGAACATCATATCGTAAGATTGGACATCTGGCAAGACCATAACCTTGAAATATTGGCGATTTTATATCAGCATCACATCATTTCTTCGTACACTTTCGGCCTTCCGCTACGTTCTTTGTCTTCGACGTCAAACTCACCAGTCTTAAATTTTCTAGAAGCAATCGATGCGCCTCAGCTGCAGATTTCTTTAAATTAGAGAAATCAAAAGTTCCCGCAAATAACGCTCATTCGGCTCAAAACTCGACATTTACATATGAAAAAAATTATGTGATGCTGATACAAAATCGCTAATATTTCAAGGTTATGGTCTTGACAGATGTTCAACCTTACGTTATGACGTTCTACATCTGATAATTTCAACCATAACCTCCTGATGGGGCCATCTTTTGTCAAACGGCGGAGACTTATTTGTGCTCCCAATATATAATAAAGTAACTTTTGTTTTGAATTACTTTATTTGCAATTCACTTTTTTTCTGACGAAACGTTATTAATGAAAATATACCTTTATGATAAACATTTATTTTATTAAATTATCAATCGATCGAGTATAAATGACCACATTGATATTAATTACCATTATTAAGGTTGTTATGAGGTCTAGCCGTCGGAGCCCATTGACTGTTACCAACTGTTAGTTATCAAATAAACGTCATATTAAATGTACGTTTTCGAACTATTTTTCTACATCTATCTGTAAAAACATGCATTTTTGAACATTCGGTAATTACATTGAATGTTTTCATTACTTTGTACATCTATTTTCTATAACTTTTTCTCGCTCAATTGACGCGAGACGTATTGGCAACCACGTAAATCGTACTATATGACAATGCACAGGTTGGCAGAAGTGTCGCGAAGTTAGAGGCATACGCGCCCCGTTCGTAATTTCAATATCAGCCCAAGGAGCTGTCAACGACGAATATAGGTTCGTGCAAAAAAAATTGCTGCAAAGAAACAGGGGTGAAATTCCGAAAAGGTCCAACCTCCGATCGGGCTGAAATGTTGCACAGACCTTCCTCTTAATATCTTCAGAGATCCCCTAAAAGGATTTTTGGCGACGCGCCATAGTTTTCGAGACATCGATTTTTGAAAGTTTTTTTTACTGTGCTCCTACTATATCTATAGCTGACGGGCTCGGCTCCGGCTATACCTATATATGGTATCGCGCTCTTTTTTTTGCGCTGATCTTCGTCATGTTTGGGCGATAGAAACCTTCCCACCATTGCTACGCCGGCTCGGAATAGCGCTCATACATCCGCGGTGTGTCGCACCCACACTGGTATTCTACGCACCCCATGACTCCACACGCACATCCAGGTGCGGCCACACCAGTGTTCCACGCACCCCACTATTCCACACGCATATCCAAGGTGCTTTGCGCCCACACCATTGTTCCAAGCACTCCACAATTGTACTCGCACATTCCAGGCGCTCTGCAGCCACACTAGTGTTCCACGCACCCAACTATTCCACACGCACATTCTAGGCGCCTTGCGCGCACACCGGTGTCCCAAACACCCAAAAATTCTACTCGCACATCCGAGGTGCCTTGCGCCCACACCAGTGTCCCAAACAAACCAACAATTCTACTCACACATTCGAGGTGCCCTGCGCCCACACCAGTGTTCCACGCACGCCACTATTCCACACACACATCCGAGGTGCCCTGGTGTCCACAACAGTGTTCCACGCACTCCACAATTCCACTCGCACATTCGAGGGGACCCGCGCCCACTTCAGTATACCTATATTACATGGACACACTCGACATGCATATCACAGGCACACTCTCTACACCCCACTAACACCCGTATTCATAGATGTTCCTTAAGAAATAAGGAACATAGAAGAAATAAGCCCACGCACCCCACCATTCCACACGCACACCCGAGGTGCCTTGCGCCCACGCTAGTGTTTCAAGCACTCTACAATGCTACTCGCATATTCGAGGTGCCCTGCGCCCACACCAATGTTCCACGCACCCCACTATTCCACACGCATATTCGAAATGCCTTGCGCCCACACCGGTGTCCCAAAGCCCCCAAAATTCTACTCGAACGTCCGAGGTGCCTTGCGCCTACACCAGTGTTCCAAACACCCCACAATTCTACTCGCACATTCAAGGTGCCATGCGCCCACACCAGTGTTTCACGCACTCCACTATTCCACACACACATCCGAGGTGCCTTGCGCCCACACCGGTGTTCCAAACACCCCAAAATTCTATTCGCACATTCGAGGGGACCCGCGCCCACATCAGTATGCCAATGGTACACGAACACACTCGACATGCATACCACAGGCACACTCTCTACAACCTACTAACACCCGTATTCATAGATTTTCCTTAAGAAATAAGGATTCCTTGTTGTTTATTTAGAAGAATGAACAAGGAATCTTCATTCCTCAAGGAACATCTATGAATACGGGTGTAATTCTCCATCAAACGTCAAAATAAGGTCAACGTTGCACCAAAAACAAAGTCGATGTAGCGGTAAGGGGCGAGGCTAATGCGTGGACTAGGCGAAGATCACCACAAAACGGACAGCGCAATAACATATATAGGTATACCCAGAGCCAAGTCCGTCAGCTATAGATATAGTAGGAACGCAGTACAAATAACTTTCACAAGTCGATATCTCGGAAACTATGGCACGTCGCCGAAAAGCCTTTTGAGGGACTTCTTAAGATATTAAAAGGAAGGTATGTCCAAAACTTCAGCCCAATCGGAGGTTGGCCCTTTTCGGAACTTTATACAGAAAAAGTGCTCACTAAAGCTGTCTTCAATCTGGAAAATATCGAAAAATTTAATAATTTTCCGATATTATAAAAAAAAATGTTATGTATGAAAAAAATTCTGCTTTACTTTTTATTTACCTACAAAATTCTAGAAAATTATAATTTCTGCACATTCTGAACATCAAATCAATATTAAGTAAGTATTACTAATTAAGAGAATAAGAATAAATAATATTCGATGTTACTTTGAGTAGTTTGATGTTTCCAGGCATGATTACCGAATAGGGATAAGATAGGTAGCATTTGTGCTGTCTACGAGGTTGCCATGATTTCACAGCCTAATATTTTGTGCGCTTGATTATCGCAGAAATTCGCTATTAAAAACATTGATGGTTTTATAACGGTACTGTGAATCCTTATTTTCACGGTATCAAGGGTTAGTCCGATAATTAGTCGAACCGTACTAATTTTTTCAGCTCCGCGGTAACATTTTCTCAGCAGATATTAATAACGTACTGAAAAATGACCGGATATTTCCATAAGCGTAGTGAAATTAGCCCAAGAAATACGTCGCGTTGCCGATTTTTTCCTCTAAAAAACGACACTGGTAATCTTCCAGAAAAAATTCAGCTCGGTGGTAGCATTTCGCCCTAACCCCACAACAACCTTAGCATCGTTACCGTTGCCGTTGTTATTAATAGCGTTTCCGTTGTTTCGCAAGCTGAATGTTTTCATGGATGAACATCTGACTGTCTCTTAGTACTACGTTGCCAATATCATCGATTGGTATCTTTCAATTAAATTCGTCATTCGTTATCGATGCTGTCGTATCCGAATGACACGATAAAAATATCCGTCAATTAATCGTGTTCCATATGGTGTCCCGTTAAGCTTCGCTGGGATGATAAATCCGGGGTGACTGCACACCGATTGATGGGGACTTCTTCGTACAATGGCAAAACCCCCATGATAGGGGCTCTCGCGTTATATATCGTGAATAAATATGTTTTCCCATTTGGCCCTCTCCGCTTTTTTGCGTCGCCCTTTTTCAGGCCAGAATTTAGTACTGTAAGTTTTTTTCAGCTGAATTACAATCATAAAATACCATGTCGAATTCTATGAGATTACTGTGAATAATTTATTCTTGCACTTATTTCCACACTTTTGTTATTTATATAACAAAAGAACGACAGTCAAGTTTTGCGAAAATTCATTCAATCTACACGCTTTTTCGTGTGTATTTCTAGAGTGAACAAAATTAATACAAGTTTTCGAACGGTTCTGCTCCTTTTTACGTGCAAATTGCTTCCTCCCACTTTTGAACGGTATTCAAAGCTTCGTGGCCATGAAAGCCGACATTAGTTCTCCATTCAGTGATAGTTCCGTCGTTGCTGGGAACAATTTGCAAGTTTGACTTTGTAGCTTTCAGTCATTCGTACATTTTCATTACGTGCAAAATTCGTGGCAACGTAATTTAGTATGGTCTTCAGGTTTGGGTGTCGTATCAGTTCGTACATCGACTTTCCGTCTCTATCGCTCTTCTCGCGCCGATGTGCGTAAGAACCGTTATTCAAATGGCTTTGCGATTAAGGTAGAACGAGGGCGCTCGATTTCTATAGATTATGTTTAAATTTTAACCAGATATTGTTTATATCGGTATGCATGTTTGAGTGAAATTTCAGAACAGTCAACTATTTAGATTGGAAGGTAATGGGTTTAAAAATTGCAACTTTCAACACTACAGTGTCTGTATTGACCGAAAGTCAGGTCACACAATTCGTCGTACCATTCTATTGTGTTTATGTATTTTGAAAAAAAAAATTATGTTTCGACAGCAAACTAGTTAGGGAAAGAGTGAAAAAAGTTTGGATTGCCTTTACTATTCAGTTTTGCTAAAAACGTTCAGTAAAGAGAGAATAATTCTCCGTAAAAAATATTTGTCCCCTATAATAAGAAGGCGCATGGCAATACCGCAGAACAGTATTGTTCAATATTTCAAGGAAAAAAAATCATCGAGTTCCTAAAGTTAAAAACTTTTATCATACAAAAAAAATATTTGCGTTATAACTATCACTATTTTACATTGTTTCTGTTATCTTCATTAACAAATGAAAGTGTTTGTTAATTCATAACTAATTAAAACTTTTTTCGATTAAAAATGACTTCCAAATAAACATTTGTGTTGCAGTATTATTTTAAATATGCCGCGCAAACTTACGTCATTGGATACATAGAACGATGCGGTGTTGCCATATATCTTTTTATTATAGGGGACAAATATTTTTTACGGAGATTATTCTGTCTAGATTTTAATGCAGACCATGCAGTGTTAAAAGTTGCAATTTTAAAACCCATTATGATATGAACAATGTCTGGTTAAAATTTGAACGAAATCTATAGAAATCAAGAGCGCGCGCTCGTTTTACCTTAAGGCGGTCATCCCATGCGACAGGGCCTAAAAATTAAAAAAACAATTTTTTTGCTCTACATTGCTTCTGTAACAAGGCGTGGACCCGATATAGCAGACTAATGGTGAGTTAACATTTTCTTTGTGTAAATCGTACTTGAACTTTTGAACGGATTTCCCTTTGATGTTTATGGTATAGGCAGCACATCTATAATTCTCACCCGAACTAGAATGTTTCTGATATCTGCCACAATTTTTCTTAAGCTGACAAAGTCGAAAAGATGACGAACCTTGGAACTTAACTTTTAAATCCGTGCCAAAAATTTAATTTTTGGTGTTTTCACTTTACTCTAGTTCCAGCGCTAGCTTCAGGTCTACAAATTAAAATGCCGCTTGGTTTTTTCCAATTTCAGATGAGCAAAATCTTCGGAATCATGGCAGCCGTCAACCAACTTTTTTTACATATGAGTGTCTTCCGAACTGTGTAAAGTCGATTCAACTCGTTATTTTTTTAAAATAAAATTCTGAGCGACTGTGAAAATGTTAACAAATGTGGGGTAAATATTCGAAGATAGTGTGTTTAAATGGATCATCAATTTTTTTTTAAAGCGGAATAAAATAGCTGTCACATGGGATGACCCCCTTAAGAAACCAATTCCCAAGATGTTCAACATGAACTTACGTTACGTATAAGTGTATACTCATTCTTTCAGCCCATTAGTGTTCTATTGAGTTCTCGTGGACAATATAGATTTATAGTCGATTCTCTCTACCAGATTATTAAAAATGTCTACCTCTCGTTCTCCCCTGTCTGCTTTTTGACCGCTCTGCTGAATTTTGCATTACTAGAAAATATGTGATGTCGACTGATGTGTACACCCTCTAGTGCAAAGATCAATTACCGTCGTATTTTAATGATTGATATATCTTTGAAGGGGAAAATTCACGATCGATTATTCCATGAAATTTTGCTCATTTAATATTATAATTGATATACTATTTTCCCATTCCTATTTTATCTCGTTGAAAAATACAAACGCCGAATTGGTCCCTCAACACTTTTTTGCATTATTAAAATCGCACGTTGGTTTTTACATTGAAGAAACGCACAAAATGAGAAAATAAGGCACTTCCAGAGTAGATTTGTTTTTTGTTACATTTATCGTAAGCCGACAGGAAAGAGGAAAAATAAGCAAAAGTTCAAGAGCCACGGCCGTATAAAAGATTGAAAGTACCCTCGAGACACTGACCGCTGAATATAACTTTACATTTTCCGCTGTGTAATACTCTCTCCTATTAATTATAATACCGATAAAACGAGTGCTCAATTGAAATACTCACGAATATCAGCAACTCTGTTCAACTTGAAAAGTTTTTGGTTGTGAATTATTGGAACTATGGCTTTCCGCTGAAAACAGTCGATTGCCGTTATCTATATACGAGGGACTAAATGAAGAGTATGTAGGAATATGTAGAGTTCGTGGGCACGAAAATGCTCGACTTCTCTGTGGATCGATATGCGGTTTGCAGGATACACTGGAAGTGTCAAGATAATTTCTCCGCGATAGAAGAGTACACTAACACACCCAGTCGTCTTTTGTGTATATAGTGCACGTTTAGTATATTTTATAAATCTACTATCGTCATTGATCCGTCACAAGGGTTGCGGGGGTTATAGTCCAGTAAAAGAGACGAAGACCCAACACTTTTAGCGTAGAATTATAACTTTTTACCGAAGCTAGATAGTTGCATACTGAAAGTAACCCCAATGAAATGTTGCTCCTCAACTCGCCCTAACCCTAAGAAATAGGGGCTGAAAACTTACAAATCGCCGTATCTCGATAATTAATACCTCGATCAAAAAATGTTTCAAACAAAAGTTGTTTGGAATAATAAAATACGTATAAAGTTATTCTGCATCCAATCCCCTATCTTTGAAAATAGCGGCACAAAAACGATTCGAAAATTCGCTCGCACACGCATCAACTCCGAATTTTCGAATCGTTTTGTGCCGCTATTTTCAAAGGTAGCGGGTTGGAAGTTGGATAAGTTTATACATAATTTATTATTCCAAACAACTTTTGTTTGAAACATTTTTTGTTCGGGCTATTGATTATCGAGATACGGTAATTTTTTAGTTTTCAATCCCTATTTCTTAGGGTTGGGGCGAGTTAAGGGGAAATTTCGGATAAATTTCCGAAAAGCCCATACCGCCGACTAATTTGGAATTTCATGTACCCGTGTATTTTGACTTGCTGAACACGAATACGATAGTGAAAATGCCCGCAAATTTTATTGTCAAGGTTAAAACTCACAAAAATGATTTTTTTTAGTTTTTCTATTTTATTCTGATGAATGTTTATCTTAGAGCAAAATGTTTTCCACAAAAGTTGTAGCCTATAAAAAGATTGATCTTTTATATTCTATACAGGTTTTGTCTAAAACTATTCTGTTTCGAGATGAATGGGATAATGCTCCAAAAAGTACATTTTGCTAAACTCCATTAGTTTCGATATTATCTACTTACGCCCTTTACCGCGGGGAGGTTGGAACTCGGTGGAGTCTCAAACCCAAACCAACCCAAACAAAAAAAAGCAAAGAACTTAATTGATTTTTTTAAAAGCCTAAAATTTAAAAAAATATTTAAAAAATAAAATAAAATACACAAAAGGCAAAAAATAAAATAAAATACAAGTATACATGCACTTTAAAGACTAAACTCCAACCTTCCCGCGGTAAAGTGCGTAAGTAGATAATATCGAAACGAATGGAGTTTAGCAAAATAAACTTATTTTAGCATCATCCCATTTTTCTCGAAACAGAATGCTTCTAGACAAAAACTGAATAGAACATAAAAGATCAATCTTTTTATAGGCTACAACTTTTGTCGGGAACATTTTTCTCTAGGATCAACATTTATTAAAATAAAATAGAACTTTGGAAAAATCCGTTTTTGTGAGTTGTGACCTTGAAAATCCAATTTGTGGGTATTCTCACTATCATATTCGTGATTATCGCATCAGTACTCATGGGTACACGAAATTCCGAATTAATAGGCGGTATAGGCTTTTCGGAACTACAACCAAAATTTCATGGGGGTTACTTTCAGCATGCAACCATCTAGCTTCAGACACAAAGTTTAATTCTACGCTAAAAGCGCTGGGTTTTCGTCTCTTTTCCTGGACTATTATTTATTCTCGCCGTCGTGTTCCAAAGATTAAGTAGGAACCAACATAATAATCTAGATGCAGCCCTACTATTGTATTAAATATTGTCTCGACAAAAAAAAATTATATACGAACCGAAAAGTCCAAAAATTGATGTACATCAATCTACAAATGTTTCTAAATATTCAATAATATCTACATTTGCATTTGCATTAAATGCAAAATGTAAATCTATGTAGTTTCTCGGCCTTCTTCAGGTGTGTCTACATTTGTCCCGATGTATTCAACATTTATCAGTCGTGAGAAGAGAACTTTTCAACAATGTACATTTTTTCTGCGTTCTCTCGTTTCTTAAACGTTCCATTGTTAATATAAATTTTACTCTCTCTTCCGTTTTTTTGTACGCGCGTCGACTTCTGTGTACTAGTGAATAAACAAATGGATAATAAACGGATGGGAGATCGCGCAGGATGAGAATATTCCGAAATCTCATTGCGTTCATTATGCAAAATTAATTGAATATGCATTTGCTTTCTGCATCAAACGAACAGGCCTTTAAGCGTCATAGAAAGCTTCTTTTGGAAAGAAATTGCGAAGATGGTGTTTCATTTTTAATTTTTCGAGGTGTGTGTTTTTAATACAGAATGTATATAATACATTCTGCATTAAAAACACACGAACAATTAAAAATTAAATTAAAGTTAAATTAAAATTAAGTCGGCGCGCGTACGAAAAAAATTGAAGAAAGAGTAAAATTTATATTAACAATGGAACGTTTAAGAAACGAGATAACGCAGAAAAAATGCACAGTGTTGAAAAGTTCTCTTCTCACGACTGATAAATGTTGAATACATCGGGACAAATGTAGACATACCTGAAGGATGCCGAGAAACTACATTCGCTCAGTTTTCTTTCATGTTTCGTTTAGACGTTTCCACAGTGTCCCTTATATAAAAATGTAAATGTATATACATTGGATGTGCTTAACATTCGCAAATCGCAGGCTCGGTCCATTCGAGCAAGCTGGAGCTTGCGTGATTTAAATATGAACTTTAAGAATGTCTGCAGTCTTCTCAAATTCATGCGGCTCTACGTACGGTTGAAACGCCAGTCAAGAGAGGCTGGGTCAACATAAATGACAAAGTTTGATAATGCGATTGCAAGAAGGACAAAGAGCGAAAGAGAAAGATTGAAAAGAGTATGCTACGAACACTGATGGAATACACTTCATCATTGAGCAACACACACACAACCGTGTATATATGCATATATATACAGGGTGTCCCTTTTATCTCTGCCACCCCAAATAACTCGGTAATTATCGATGTCACTAAAACATGTTTCAGACAAAAGTTGTACGGTGTAAAGGGGGCCATCAAATGCGCCCAATTTTTTTTTTCTGTGGAGGCGTTGCCGCGCAGTAAAACTCACCTCCACTTTTTTGAATGGAATGGTACATTTTTTTAACCGTCTTGTGGAGCAGCGCAAGTCGCATAAAAAACATTAGAGGATCAAAGTCGTTCAAGGTCATTCAAGGTCAGTATCGATGGTAGAAATCTAAATATCTCGGATCACTACCGAATATTTGGTGGTAATTCGAGATATTTAGATTTGTATTTCATTTTAATAGGTGACTTTGAATGACCTTGAACGACTTTGACCCCCGAATGTTTTTAAGCGGCTAGAGGTGCTCCACAAGATGGTTGAAAAAAAAATGTACCATTCCATTTAAAAAACGGGAGGTGACCTTTACTGTGCGTCAGCGCCTCCACCGAAATAAAAAAAAGTTGGTCGCATTTGATGGCCCCCTTCACACCGTACAACTTTTATCTGGAACATTTTTTTGTGTCGTCGATAATTACCGAGTTATTTCGGGTGGCAGAGATAAAAGGGACACCCTGTATGCAGGGGGAGGCACATAAAGTGTTACAGAGCAATAGCACTCAAACTATTGATCATATCCAAAAATGTTTCAGACAAAAGTTTCAGTGCTCGAGAACGCCGTCATACTGGAACACGCTATTTTTTATCGGTGGAGGCGCTGAAGCTACGTCAAGGTCAACTCCACTTTTTTAAATGGAATGGTCCATTTTTTTCAACCATCTTGTGGAGCACCTCAAGCCGCATAAAAAACATTAGACGGTCAAAGTCGATCGAGGTCATTCAAGGTCACCTATTGAAATGAAATACAAATCTAAATATCTCGGATCACTACCAAATATTTTGTAGTGATCCCAGATATTTAGATTTGTATAATCGATACTGACCTCCTATATATATATATATAGGTAATAATGGGTAGCAGCGGCGGTGAAGTAAAGAAAAAAATGAGTAGACCAACAACGAAAAAAAAGGAATAAGAAATGCAGCAGGACTGGGTGGGAATAGACAAGCCCAACTACTGCAAGGAGTACAAAACAAGGAAGGGAAAACTATTGGGAGGACAAGAGTATTCCGGGAGGAATCGAAGAAACATGGGCCAGGATGAGATGTGGGAGTGTAGTCAGGGAGAAAGAAAAAGGATTTAGGAAAACGGCGTGCAGGCTATGTGAAAGACGGATGAAGCGCTGGTGCTTATGTACAGGTGTACCATGGGAAGGAGAATGATACATGGAGTAATCGCGAAGAGGGTAGGAAGCTGAATAGCAGGGAGAGAAGAGACCAAAACAGAAGAAGAGTCAGAATTCCTACTACAGTTAGCCCAGCCCTGGAAGGATTTGTGCACATACATAAACCACTTCAAAAAATTAGTGAATGAACAGTAGGGGACCGCAAGGCGACCGCGGAAGGAACGCAACGAGACAGGTCCAGTTTGGTTTGGACAATATTGTTAGAACTAGTTATAAGTTATAAGCTAATTTTAAGGAACTTTGTAAAAGCCAAACAATCGCATACCTTGAAAATAAATACATTGATATATATATATATATATATATATATATATATATATATATATATATATATATATATATATGCAGGGGGTTATGAATGGACAATTCTGCAACTGTCGATAGGTCAGGTCATGTCCTGCTATATGCTGGAAATTCAGGTGAGGAAAGTCCCACGGTTTTCGAGATTTTGAGCTTTATGATAGTGTTTTTTAAATTATCTGCTTCTGGCTTTCCGCATCCCTTTTTTATAAATGATATGAATCGACAATAACGAGGCAACTTTTTCAAGTAATTGGCATGATATGCTTAGTACATTTTTTTACACCGCAGGCTATCAAAGTCAGATGTTCGAATTGGTTCGTATGAAAATTCTGCATACTATCTTTCTATCTTACTTTCTATCTATACTTCTATCACGAAGTTTCCTCAACATTTAAGGTTAAAGAGAAGACTTTTCTAGATAAAACAGATAACCAAGAGAATTTTTTAAGAAACCGCGTCAAAAAAAGGTATCGTTTGTAGAAACGGCATGCGAAAAACCAGGAGCAGATGATTTGTATCCGGAAAACCGTGGGACTTTTACTAAAGTAGATTCCAGAATATAGTAGGACATGATTTGACCTATCGACAGTTGTAGGCTCATCCATTCAGGACACCAGATGGCGGAATATTATATAGATATAACATTCCAACCACCAAATTATAATTGCTAGTAAATACTATAAGAGCAAAAAATTCAAAAGTATAGCGCTGCGAGTTAATTTCAACTCCCTCGGAAAAGATATATGAAAACATATCGACGCTGCTAACGTAAAGTAGCACGATTCAAAGTTCTTACGAAAACTAGCATCATTATGCTATGGCCACGGAAACTAGCACGTTTTCATATTTACCGCGAAAACCAGCATGTTTCGATTTTCGCCGCCACAATTTTTGATAATAATTATCAATTAAAATCGATAGTAGTAATTTTTATTAAAAAATAATAGCAAAATTGTAAAGATAATGAAATATTTTTTGTGATTTTCTATTTAAAAAATTACGTTATTGAAAATATCATTCAACAAATTTACTGTAATCTTACAGATGGGTATCGTCGAATATGTTTGAAAAATCTTGCTGTTGTGCCATTGGAATTAAACCTCTGTCAAGCCTGGCCTGTAAATCTTTGTTTTTCTTGGTGCAAGAGACAATTTTGTATCTGACGTCTGTTTCAATTGGAACATTCGAACATCAACCATGTTTTTTTTTGTTTTAAAGATTTTCATCTCTCGTCCTTCTTGGTCAAAATCATATTTATCGTGAATTGTATCGACGTAAGCTCGAATGAATATTTCCCGAATACTTGCAATTTTAATTGAAGTCCAATACATTTTTTTTGAGAGGTCTAAAAAATCGTAAATTTCCTATTACGGTCAAAGGAATTGGAGTAAAAAAATAGAGGCAAGGCGAAAAAAAAACATGGAAGAAAAGTCGGAAACAATTCCAGTGTTACTGAAACATGTTAATTTTCGCGGTGAATGTCGAAATCTGCTTCTTTTCGTGGCGAAAGCCGAAACGTGCTAGTTTTTGCGTTAAATGTCGAAAGGTGCCAGTTTTCGTGGCGAAAACCGAAACTTGCTAGTTTTCGTGTCGGAAGCCGAAACATGCTAGTTTTCGTGGTGATATCAAACGTGCATGTTTTCGTAAGAATTCTGAAACATGCTACTTTTCGTAAGCAGCGTCGATATAACATACGAATTTAAGCGTCGAAAGTGTATGAGAATCTCGATGGAAAGTTCGATTTTTGCTTATGCCCGTAGCGTAGACTGGAGAAGGGCGGGGCTAGATATATGACACTACATCATCCCTTTTATTGCCTATTATGTCCCCAGAGACGTAAGAGGCGAAGTGAGACCAAGCGAGGGTAGGCAAAAACGGTGAAAATAAAAAGAGACAATGCGATAGCCGGAGGGAGCGAAAGAGACACGAAAAAAGATTGAGGAAGGAAGTGATTGCCTGACGTCAAACATGTGGACGACGCTACATCGATCATTTATCCCCCAAAACTCTTGGACTCCTACCTAATTCAAATATACACAACAAATATAGCTCATACGCTTTTGTTCCATGAAAATAATTTATGTGAAAGTTACTCCGCTCTCGTGCAAAGACGGCTTAGAGGCGAGGGACCGTACTTCGTGTCGGCTTTTTTCCCCGGAGTATTTTCCCAGCAGGGTTAATCCATTTGAACCTCCGGTACGAAGAGCTATCATCTCTTCTTGGATAGTACAACATTCACGTATTCTCATTGAAGGGAAACGCCACCTCGATTTATTTTATATTTAGCGCGAGTGTGCCTCGCGGCCTTCTTATTACATGGCATTATAGCTCGTACACCCATTCGCCATCGGCTCTAACGTGCTCGGCAAATTTTATTTTCGAACGTTGCAAAATTGCTCTCGAGAGGCCCGAGGGCACAAATCCTGAGGCGTCGTTCTCTGATAACTACGAGGTACCGGAAGGAGCGCGCATTTTCCTCCAACATCGATGAAAAATATGTATATATATGTGTGTGTGTGTGTGTGTGTGTGTGTGTGTGTGTGTGTGTGTGTGTGTGTGTGTGTGTGTGTGTGTGTGTGTGTGTGTGTGTGTGTGTGTGTGTGTGTGTGTGTGTGTGTGTGTGTGTGTGTGTGTGTGTGTGTGTGTGTGTGTGTGTGTGTGTGTGTGTGTGTGTGTGTGTGTGTGTGTGTGTGTGTGTGTGTGTGTGTGTGTGTGTGTGTGTGTGTGTGTGTGTGTGTGTGTGTGTGTGTGTGTGTGTGTGTGTGTGTGTGTGTGTGTGTGTGTGTGTGTGTGTGTGTGTGTGTGTG
>OX101785.1:26980862-27310862 GCA_944452715.1 Ophion slaviceki | reverse complement strand
AGAAAAGCTTTCAACGAGGACAGAACTTTATCTGAAAACGATGGAAACTTTCCGTTCCAGTTCTTTGTGGGCATTTTCACAGGTCAATTCAGCAATCTCAATATCCCATTTACATATTTTTTCCGGGCAGCCCACTGTGCAGGGAATTTCCACGTCCCGATTCGTTCGCGTTTTTATCTTTTTTAATCAGAGGGTATTTACTGGGACAAAAGTTTCTTCTTGATTTACCTGAAAAATTGATATTTCGCGTCGGTAAATCTTGTGAATAAAATTCAATCGATATGTAAAGAGACTCAACACTTTGTATGAATAACGAAACTGAAGCATATTACATTTTATTCGTCACTATGGGAGCAGCGAAATTGCCATTGTTTGAAGAATGAGAAATGAAGCTGTGTACAAATGAGAATTCATTTTTTATATAAAAAGTTCGGACGAACGAGATCAAAGGTGGAAAATGAATTTCCACTCGAACGGATCGGGGTAGCTGTCCTATGGATGCAAAGCCCAAAGGCTACGTATTGGATACCCACATCACAATGCTAGCCTGGTGTGCTGTGATGTAGCTAAATTTAGCCGTCCAAACATTTTATTACAGCCGGAAGACAAATTTCATGCGATTCACATTTTATTGAAATTGCAATATTTTATATTCCACGAGGTAAATTAAACTTTTTTATATTCTTTGAAAGAATGTTCGATTTATTATCACGCGTGTGCAAAGGGGCGTTCGCTCTTGGTGTTTTTGGTGAAAAAAAATGAGTTCTTGTGTAGTTCACCTAGGATAGTAGAAAAACGATTAGTTGGTGCGTAAAATAATAATAACATAACAAGCCGAGTGGTTTATTTCATTACTTACCATGTTTTTACAGAAAGTTGTGACTGATGTACCTGATACCAAAGAGGTTTCAGATTTTGTATAAATAACTAGAAGAAAACAAGTTTATGTGGGAAAATGACAAACCCCAATAGAAATTGTGTGACCCAATTGAGCTTATACGAACTGACCAACGGTTGGCTTGCTATGAGCTAGTAACTTTGTGAATGTTTTGTTACCCAGCCCTTGTCTAGTCACTGTCCAGCCGATCTTGGTCACAAATGACAAAGTGAGGTTATGTGATTACGTGTACTTCCATCGAGCGAATGACTCATGGCTAGCTGCCAACTTAAGTTTCACATGGCTTTTCAAAAGAAAAAAATTCTGAAGTGGGTATGTTGCCGTGACCTAGCCAACACTAGCTAACTGTGGCTATGCACCCCTTGGCTAGTCACTGCCCAGCAGATCTTGGTCACAAATGACAAAGTGTGACTATGTGACTACGTGTAGTTCCATCGAGCGATTGGCTGATGGCTGGATAAGCAACTTCAGTTACAGATGGCGTTGCGAATGAAAAAATTCTCAAGTAGGTATCTCGCCATGACCTAGCCAACACTTGCCAACTGCGGCCGCACTAGCCGGAATAAATGATCGGACAAATGCAATCTAAGGTTATGTAATTCTATGCGATTATCGCTCTCCATGCGAATGCAATTGAGTCATTGATCCGATATTGTTACTTACATTTGTTAATCCACCCATTTTTCAATAATCTAACATCGTGTAGTGTGACATATGTAGAGAAAATTCAGAAATTAAGAAAGTAGAATTGGCTCAGTGAACAACGTCACAATTCATCACTCAGACGTCCCGGGATCGAAACCACGTTACGTCGTAAGCGTCTGTCTGAGATAATTCAAAATTGAACCATTAATATATTTACAGCGCAAATATCATAACCGCAATTAATGAACAACGAAGAATATCGTAAAAGAGTCCAATGATATAAATAATGTGCAAACAAAATTACGAAAAAAAATATATATAGCCGCAAATTTTTTAAATCTAGTCGGCACCAGATTTTTGGTTCCCAATCATTAGCCGAAAAAACTAGGTCGTGGCTAGGTCAGAAATATTATACAGCCGTGAGATATTTCTTTCTATCTAGTCACCATCTAACTTTTTGTATTAGTCACTAGAGGACCAAAGCGTTACAACGCTGGGTAGTCAATAGCTGAAACGACTAGCTAATGCACGGAAAAAAATCATGTTACAGCACTTTTAGGAAAAAATAATGGATCAGACGTGCTTTTTTACTATTCGAACCGATGGAAATGCAGATTTTAACTGTAAAAAAATCATAATGATCACCGCCATAAATTAAACTGTCGAATTTACAAATTGAATATAAAATATCGCGGTACTCAATGCGTAAAATATACGGAGTACCTTCAAATAAAAAAGTGAGATTAGACTGGTAATCACTGATCTGAACCATAAAATTCTTCAACAAGCAAATGTTAAAAATGAGATTGAATTCTTTTGAAATTTGGTATTTTCTTCTGAAAAATGTGGTGTGAGTTAAAATTAAAAACTGCAGTGTACACCTTGCAAATTGTATCGTAGCTCGGTATTATTCAATACGTACAGATTTAATTTTTACAGAGTCAATTGTCATTTTTGAACAAATCGGGCAAAGCATATTTTGACAACGGGTTGTTGAATACTAATACGGATATATAAATTTATTAGTGTGATACATGAAAAAAATTTCAAAGCGCTCAGTAGAAGTTACAGCCGACATTGCGCGGTACACCGCGTGTACCTCGAATTTTTATAATGTGCACTGTAAACGCGTGACCGCGTCAATTCGGGGGTTAAGGCGTTCAAACCTGCACGCCTAAATCAACAAAGAAAAATTCTATCGCGTGGTCGCCCTCAGTCTCGACATCTACTCAGTGCTCTTTTGGATCTCGTGGCGTAAAGTTTTGCGCAGTGTCTTCGAGAAACGACAATTATTTATAATCAATGTGAAAACGGACACACACACAGTGAACAAGGACAAACTGTTAGTGAATAAAAAGTGCCGTGAAAGATTTGTTGCTGCTGAAAAGAGGACGAAAAAAGGAAGTGAGTATTGTATTTGTACTTTTCTATCTCGCTTTCACGTATAATGATGCTTGATGTACATAAAGCTATTCACTATCTGCATTATTTGCTACTTCACAGTGTAAAAATTTGTCAATGAAGTCGTTCATTTTATAACCTTTTAAATGTAAAAAATCGTGGCTCCGCTCGTTCAGTTTTAACAGTTTCACATAGTAAAAATTCGCAAGTCGGTCCATCTACTGTTTACAGTTTCACATTGTAAAAATTCGTGAGTCGGTTCATCTACTGTTCACAGGTCCACATTATAAAAAGTCGTGAGTCGGTTCATCTACTGTTCACAGTTGCACACTGCGAACATTTATCGAGCGCTTAGCATAAACTCAATAGTTCTACAGTTCTTTGTGTGAAACCTGGCGTGCACTTTTTAGAGTTTTACGTAGCAAATATCGAAGATTTTGTACCGAGAGGCGCTATTGATGTGAGACACAGTACATTTTGATGGGATTTCCATCAAAATTTACAGGATTTTTTTTTGTGGCGATTCAAAACATAACTTTACTAGCTCGTGGCTAGGCGGTAACGAGTTACGTTTTCCACTCGGGAAACGATTGTTTGTAATTGGCAAATAATTTTTGAAAGGCTGCAGATTCAACAGTCATGGTTTATAATAGACTTTTCAACAATAAAATTCAACGACGATCAGTTATCAGCGAAGAATCAAATATTTCCAAATTTTGAACGTCAGCTTAGCGAGGAATGTGGCGTAAATGTTTCGGCTGATGGAACTGAAGTTTGGCGGAGTACATTTGCTTTATGTACTGAGGCAACGAAATGCAGCTGTTGCTATTAACGTTATGTAGTTTCATAATAGGATTTCATTGTGGTTTCGTCTTGGAACAAAAGGACAAAGACGAAGAGCACGAGGGGAAGAGTAAGAGAGCATGTGAAGCAGCCAGACAAGGGCCAATCTGAGTCCGGACTTTTGAATGAGTACAACTACGGGAATTTCCGCTAATGAACGTGAAGTATTTTTCCAAAATAAACATAAACATTTTCTTGCGAATATTGCAAGTGTCCTTTGTTTCAACATCAATACGGGTTGGTAATTTGTAACTGAATAAACGAGTCAGGCCCCGCTCTATTAGGGTCCCATACATGTGACCAATTAACTTTTTCTTTAACTCGATATTCAATTAGGTAATGCTTCTTTTCTGTCTTAGTTCTGTGGTAGTACTAAACCGAAATCATATGGGGTGATGACAGCTAAAGAAAGCTTTGTATACTCCTGCTGTAAGCTAATAATAAAAATATATAAAATTATTGTTATTCAAATATTTACAATGCCAAATGACTTATTTTTGGAGTCGGTACCAGCCAATTGCCAATATTGTCACATTTTTCACCGAAAAAAAGAAGGCGAAGAAAAATAAATTAAATATACGATCTACAGCCTTTTTTTAATTTGCAATCTCGTTTCTTCCGTGACGTCAGACTCTCATTTTTGGCTGGCACCGACTCCAAAGACAAGTCATTTGGTATTGTAAGTATTTAAATAAAAATAATTTTGTGTTTTCATTATAAATTGATTGTATTATGTATACATTAAATCATCCGTCCCGTTTTGCCCTTCGCGTACGGACCCCTCAAAAGAACAATAAACATTGAAGAATCTAGAACTGTAGTAAGATCGATTTTCTCATTTTGTTTTCTCTATAAAGTTCGACGTAAATCGACGCTGTTCACTAGTAGATGTAGCCAAGGGAAGAGCTGTTTTCACAAGAAATAATCCCTAATGAAAGCGGAAGAGACCAGTAAGTACACAATGCAAGAAAAAGACGCTCCGTCTGCTACGTTTAAGGGAAGTTCCTTGCATACTCACAGCATTAGCTCTCTTCGTCCCTAGCCTCTCCTTCTCCCGTCTGCTCTCGTTCAACCTCTTCTACTTGAGCCCCTTCAATCTGTTGGCGGTACGTAGAGCGACCGCTTCAACGAATATATTCTTCAAACTTGCTGCAATCCGGTGTAACTCACGTAGACGAAGTAAAAGTACGTTCGTCGGAATATACGTGATGAAAATACAAGTCTTGGAATAAAGGGTGAAAGAACACATTGTGATCACCGAAAAACTCGGAAATTCCTTGCGACGAAAATACTCAGTTGAGGTTACCTCTACCGGAAGACTCCTACAGTTTAAATGACAGTCATATTTTCAAGGACGGCAGAAAGTATTAAAAACGTAAAAAAATGTACAACGGACTTATTTTGTTATCATTAACCCTGAAAGTGCACACTTTTGGATCTGATTGCAAAGGGCGTATAGTTCCGTAAAAGAGACGAAAACCCAGCACTTTGTAGCGTAGAATATGATTTTTTTACCGAAAGTAGATGGTTTCATACTGAAAGTAACACCAATAAAATGTTTCCCCTCAACTCGCCCCAACCCTAAGAAATAGGGGTTGAAAACTTAAAAATTGCCGTATCTCGATAATTAATAGCCCGATCAAAAAAGGTTTCAAACAAAAGTTGTTTGGAATAATAAAATTCGTATAAAGTTATCTGACGTCCAGCCCTCTATCTTTGACAAGTCAGTATCGATGATACAAATTTAAATATCTCGGATCACTACCAAATATTTGGTAGTGAACCGAGAAATTTAGATTTGTTTTTCATTTTAATAGATGACCTTGAATAACCTTGAACGACTTTGACCGCCTACAGTTTTTTGCGGCTTGAGGTGCTCCACAAGATGGTTGAAAAAAAAATGTACCATTCCATTTAAAAAAGTGGAGTTGACCTTGACGTAGCATCAGCGCCTCCACCGATAAAAAATAGGGTGGTCCAGTATGACGGCCTTCTAGAACACTGAAACTTTTGTGTGAAACATTTTTGGATATGATCAATAGTTTGAGTGCTATTGCTCTGTAACACTTTATGTGCCTCACCCTGTATATACAGGGTGGACCACTTATCTCTGCCACCCGAAATAACTCGGTAATTATCGACGTCACAAAAAAATGTTCAAAACAAAAGTTGTACGGTGTGAAGGGGGCCATCAAATACGAGCAATTTTTTAAATTTCGGTGGAGGCTATGACGCACAGTGGAGGTCACCTCCGCTTCTTTTAATGGAATGGTACATTTTTTTCAACCATCTTGTGGAGCACCTCAAGCCGCATAAAAAACATTGGGGGTCAAAGTCTTTTAAGGTCATTCAAGGTCAGTATCGATTATACAAATCTAACTATCTCGGAGCACTACCAAATATTTGCTAGTGATCCGAGATATTTAGATTTGTATTTCATTTTAATAGGTGACCTTCAATGACCTTGAACGACTTTGACCCCCGAATGTTTTTTTATGCAGCTTGAGGTGCTCCACAAGATTGTTGGAAAAAATGTACGATTCCATTTAAAAAAAGTGGAGGTGACCTTCACTGTGCGTCAGCACTTTCACCGAAATAAAAACAATTCGTCGCATTTAATGGCCCCCTTCACACAGTACAACTTTTGTCTGGAACATTTTTCTGTGACGTCGATAATTAGCGAGTTATTGCGAGTAGCAGAGATAAGCGGGACACCCTGTATGTATGTGTGTGTGTGTGTATATATATATATATATATATATATATATATATGAGGCGTTCCATACCATTTCGAACGGTCAAAAAGTTGTCCACTCAAAAAAATTGAAATTTTGTCAAATTATTTAATTATATGAAGAAAAAAAACAGTGTAAATTTTTTCAAAATTTTTGGATCGCATTTTCTCGAGTTTTTTTAAATTTCAAAATTTTCAAAATACCGTTATATCTCGTGAGCATTTGATTCAACAGAAAAATGTTTAAGACAAAAAAGTTGCAATTTTACATGAACTTTGTGAAAAAATTTTGTTTTGAATTTTTCGAATTTAAAAAATGCCCATTTTCACCAAAATTATACAAAAATGTTTTTTTTTGGTCGGTATGTCGCTTTTGATTTTTCTCAAAAAAATTCCAGAAAATACTCTGAAGTGTGTACAGTAACACCTATTTTTTTTTTAAAGTAGCTCGATTCATTGTTCCACAGCTGTGCTTTGTTTTATTATTATGAGATATTTTTTTTAGACAAATCAATCATTATTAAAAATGATTCTCTCCCAAATTTTTCTCACATTTTTCAAGTAATAAACATCCATAACAGTAATAATTTTGTTGAGCTTAATCATAAATTATCGGTAAGGTATACAAAGTTGACCTTGCCATACAAAGTAACGTTCGCCGTCCAACATCGAAAGTTGTGATACAAAGTAACGACATCGTGCAATATGGAAAATGTGATACAAAGTATCGTTGACCGCCCAATATAAACATTGTCATACAAAGTAATGTGCGCCGTCAAATGCCTTCTACATCCTTCAGTTTGTCAACATTCTCCCCCTCCATGCCAAAATACTATCGGAGTTCTCAGTGTGTTTTGATTATTTCACACTAGGTTGCACGGTGTGAGCCAAGCAGCGAAGTCATATGCTTCCTTTCAATTTTCTTGGTGGTTTCTCGAGTGCCCTGTTACAAACTAATTTTTACAAAGAGTTACAAAAATATATCATAATAGTAAAACAAAGCACAGCTTTGGAACAACGAATCGAGCCACTCTGAAAAAAATAGGTGTTACTGTATACACTTCAGAGTTTTTTCTGGAATTTTTTGAGAAAAATCAAAAGTGACATACCGACCAAAAAAAAATATTTTTGTATAATTTTGGTGAAAATGGGCATTTTTTAAACTCGAAAAATTCAAAACAAATTTTTTTCACTAAGTTCATATAAAATTGCAACTATTTTGTCTTAAACCTTTTTTTCTTAAATCAAATGCTCACGAGATATAACGGTATTTTGAAAGTTCTGAAACTTTGAAAAACTCGAGAAAATGCAATCTAAAAATTTTGAAAAAATGTACACTGTTTTTTTTTTTCATATAATTGAATAATTTGACGAAATTTCAATTTTTTTGAGAGTGGACAACTTTTTGACCGTTCGAAATGGTATGGAACGCTTCATAGATATGCGTGTCCTAATATGTGTGCACATACAAATTTTGTTGTATTTGATTTTGTTTTATAAAAAAGGTTACTCCTATACCGCTTTTAATCGTATTTCAAGATGTTTTGTTAAAATTATTCTTTATTCAATATTTAAATAACAATATATTACAACAAATCACTTATATTTCCATATTCAAGCTACAAGGTCGTGAGCAAAAAAAAATCGATCTGGAAAAACTTAGTGTACACATGAGTCCAAGCTGCCCACGTATACTTCGATCCTATTATAGCATAGCGACGCTCTGCCATCCGAAACCTATCCTACGATTGAAATAAGACTCTAAATCGAACTTTCATGAAGGGAGTAAACCTATCGTATGTCAACTTCTCCTTTTAGGGAGTAAACCTTTTTTATATTAACTCCTATCTGCTTCGAGCACTGCCCAAAAGAAAAAAATGTCTAACGTACGACACACGCTGCACCCCTTCAGGCTTAATTATAAAATGCATGTAATTATTGATTACTTTTTAAATTGGAAAATTAAATACGAACAAATTTATGAAAACAGTCGAGTACGAAAAAAAATTTAACTAGCCAAGGAAATTGTTTTTTATTAGTAAACACGAAGTACCGCAAGTGACAATAAAATTCATGAAAAGATATTTCAGAAATTAGAGTCGCGGCATTCCTTTTAACTCTTTTAGCAGAAATACTGCAGTGTCAACTCTACCATAATATATAGATTAAAATAATGTAGAGAAAATAAAAAAAAAAAAATATTTTTTTGGGATTTTCTTAAAGTGTAGACTCCTAAGAATACGTCCTCAAAAAGATATTCCGAAATTCCTAATACGTACGCCAAGAAACGAGACCAGAATAGGATCGACCGGTGGGCGCTACGAACTTCAAAACCTTCTAAGGAAGCTCAAACTGCTCGCAGGGAAGAACGAACTTCAGAAAATCATCATTTCGAAGTTGAGGAAGGCACACTTTACGCGGCAGGAATGGCCGATTAATATAACGTAACTTCAACATGCCATTAGATACTTGCGTTTCTTTTTGAAATTGTACTCAAAACTTTAACCGCATTTTTACTTGAAACTACTTTTTTCAACCTGACTGACATGAAATATCGAGTTCTATTCACCCGATTGAATTTAAATTTAGTACGGACCTTCTGTATATATCCTCTATCGTCCTTCCCTCGGTCATGGCGAAATTATTATTGTTATTTTAATTTAAAGGAAGGTACCTGAGTAAACGGCGAGAAAAACAGGTAAACTTCAAGAATTTCTATCTCGAAAACTAATGTTTCGATTGGATCCGAGTTTTTTTTATTGGAAAATATGTACATTGCGGTATGTTTAGGAATTTTTAAAAATAAATTCGTCGACTGGAAGGAATTCAAACGCGATTATCTCGAAACATAGTTTTCAAAGTCGGTGCCAGATGTATTTCGAAAACGGCTTGTCTGATTTTGTCCAAATTTGGATACAATATTCTTCGATAGTTTTTCTCGTTCGCCACGTAGGATTTTTTTGAATTTTTCATTTTTGACGGAATTGCGACCGGTTTAATTTAACATTCGTTTTTCGTTCGCAATTTCCGACGATTTTGGATTGCATACACATTGCATAAAAAGGCAATGGTTCAATTAAATAAAAAAAAAACCCTATGTGGCGAACGAGAAAAACTATCGAAGAATATTGTATCCAAATTTGGACAAAATCGGACGAGCCGTTTTCGAGATACATCTGGCACCGACTTTGAAAACTATGTTTCGAGATAATCGCGTTTGAATCGCTTCCAGTCAATGAATTTATTTTTAAAAATTCCTAAACATACCTCAATGTACGTATTTTCCAATAAAATAATCCCGGATGCAATCGAAACATTAGTTTTTGAGATAAAAATTCCCGAAGTTTACCTGTTTTTCTCGCCGTTTACTCAGGTACCTCCCCTTGACTGCGAACAAAATTGGACGAAAAAATTAACTTTTCAAAACAGTTGCAATTAAAAAAAAAATTCTCTTCGGTACCTGCCACAATGACATTCTTATTGCTCGAGAAAATTGGTTTTATTTCTGTTTCAGATAAGTGGGACCTTTGGAATCGTATCAACCTTTTTACGGTCATACTTAGAGGCCCATGATCTTCTCAAGTTTTATTTTCTTTGGAGAAGATTTGTTTGCATGTTCTTAAAAGATTAATTAACAGACTATGAAAAGAGATACTAAAAATATATGTGTATATTTTTTTTATCAAGCCGGAAAAACGCCCGAAAATTCGGTCTCTGGTCTAGTATATTCCGTTAACGTATTTTTCACACACTCGAAAAATTTCTGTCATCGGAGCCTACTTGCAATGAAATAATCTAAATTCATAGCACACACATGCATATATGTATGCTAAATTCATCATAAATATACCGTATTATTTCTATATATATATACATCCGCCTAAATAGGTATCCACATAAATTTATACACAAAGGGCTGTACGTGCATATACCTATCTCGGTGACATCTATATTCCCATATATACACGGGCTAATTTCAAACAATTGCAGTTACGTGGATTACATTGAGCCGAGATGCCCTGTTTGGTAGGGGGGGTACGAGAATCCGCAATTATTCAATCGTCCACTCGGTTCCGTTTGTACCGTCTCGCTGGCCAAACGGACCATATACACTCAGCGTGATCCGGAGTCTTGTAACAGTTTCAAAGCGTCGGTCACTCTCTTTACAGCCCTCTCCCACTCCCCCTACTCTACCTCTTAGTTCATTATTTATCGAAAATTTAGAATTTCACCGGTTGTGACTTTGAGGCGTATAAAAAAAACTATTTCGAATATTCGCGATTAGCCAAATCGAATATTGTACCGTGAGTCGTACGAATTAATTCCGAATCAACGGAAACAAGATCGTACCCCTATATATCGTGCCTGACAACACGGCTTTTTATAATTTCATGAAAAACTGTCGAAAACCGAGCGGCGAAAAAGTGACATTTTTTTCGACCGTTTTATGTGTGCGGGCAAATTTTTATTGACGGTCGAGTGAAAGTATTTGAAGGAAAAATGGAAGATGAATTGAAGAAACGATCGTTCGATTTGCTGGACTGTATTGTTTTTGTGGGGATGCTCGGTGTCTCGGCAATTGTCGGCATTTATCATGCCTGGAAAGCGAGGAAAAGTCTTGATGCTGTGAGCGAGTATCTCGTGGGGGGACAGAATATGTCAATTTTCCCAATCAGTATGTCTCTGATAGCAAGGTGAGCAGATCTCAAATTGACATTGTATTCAGTTTTTTTTTTGTAACTGCCTTTTCAGGTTTATATTTTGCTCAAATAGTGTTTTTTCTTCATTTTCAAGGAAGGAGATACCTTTAGGCGAGGAAAAAATTTCTCGTTTTCGTATTTTTTTTTAAAGAAAAGATTTCTTCACAGTTTTTTGAGACTTAGGGTATGTTTTATTACTACTTTTGGCTGTTACATGGTATTTTTTTACTTATGAATTTTTTTAAATCGCGGAGGCATGGCACGGTCTTCTAAACCGGTTGCGGCGGATGTTGTCAGACGGCGTGACACGTAGCGTCGGCGGGATTAATCCGAAGAAAACCCAACGAAAATGTTCCTTTCATCGACACGCATACGCAGAATATGAACCAAGAAAAAGTGAGAAATGTTGAAAATCGATGAAATGGTACGCTTTGAAACAAAAAGATTGAAAAAAATGGCTACATTTTGCAACCAAAAAATACTTTTTTATTTTTCTTTTCACAAACATTTGAGGTCATGTTTTAAACAATAAGGTTAGAAAGAATCATGGCAAATTTCATCATAATCAGCCGATTAGGTTTAGCTATACGTCACGCCAGTTTAAAAAATGCAATTTAGAAGACCGTACCATACCTCCGCCATTTATAAAGATTGATAATTTAAAAAATACCATGTCACAGCCAAAAGTAAATAGTAAAAAAACATACACCGAGTTACAAAAATGGTGTACAAATATGCCCTTTAAAAAAAATCATGAAAATCAGCAAATTTTTCGGCGATTAAAGGTATCTCTCCCCTTAAAATACACTTTTTTAGTAAGCTTTTCGAACTTATCTTTTAAATGGACATTCAGAGTGACCTTTGATTTGAACCAAACAAATATGATTTCTAGTTACATTTCGGGTATAGCGATACTCGGTCTACCTGCCGAAATGTATGTTTACGGGACTCAATTTTGGTCCGTCGTGATTGCTGATGTCTTCGTTTCTCTCACAATGTCGGTTGTCTACTTGCCGGTTTTCTATGGACTGCAGATTACATCGTCATACGAGGTACGCGATTTGATATAAAATAACCATCACGAGCGTGCATTTTTTTCACATTTTCTTTCTATTGTCATAAAAATCAATATACAATTGATATTGCATTTTATCATGAAATATCGATAGAGTAAAATTTGCCAATGGTGATTCAGATTATTCCGATATTGCTGTCATCGTTCGAGCTTGTAAACCCCGTGAAAAAAACTCCCCGTAAAACAAACTAATCCACACTATCCGATTTCTCGTCAGAGATAATATTTATTTTCTGATTACTGTCACTATTCGAAACGTTTACGATTCTTTTCGACTCAAATTACAAATCGCTCATTGCTTTTAACTACATGGGTACTCATGTTTTCGGGTGAAACTTCTCATTACCGAAATCAAAAGTGATCTAATCCTCAATTAATGAGGTCCGATAATAATCTAATTAGTATTAAGGCGACAATGTATGCCCCGCCTTAAGGGGTGACACCACTGGGAAATTTTCAAAACATTGATTTTTTAAAAATTGGCATAAGAGATGCTTTGAACCATCTAGAATAAGGGAAAAAAATTTTAGCACCTGTAAAAAAGGCCCTTGTGGGTCTGCCGTGGCAGTGGCTGGCCCGTGTGCGAGACGTCGACCGTTTTTCTCGAAACACAATTTTTCAAACCGGCACGCAGCATAACTCCAACAATTTTCATTCTATTTACTCCAAATTTTGAGCACGCCTTTAAAATAACATTCGGAAGAGAAATACGTACGGGATTTTCCATGAGTTAATTATAACATTATTTATTAAGGGGTTAGGCCACTCTAGAGGCCGAAGAAATAGGCTTTTTGCGGATTTTTTTCAGAAAAATTACAAAATAAATCCAGATTACAAAAAAGGTTGTTTATCATACATATCAGTGACTGTATACAATAATTTTTTTGAAGCGATTGATTTCAAAATGGCGGCTGTGAAGCGTTTATCTCAAAACTGCATTTTTTAAGTTGGCCGGAAACATAACTCAGCCAAAAACATAACCAAAAATTTACCTGAAAAATCGTCAGATAATTGTTAATAACAATGCAATATAAAAAAAATCCTACGTACTTCCATAAACAATCTATTTTTCAAGATATATTCAAGATTTCAAGTGAATCGGTTGAAAAGTGTCTGAGTTATGTTTCCGGCCAACTTAAAAAATGCAATTTTAAAATAAACGCTGCACAACCGCCATTTTGAAATTAATCGTTTAAAAAAAATGATTGTCCATTCCCTTCCGATAGACACCCGACACCTTGATACAACGACATAATAATATACATTATGCTCTAATTGCTAATTGCTTGTAAAAATTTCTCAAATTTGAACCATTCTTTCTTTAAAAAATATCCCTATATTTATAATACTAATATACATTTTTTAAAGAACATTTTGACGAACATGATCTCCATATAACGAACTTCCCTAGAGATTCGTTATATCGAGGTTCGACTGTATATTTTTTTTGTTCATTTGAAGATATGACTGATTACTTCCTTAAATATTATTATCCTCTTACTTGTCCTTCCACCAAAAAAAAATCGCGAAAAATCGCTTAATTTTCGACGTTTACAGTGGATCCCTTACGGAATCATCACATTGTGACCGCCCGAAAAGTAGCCGATTTTTTTTTAGGTGGATAGGATAAGCTAGTCGGTCTATTTTTTTGTACAAATTAAAGCACCGATAAAGAATACAAGATGATTTTTTAAAATTTCTTTATTTATTGTTTAACATTGTTTTTATTTGCGGAAAATTGCGTGGAAAAAAATGATGTCCCATGGAGGCCAGGATAACGGCCGCAAAGTTTATCTGAAACAATAATTTCGAAATGATTATTAACCTGCAGGTAAGCCGCTATGTTCCAATAGAGGTTTTTTTTAGTGAAATTGGAAAAAATGGCGGCTGTTTAAACAAAAAGTATCAAATTTAGCTTTTTTCGACAGTTTTTCGTGAAAAAATAGGACGATGATTAAAAAAAAAGCTTCCATAGCAACATAAGGAATGACGTGAAGAATGTTCTGTTAAAATTTCAAACGGATAGCTAGAAAACTCTTCCTTTGAGAGTGGCCACCGTTTTGAAAAACACCATTCCGAGAAAAACGCGTTTAAAGATCTAAACAAGGCTGTTAAGAAAGGCTAACTTTTTCTAAGGAAGGCGACCGAAATAATTCGAATTTCGATCTAAAAATTGAACAGAAAGTTTATAACCGTGTGTACTATCGGATAATGCAACAACAAAAATCGATTTTTTGAAAATTTCACACTGTGACGATTACTTAATTGAAATAGAAATATTTTGTTTCAGTACCTCGAATTACGATTCAATCACGTAGTCCGATTGCTTGGTACAGTAATATTTCTAATAAAAATGGTGAGTATTCCCTGATAAAAATTCCCGCAAAGCATGAAAAAAGCGGATGCATTTGAAATTCCCTTCGCAGTCCACAAAGGTTGACGTCCTCGGACGTTTGGCTCATTCCTTATCCCGACGATAATCCAGTCTCATTGACCGTCCTCGTCGCTCTTGCGCTAACATACGAACCCACGAGACGTATATAAAGTGAAAATTTGCCGAGTCGAAGACCAGAGGCTCGCACGGTCGGCGCTATGTTAACTTCGTACTTTAGACACAATTTCCTCTTTTTTTTCACAGTTACTTTACATTCCACTTGTGATATACGTGCCGGCGCTTGCGTTCAATCAAGTGACCGGTATAAATCTTCACGTTGTCACTCCCCTCGTGTGTGCAGTGTGCATTTTCTACACGACCTTGGTAATTTAGGCGTAATTGGCTTTAAAGTGACGAGACAAAGTGACGCTTTGCACTCTTGAAAAAGAAAGAGGCAACAATGGAACATTGTTTCTTTTCCTCTTCCATTCAGGGTGGACTGAAAGCCGTTGTTTGGACAGACACGATACAGACTGTCGTGATGTTCGGCGGTGTTATTGCCGTTGCCGTGCTTGGGACCGCGGAGGTCGGTGGAATCAACGAAGTATGGAGAAGAAACATGGAAACTGGCAGAATCGAATTTTTCAAGTATTTCACTAGCACAGATAACGAAACAAAACGAGAAATAAAAATGACACGATCTTGAAACTGGAAATGAGCCGAATATGACGTCACTTATAGGTTTTGAAAAATTGAACGATTGTCATCAAACGATCCATGTTATAATTTTGGTCTATGCGGAATCGATCGAAAATATTTGAATCCTGAATATTTGAGCTATGGTTTTTTTTGGAGATGTACCCTTTGAAGAGTTTTCGTTTTCTTTTTAGCATGAATCCAGATCCTACGGTAAGGCACACATTTTGGGGTGTTGTAGTCGGCAATTACTTGAACTGGCTGGCGACTTGTTCCGTAAACCAGGCTATGGTGCAAAGGTGTCTGGCTATGCCGAATCTTCGAAAATCCAACATGTAAGTGTCTCCTCTGAATAGGGAATTACACCCTTTTTTGAAAGGTGTCTCAATTTGATCCTTTGGTGGTAATAAACTACTAGAATTTTTATTTCTATTTTATGAAAACGATAAGTGCTATAAAAATGCATTTAAATTTTACGTTTCAAATTTCCGCGCGGAAACGCTAGTCGCCATGTTGCTTTGGTTCGTTACATCACCTGCATGGTAAACATCGACGCTGCGCCAATTGTGAATACGTACATTTTTTTGGTTGAGGGACTATACCAGTGTGAACGCTGAAAATTTGGGTGATTTTCGGGAATTTTTTTGGAAGAAAAGTACTCAATTAAATATTTGGGAAAATTAAGAATATATTTGGCTGTATTTGACCTATATTACGTAATTTTTTCATAGAAAAATATTGAGATCCAAGCGACTTATGCGCTGCCTTCGGAGACGCAAAAAAAAGTTCCTCCACTGCTGACATGATTCCGGCCGATTGAGTAGCTGAAACCGAATAAGGAAAAATTGTCGTTAAACTGGAAGGTATTTCCTGTACAATGACGTAGGATTTTCGAAAAATATCAAAATCTAACAAAATGGCGTAGTTATGAAAAAAAGTCTGTTTTCTTGCCTATAAAATGGTCGTTTTTTTCAATGCCAAATCCACAATTTTCATCCAATCAAAAATATCCTACGTCATTGTAGAGTAAATATATTCAAGAGTACTCAGTTCAAATTTCACGTCAATCGGATAATTACTCTTTGAGTTGCAATTTGAACAATCTCATTTCGAGAAAAAACGCGTTTAAAGATTTAACTATCGATTTTTGAAAAATAAAATGATATTGATATAAGTGATATAAATAATAATGATATTCTTGAAAGTATAAACTGGCGAAAAAGGCAAAAAAATCGATGTTTTTGAAGTGTCACACTGGTATAGCCCCTTAAGGCGGGATATACATTTAGACAGCAAAAAATAAGCAATATTGAGCGATTTTTCAAATTAAGAAATGATTATTATACAATTATCAAACTTTAGGTATATTTTAATAGTATATTTAAGTATACAAAACTATTTTTTTTTATTAATTCATCATCAAAATGACGGAGCTGTGGCAGAGTGTTGTAGCAAGGTCACCGCGGGAGTTGCGAATCGGCGTGCAGTCTAGCTTCCCGTAGACTTTGATTTGCAAAAAAGTCCAAACATTTTTTCAGTTAGAACATGTATAGTTTCTGTGTGACGGTAATTAAAATGAAGAAAATGCAAATTTAAATAAATGGCACGCATTTACAAAAAAAAATCAACATTTCACGCAACATTTCTGTAAAATGTGGTTTAAAAAGTAGTTTTTTCCATTTTTTCAAAAACAATTTTCGTCAAGTAGAAGGTACCAATTTTATCAATATTTCTACCAAGTTTTAACTCAATCGGCTTAATAGTCTTTGAGTAATCCTGCACGACAATTTCGATAATGCAGTTTTGAGAAAAGCGTTGACGGGCTGTAATGTATGAATTTTTTGAATTTTGATTTGAAACTTTGGGAAAATATTCTGCAGATACAGTTCTATCGTTTAAAGAAAGAAAAAGAAGTCAATTTTTTTTCGCTGTAAATGTATATCCCGCCTTAAAAGTGAGTTGCAATCTCTATCATCGGTGTGTTGTTCCGAAATGTAAGAATACTAGTGTAAAAACGCCGGGAAAATTGTGGATTAAAATGCCAATTGATATAAATATGAGGAAGACTTGGTTAAAACTTGCGAGAAGAGATCCAGTCAAAGTCCGAGAAAAACTCATTTGTTCTTTTTTGAAGTACAGATAACTATTTGAAAATTTGCGATTAACAATTTGCAATTTGCAAACGAGAATATGCCGTTGTTGACGCTTTCTTTCACAGGTTAGAGAGTAATACGTCTACCGCTTTCTTTGTTTACTATGTCAATGACGTCACGTCGGAATCCATTATGATAGAAAAAGTATTTTTTGTAAACGAACTATAACATTTGTTTTGTGTATTTATAAATTAAAACCAACATTATTCGATTGCTTATTGCGAAAACTACCTTATTTATATATTCTTATGTCAGTATTTTTCTTACATAGAGTAAAATACCCTATTATCATTCCTTCTTATGGAGATCCCCAACTTGTGGGGGAAAAGAACTTTCCCTTGTACAAACTGTCGAAGTATCAGTTCGTGTGCCAGATGGCGTAATCTTTCAACACTCAATCATCATTGTGACGGTGATCCGGGATATTAATGGCAGTGGCTCAATTGATGTCTGACCATAACGGGGCCTTACTACTTATTTCAGTCGAACACGTGCAACAGAATAGGCCTCGACTCCATTTCTAGAATTGTTATTATGATAAGGATAGGTTATCGTCACAATGGTAATAAATGGTGTTGAAGTCTGCATCGTTGAAATGCAACGAACATCCTTCGTGTTTTTATTTCTTCATTTTTATTACTATCCAAATACTTGTTTAGCAGTTTTTAGTTTATGGATCTTTAATAAAGATCTTCAGGAAGATTTTAGTAATAATAATAGCCTGAACGTGCCAAAAAAATTAGGTAATACGGAAACAAAAATTATTTCGTTGCATTCCGACGATGGAAACTTCAATACCATGGTAATTACAGGCTTTTAGAACCAAGTAACGAGTTACTTTATATACTGCGCATAAAAAAAATATCATTTCCGAAATTATACGGAACAAAATTTTTGCATGAAATATTTATAAATTAATTTCGAAAAATAATGATTATTTTTCTAAAATGAAAAAGCGTGGTTTTTGCATCCAATGCAAAGTGGTACAATCATTGGGATACAGACGTGAAATTATGAAAATGATTGTGGACCTAACACGAATGAGCCTTCTATTGGATTCAGTTGAATTTTTATTTATTTGGATATTCTGATATTTGAAATTCTATTGAAATTTCTAGAACAATAATGATTATGGCAGTCGGTATAGTGACGATAGTTTCTCTGAGTTGTTACACGGGAATCGTCATATATGCTGCATTTTACGCCTGTGATCCCGTGAGCACCAAGGTAAGAAAATAAATGGAGTACATTTGTAATATGCAGTAAAATGGCGTAAATAATAATAATTTTGTTTCCAATGTACAGTATACCTTCGTTACACCGTAAATTGGAAAAAATGTTAAGATTCAAAAATAAATAAAAATTACGCTCACAGCAAATTGGAAAAAAATGTTGAGATTAAAAAGTAAATCAAAATTACGCTCACAGCAAATTGGAAAAAAATGTTAAGATTAAAAAGTAAATAAAAATTACGCTCACAGCAAATAGAAAAAACAATTTAAGATTAAAAAATAAATGAAAATTACGCTCACAGCAAATAGAAAAAAATAATTCAAGATTCAAAAATCAATCAAAATTACGTTCACAGCAAATTGGAAAACCAGACCAGCTGCTGCCGTTTTACGTGATGGAAATGGCTCAATCCATACCGGGATTGCCCGGTCTCTTCGTTTCCGGCGTTTTTAGTGCAGCTCTAAGGTAATAAAGGAACGAGTATATAAACCAAGTTATCAAAATTCTGCGTTGAGCTTTTCTCAACACGATAAAAAAAATGCAACCGAATTCTATTTGTAAAATATCTAATCGCGAAAAGAACATCGTGAGAGTGTTTTTATGCAAGGATTATATTTGCCGATGCGACGCGGTGCTAACGTGTTTTTTTTTTCTTTCCCTGGTGTACTTTGAACTCGATAAGAGCTCTCATGGCTCTCAGGAAAATGACTGAAAGTCATAATATTTGCAGTGTAAATGTTATCCCCGCAGTAATGACGTGCAGAAACCACTTTTACGTCTATGAAGAAAAGCCTTCATCGGCCGATCCTTCGCTCGCGGATATACGACTCGCTATAGCAAACTTTTTCAATCCTCTCTACTAAAAATAGAAACATTCCCACAGCCATGACGTGATAACTCGATATCGACTGACCGTAATTTACATTCTCGGTCTTCTCCATCAATGTAGATAAATTTCTTATTTGGGCGAGAGCTGGTTTTTTCGAACTTCATTGATTTTTTGCAACAATTGGAAAAACTCAACCATAAGCTTTCTCCGGTTTCGAAATCGAGCTCGGATGCTCAAGGCAACGAATTGGAATGATCGTATATGAGTGATAACATTTTATATAATTAGAAAAGGTATCCAATTATTAATTAGCAATTAATTAGCAAAGTAGTTCTATCTAGTTGGTAAAAGTTTAAATTGTTTATCCAGCATCAAATTTATTAAAATGAATGTGAATAGTAATTAACTTTTGTTTATTTCGGCCTAACTGACAATGTGGTGTAAATTATCTGTGACGTGAATTGGTCATGATTGATGACTGCGTGACGTTAGCGGGAGATATACACCTAGGAGCCGGAAAAAAGGTCATTTTTGTGAATTTTTTCAAGGAAAACTATTTTAAATTTCGGATTGGGGTTTTAATTATCTAAAAGTATATACATTCAAAAATATGTTTAATTTTCTTTATTAAAAAATATCAAAAATATACAAGGATATTGTATATTGGATCCTTGGAGCTTCGTAAAAAAATCTGCATATACGGTACCCACTGGCGTTTTTTCAAAAATAATATGAAAAAAAAACCAATAAGATTATTAAATTAGATACTATAATCTAGTACTTGTCATAGCCGATTTTGAAAATATCGATTAATGACAAAATGGCGGACGTTTGAACATAAATAGTGATTTTTGGGTAAAAAATTAGTTATTATTTTGCCTATAAAACAAAAACTAAGTAACGGAAAAAAATTCCTAGACAAGTACTAGATAATGGTGTATAGAATAACCACAAAAAACCTCAAGGCAATTGGTTGATTGGTTTTCGAGAAATGTTGGGTACCGATTTGAAAAGCCTGTCGGTTCGGCGCCGCAAAACACGTTTCACTTTCTCCGCTGTATCTGGCTTATTTATCGAAATATTAACTTGCCATTGTCACCAGATATTCTGGAGACTTCAAACTTCAAGAAAATGCAAAGAAAAATCGATTTTTGCGACCAGCTAGGTGTATATCTCCCCTTATTTAATTGAGCATTACCGGGGTTTCGAGAAACAAAGACAAAACTAGTCTTGACATTTAAAAACTGTAACCCTGGCAAAGTTCATTTGAAGAGATCTGAAAGATTGATTTTTCTGCTTCGTGCATGCATTCTGTGTAGTACTAAAGTCGAAGACACTTTTTTGGACTTTAGCACAATGTCAACTGGACTGAACTCCATGTCAGGAGTCATTTATGAGGACATTATAAAACCGCTCTTGAAAAAGCCAATGTCCCAGGTGGGTGCGAGCAGAATAATGAAAATAACGGTCGTCGTTATTGGTGTAATATGCGTGGGTCTTGTTTTTCTCGTGGAAAAACTCAGCGGTCTCATTCAGGTATGTGGAACAAGAGAATTAAAGTTAATGATGTTTCACCGAGGCTAGACTAGCAATTCATAACTCCTTCGAAACTTCTCTTTTCTTAAAGACGAATAACAATTCTTCTTTACTACATTTTTTACAAGTATTTCGTTTGATCTAATACATTGTCTAATAACATTGTTATTATAATTATTTTTTACTCGAGGCGGGATATACATTTAGACAGGAAAAAAATAAGCAGTATTGAGGGATTTTTTACTCAGAAATAATTATTCTACAATTATCAAACTTTAGGTACATTTTAATAGTATATTTAAGTATACGAAACAATTTTTTAAAATTAATTCATTATCAAAATGTCGGAGCTGAGGCAGAGTGTTACAGCAAAGTCGCCGCGGGAGTTGCGAATCGGCGTGCAGTCCAGCTTCCCATAGACTTTGATTTGCAAAATAGTTCAAACATTTTTTTCAGTTAGAACATGTATAGTTTCTATGTGACGGTAATTAAAATGAAGAAAATGCAAATTTGAGACAATCGCACGCATTTACAAAAAAAATCAACATATCACGCAATATTTCTGTAAAATGTGGAGTAAAAAAGTAGTTTTTTTTTTCAATTTTTCAAAAACAAATTTCGTCAAGTAGAAAGTACCAATTTTATCAATATTTCTACCAAGTTTCAACTCAATCGGCTTAATACTAATAAAACCATGTCTTTGAGTAATCCTGCACACCAATTTCGATAATGCAGTTTTGAGAAAAACGCGTTTGAAGTTGACGCCCGCTCCGATTCCGAGCGGTGAGGCACAGCGTTGGCGGGCTGTAACGTTTGAAATTTTTCGAATTTCGCTTTGTAACTTTAGGAACATATTCTACATATATAATTCTACCGTTTAAAGAGAGAAAAAGAAATTGATTTTGTTATCGTTGTAAATGTATATCCCGCCTTAAGACAAATCCTCCACGAAAATCGCACATGCGACCAGACGCTTCATTACTGCGTAACTTTTTTAACGGGGTATTCTAGTCTAGAGGCCTAAATTTCAGACGTTTCCGGACTTGATGAAAACAAAAAACAAAGAATACTTTTAACATCCATTTTTTACAGTCTTTTTATTGATGTTTAAAAAACTAACCAAAAAAATGTGTGCAAAAAAAATTAGCAAGGAAAACTCTAAATATGGCCGTGAAAAAAAGGGTTGGGACGATTAACATGATCACAAAGCTTCTGAGACAGAAATAAAACCAATTTTCTTGATTAATAAGAATGTCATTATGGCAGGTACCAAAGAAGAAAAAATTGCAATAGCGACTTGCTGAATAAAAAGTCAATTTTTCGCACTGTTTTCTTCTTCAAATTTTAAAAAGTAGTGATAATAACTATTTCGCAATGACCGAGGTAGGGACGATAGAGGGATATTTACTGAAGGTCCATACCAAATTTGAAGTCAATCGGTTGAACAGAACTCGAGATTTTGTGTCAACCAGGTTGAAAAAAGTAGTTTCGAAAAAAACGCGTTTTAAATTTTGAGTACATTTTCAGACAACCGCAACTATCTAAGTAGTATAATGACATGTTATGCTTACTTTATATTGATCGGCCATTCCTGCCGCGTCAAGTGTGCCTTCCTCGACTTCGAAATGATGACTTTCTGAAGCTCGTTTTATCGTATTCAAATCGCTTTAATTTTGTGAATATTGGGAATTTCGAAGTGTCCTTTTGAGGACATATTCTTAAGGGGCGAAATCCCTTTAGATCACCGAAAATGATTCATTTTTCATGAATTTTTTTAAAGGTGATAAAATAATCGTTTCATTTTAAAATTTTGACATTGACTTATTACAACTTTCAAGTGTTAATTTTTTTATTTTTTAAGAAAAACAAAATAGCAGCGTTATAAAGTATTCATCAGGCGTATTTTGAAAAACTGCTAATGTTATAGCGCGAAAAGTTATTGATCGATCTGGCTGAAACTTTGGGAGGTTTCTCACTATAACATTATTGGAAGGATATACCTATAAAAATATAAAAAGTATACAATTAAAAATTATGTAGGCTTTGTAATCAAATTTTCAAGTTTTTAACCATTTTCTCGACAATTTTTACCCTAAAAAAAGTAATTTATTTACGCGATAACCTTAAAACTCTAGGTATATTCTTCCAATAATGTTATAGTGAGAAAATTCCCAAAATTTCAGCCAGATCGATCAATAACTTTTTAAGCTGTAACATGAGTAGTTTTTCAAAAGACGCCTACAGGAATACCTTATAACGCCGCCATTTTGTTTCGTATAAAAAAGAAGAAAACAATTTCTAACACTTGAAAGTTGTAATAAGATAATGTCAAAATTTGAAAATAATAGGATTATTTTATCATCTTTGGAAAAATTCATGAAAAATGACTCATTGTTGGGCGTCTAAAGGAATTTCCCCCCTAAGAGTCTATACTTCAAGAAAACGTCCAAGATCAATTTTTTCCACATTTCTGGACTGGAATATTGCCTTAAGGGGCCAGTCCACTTTGGAGCCACGAAAAGAAGCTATTTTCGCGATTTTTTTCAGGATTTTATAAAAGATATGAATATAAAAGTTGTTGGGCTTGATAAATAAAGTCTTGAAACACATTTAAAAAAATGTTTTATTCATTTTTATTCATTTTTTAGTACAAAAACTATAGTTTAACGTAACGCCTCAAAAATAGGTGGGCTAGGTAGCTCCATTACAACTCGGCAACGGCTTATCTGAAGCAAAAAAAATCAAAGTCCATTAGATTCAGTATGACACCAGCTACAAACGCCAGGAAAAACGAAAAAAGTATTAAAAAACGATTTTTTTGCAGTTTTTCGCAAAAAAAAAACAGTAAAAATCAAACATTAAAACCATCGAGGGGCATCTTATTGCAAATCATGTTTACATTATATGGTTCAAATTTCAAGGGAATTGGTTTATTAGTTTTAGAGACACGATGGAGCTAGATTTTGAAAAAGTAATTTCGAGAAAAACGCGTTTGAAGTTTATACTATGAAAAAATCTTACTTAAACTCAATCGGCAATTCCTGCACCGTTCAAAATCCCTTCTGATTGCTCATCATCGTCGACTATTTTCAAGTCTCACTTGCTGTCGATTTTTTGAAATTTTTAAAGTGGACTGACCCCTTAAGTATTCAAAATATGCAAAATTACACGAACAAATGTAAAAAAAAAACGCCTCCTATTTGCCAACTTTTATGTATATTAATATACCATTCAGTGCAAAACATTAGAAATTAATATACTTAGGGATGATAAAAACAATTGTTTTTTTTGTCTTCTTCTCATTCATTATGTATTTCTTTCGCTTTTCTACCAGGCAGGAAAAAGCCTCTCCGGGATAACAGCTGGGCCACTTTTAGGCATCTTTACCCTCGGAATGTTCTTTCCCCACGCAAACTCCACGGTAAGAATAAAAGGAAAGAGAGATGGAGAGTCGGGTCAATGAAGCTATGAGAGGAAGAAAAATAGCACATATTTCTAATAGCCGTCCAGGTTTGCCTTGTTGACCAGTTTTTTCTTCTTCTTAGCCTCTGTTCCATTCTATTAATAGCGATAATACAGGCCACCCCTGCGCTTGGCTAATGAAAAGTCTCGTCGCGGAATGAAGAGAGGAATTTTTTTTTCCTGCTCGATTCGCGTGCAACGCAAGGGAGAAAGACAGGCGAACGCCTTTTGAAAATTCACTCAAGTGCACCGAACTCTTTGCATGTCATGCGATAATTGGAGACCGGTTGATTAAAAGGAGTGCTTCCAATTAACTTTTGACCTTTCCCAACATTATTAACGCTGATTTGTTTGTACCACCCCCCAATGAACTCGCACAGTTGGGAGGAGGTTTTTAACGTCAACTGTCAGAAAAAGTGACGTTTTTGTTTTCTTTTTTAATTACCAACAAATTCTGTCCCACTCGTGTCGCATTGATTTACTAGCGAGGAACATCGCTCAAGTGTCCACCTTCGATTTTGTTGAAACTCATGTATGTGACAAAGCATTGAAAACTATTAGACACGTATTTTTATTTGTCGGCGGAAAAGCGATTTTAAGGGGGGAAACCACCCCTCAAAGAAGCGTGTCGAGGGGTGATTTTGCAGTTTTGCCCACAAAACAGTCCACCGATCTAAATGAAACAAAAACCAAAATTGTTTTAATGTAAAGCGATGAAAAATACACTATGGAAAGATCGAACAAAAAATTAAAGAAGGCCTCATGTACGTTTGGATGATTGGAGAACAAGGCTTTTTTTTAAATACTGATAAGGGAAACAAAATTAAATTTCGCGGGCTCATTTCACATATCTGCAAGAACTTTAATCAATTTCATATAAATATCATTTATGTTAAATCAATTTTATATAAATATCATTTATGTTGAATCAATTTTATATAAGTATAACAATATATTTTCTTAAAAACATACAAAAGAAGGGCCTAGCGGCCGCTGGAAAGAGAACGTCTTTTTTATCCACACGGGAAGACCATTGGAAGTGCACATCGGCACCTAAACCAAACATTTTTTTTTTCTCACAATCTATATGAATTCTGCTAGCTAACTACACACAATTATTACAAAATATTGATTTTTGCAAATTTGGCACCATTTTGAAAAAAAAGTCGCATTTTCGACTGAAAAAAGGGCCTTAACGTGTTAAATAGAACCTTCATTGTTGGTCGATCATAAAAATCGTGTGTACTTCGCTAGAAAATCTATCTAAGCTCCAGTTCAAATTGGAAGTCAATCGGTTGAAAATTGTAGGAGCTACGAGTTCGCCCGATTTTGAAAACATGGTTTCAAGAAAAACTCGTTCAAAGTTTCACAATAATTTTTAATCGGATCATATAATTCTGGGAATGTTTATACATATCGCCCATATTATTCTTGGGATGTTCATACATCATTTGAGCAATTAAAAAAACGGTACATTTTTTGTTTTCAAAGGTATATAAGGCCATGGGGGATGATACGCCTTTCTTTGAGGGGTGGTTTCCTCCCTTAAAATCGTTTTTCCGCCGATAAAAAAATAGATGTCTGATAGTTTTCAATGCTTCATCACATATATATGAATTTCAACAAAATCGAAGGCGGACACTCGAGTGATGTTCCTTGTAAGGATATTACTTTTGAGACAACTATAGCCGGACTCAGCATCATCAAGTGCTATGTATCGATCCTCATTATGAAAAAATCCTCCGTAGGATTTTGTTGTCAAGATTTATTCTGACAAATGTATAAATATATACATTTCCGTTCGATCTTACAAAACGCTGCTCAATTTTTTTATTTTTTATGTTTTTTTATTGTAAATCCGACTGTACGAGGTCTGTCTCCTCATTACATTCCCCACCATATTCAACTACTTTGTTGTACTATTTTTATACTTTCATCTCACGTTGTACCGTAAGGGTGCTCTGGTCGGGGCTCTGGTGAGTCTGAATCTCGTCGCTTGGATATCGCTCGGTACTCAAGCTGCAATATCAACCGGTACTATTAATTTCCCCGTGAAGCCGGTATCTATAGAGGGTTGTTCGGAAAGTCTACAAAAGACAGCGACCAATTTGACCCTCATCATTCAGGAAACCATCAAGTGGGTTCTAGCCGTTGTTTGAATCGATCATTCTTGACAATTTGATCGACGTTTTTAAGGGGTTTTCTCACTTTAGACGCTAAACAGGCTATCTTCATGAATTTTCTGATAGGTTTATATTATAGATATTGATATAAAAGTTGTTACACTTAAGGGGTTAGGTCACAGTAACCGGTATAAAATCATCTGCGAATTTAACAATTTTTTTCGTATGAAAAAGTGATACACTCATAACATTAATTACACATCTATTTAGTATGAATATCAAGCTGTTAGAAAAAATACATATATTTTTTTCGATGTACCAAATGGCCGACTACTAATATTTTCTTTTATTATTTTGTTTTTAGGCGCTCCGCAGCGTGACGTTTAGAATTCGCAATTTTTTACCTAGAACAAAAAACAAAAATTCTCGACAATCTACATTGGAATACCTAGAGAAGTACGTACGGAATTTAAAAGAATATTTTTCTATTCAAAAGTTGTAGGTATTTGAATTGAGTTGTAGGTATTTGAATGAATTTTCAGTGAAAAATTTCGTATAAAACTGCTCATAAAATGAAAAGTTTTTGATTAATCAGAAATCCCGTACGTACTTCTCTGCGAAATGCAATTAGGAACATAACTTTTAAATTTGAAATAACTCGAGTGAAAATTGTTGAAGTTATTTGTCACGCCAACTGGAAAAAAGCTGTTTCGAAAAAAACGCGTTTAAAGTTTTAGGTACTCTATAGCCGTGCCAGAGATGGGCTTACGTTATACGCTCAAAGTCGGTGAAAAAAAAAATGTCTTGCTATAAATCGAATAGTAACTTATTCTTATAATGATAAAGCACCGTTTTAGCGAAAAAAAACCGATTTTTTAAAAATTCTACTGTGGCCTTACCCCTTAATAAATACGCTTTCGAAATACATTTAAAAAAATTGTTATGTATTTGTGTAACCCAAACAAGCTTTAAACGCGTTTTTCTCGAAACAACGATTTTCGACGGCTTGTTGATAAAATCTTCGACACTACTGAACCGATCCTTATGAAATTTAATATTATATATTAAATTTTGATATTTACTATTTTTTGCCAAAAACGGTGGAAAAAAAACACTTTTTTTTGTTTTTTCGAAAAATGTCCGCCGTTTTCTTATTTTTTCATATATCAAAAATCGTATAATATACGCTATAGCCATTAACATACCGAATCTTAAACCGTTCGCTTTTGTGTTTCGGACGATCCATCTCCGAGATTTCATCAACAGCGCAGAGCTACAATTTTTTTAGGACATTTTTTCAACTACCATTTTCGTCTATAAATAGTGACTTAAAGAATTAATTTTTTTGTTGTATTTCGAAAGTTTATTTATTAAGTGTAACAACTTTTATATCAATATCTATAATATAAACCTATCAAAAAAATCATGAAGATAGCCTTTTTTAGCGTCTAAAGTGAGAAGACCCCTTAATGAAACACGATTAACTTTCGCGATTTTTCTCACCTCTGTCGTCGTTTCGTTCTGCAGGGAGCAGCCGTTCTTTCTGTACAGGATGTCCTACCTTTGGTACACGTGGGTTGGATTTTTGACGGCGATCTTGGTAGGTCTCTTCGTCTCCTGGATCACGGGGTCCAACACATATAAACCGAGCGATGTGAAACTCTACACTCCCGTCGTACGCCGCTTTCTTCGCTCAAACAGTGAGAACAAATCCGTAAGTTGTGTTTTTTTAATATCGTCATCTTAAGGGGGCAATCTTAAGGCAGAAATTTTTATGATTTTTTCAAGGAGAGATTTCTTCCCCATTTTTGAGACTTAGGGCATGTTTCATTACTACTTTTGGCTGTTACATCGTAGTTTTTTTATTATTCTTTAAAAATGGCAAAGGTATGGCACGGTCTTCTAAACGGGTTGCGGCGAATGTCGTCAGACGGCGTGACACGTAGCGTCGGCGGGATTAATCTGAAAAATAACTAGCGAAGATTTCTCTTTCATCAACAATCATACGCAGAATATGAGCCAAGAAAAAGTGGGAAATGTTGAAAATCGATGAGATGATACGCTTTGAAACGAAATGATTGAATTTTCCGAAAAAAATAGCTACATTTGGCAACAAAAATACTTTTCTTTGTAGGAACCGGTGCAATGGTCTAGTGGTTAGCGTGCTCGCCACTAAACCAGGGGACCGTGAGGTCCCGGGTTCGAATCCCAGTCGCGTACATTTCGTCGTGAAATGTTTTTTTTCGGCATTTCGCAGCGAAATAAGACTAGTTCCACGACTGGGGGGCGAACTCGATGACTGGCTGTAATGGTATAGGTTTTCCGCAGTTTCCCTATACCCATGACAGAAATGTCATGATGAATATAATACAGAGGGGGAAGTCGGCTGCGGCCGCAAGGGGGGGAACAGGGAGAAAGAGGGAGAAAAAAGGAGTAAACAGTAGAGGAAAGAACGGCTAATGAAGAGAAAAGAATAGGTAACAAACGCGAAAAGCGTGTACCTAAGGAAAAAACCAATAAAAATACTTTTCTTTGTATTTTCAAAAACATTTAGGATCAGGTTTTAGACAATAAGGTTAGAAAGATTTAAACCAAATTTCATCAAAATCGGTCGATTAGTTTTTTAGCTATACGTCACGACATTTTTGAAAATGCAGTTTAGACAACCGTGTCTACTAGAATACCTACGCCATTTTTAAAGATTGATTTTAAAAATACCATATAACAGCCAAAAGTAGCAATAAAGCATACCCTAAGTCTCAAAAATGGTGAAGAAATCATTTCTTCAACCCTTCCTCAACAGACTTATATTTGGCCACGTCTTTGACACACTGGGTCAATTTGACCCGGATAGTACTTCATCCATCTGCCCTTAACAACTATTCGGTCGGTTCGTATTGAAAAAAATCCGATATACACTTTAAACATTTCTCAATATGTCTGCACAATTAAAATTCGAAAAGTGTAAAATGGAATTGTTGTAAAAAATTATTGAAAACTTTGAGTTTTGGGCAAGTGAGTATTTTATTTAAAATTCGTCCGGGTCAAAATGACCCAGTGTGACAAGGAAGGGTTTTAAAAAATAATGAAAATCAGCTAATTTTTTCCTCGTCTAATAGTATCTGCCCCCTTAATTCCGAGCAATATTCAATTACGTACGGTGCGGTTAATGCTCTGTTATCGTGCAAGGCAAAGCTATATATCGTTAAAAAAATCAGCTGTCAAAATGACAGTATTAAAATTACCAGCCACACTATTTGACAAAATACAAATGCAAAATTTTGGTCCAATTTATAGCATTTTGTTTTTTTTTTTGCTTTCTTATCTCTCTTCCGAATACATTTTGAATGGAGCGTCTACCGCATCTCGGCCCGCCTGCTTTTCCGGATTTTCTCAGCGACGAAAATGAAATCGTGTGTTTTCTCACCTTTCAGAGTCGGACGGAACTCGAAAAGATCGAATCAGAAGTAGCGCCGAATCTACGCTAGTCATTATAATAGGAACAAAAATAATAGGAAATATGATTGACGAAAATAAGAACGACATATTTTCGCATCGATTCACGTGCGTCCAGCAGGGCGATTTTTTTTTCGAACGCTGGATCGACTGCTTCCTCGGAATACTGATTGATCCACGATGGATAAATATTCTCAGAATCCTTCCAGTTGTATTTATCGCTTTGTACACACGTGTCTTCGCTTCGTGGACTCTTTTGTGGTCGGAAGGAGGGGGGAGTGGATTACATATGATTAATCATACAATTGAACTGAAATTCTATCTGACACAGTCCAAGTACGTTAAAACGCAAGTAAGAAAGAGTGAGTCGGAGGCTCACAGACGTTCGAAACTGGTTAAAAGAAATTTGATTGAAGTTTGCATCGTTGGAATGCAACGAAAATGATTTTATTTCAATTACCGAAATTTCTTTGGGCAAATTTAAACTAGGAAAATGACGCAGACATTTTTTCGGATTTTTATTTATCTACAACAAATTTGCAAAATATGATTTTGGTTAATGATGGAAATATAAGAAATTGAAAAGAAATTTCGTTGCGTTCCAACGATGCAAAGTTCAACCCTATTAAAAGAAACACAACGAAAAACTCGTCGAGATATTCACATCGTGCCGGACCGATTGAAGATACTTCCTCGTTTTTCACTTTTTCGTGAGTTTCGGTATATCGTGTTTCAATGAATCACAACAATCCGGAAACTATCATGATTTTTTTGTCATAAAGAACCGGGTTATTATTTCGAAAGTGGTCGTTAAGGTGGGATATACATTTATATCGATAAAAAAGATTTTTGTATCGTTATAAATGTTTAATTAAATGTTTAATTCAATTTTTTATCGTTTATAACGATAAAAAAGATTTTTTATCGTTATAAATGTTTAATTAAATGTTTAATTAAACCCAATCAAAATTCAAGATTTTTTTAACGATGAATCTATATATGGAGAATATTTTCCCAGATTTTTAAAGCGAAATGCGAAAAACTCCAAACGTTACAGCTCGCCAACGCTTCGGAGCGCGTGCCGCAGGTAGAAGCGAGAGAGCAAAGGGCCAGGCAGAGATGGGCAAAAAGTAATTAAATTAACGACTAACAATTACAATTACCACTGTAATTGATAATTGAATTGCTTTGTGACAAATTACTTAAGTAATTAGTTACCACAAGTACCTACTCCAATTTAATTCATATTCTACGTAAACTTTAAACGCGTTTTTCTCAAAACTGCATTTTCGAAATTGGCGTGCAGGATTACTCAAAAACCATTAAGCCGATTAAGTTGAAACTTGGTAAAAATATTGATAATATTGCTACTTTCTACTTGACAATTGTTTTTGAAAAATACGAAAAAACTACTTTTTTATCCAAGTTTTACACAAATTTTGCGAGATATTTTGATTTTTTTTGCAAGTGCGTGCCATTTCCTTAAATTTGCGTTCTCTTCATTTTGATTACTGTCAAATAGAAACCATACATGTTCTAAGTGAAAACAAATTTGAATTTTTTTGCAAATCCTGCGGTACTTGCTGTAACACTTTGCCACAGCTCCGCCATTTTGGTAATAAATGTATATATGAAAATTGTTTTGTATAGTCCAATATACTATTAAAGTATATCTACAGTTTGATAAATGTAGAACAATTATTTCTTACAAGGAACATCACTTTGGTGTCCTTCGATTTTGTTGAAACTTTTTTATGTGGAAGAGTATAAAAAAACTAAGAGACACGTTATTTTTTATGGGCGGAAAAACGGATCTATGGGGTGAAACGCACCCTCAAAAATGGGGATGTTTTGCGTTTTCCGTCGATAACTTTTTAACGGTACGAGATATTAAAAAATTTCAAATTGCAACAACCTTTATTTTTTCGCGTACTATACATTGGAGATGCGAACAAAAAAGTCATCGATGAAAAACGAAAAACATCCCCATTTTTGAGGTTGCGTTTCACCCCTTAAAAACGTGTTTCGGCGGATAAAAAAAATATATGTCTCTTAGTTTTTGATACTCTTCCACGTGGAAAAGTTTCAACAAAATCGGAGGGCAACAAAGTGGTGTTCCTTGTTAGTTTAAAAGATCTCTCAACATTGCTCAATTTTTTCCCCTCTAAATCTATGCCTCGCCTTAACTTCGATGGCGTTGCCCTTGACATACAGTGGGTAAAAAAAGTATTTACATCTCACACGAAACTGTCGTTAATTTGGCTTTATTTTTGGCTTTATTTTCTTTTCGAAGGATATTTTGAAAAAGACGACGTGTACGAATACTATTTTTCCCACTGTATGTTATAGAGGTAATTGGGATGAAGACGTTAACGTATGCATAAACAAAAATAGACTACGACACTCCAAGATAAAGTCATCGAAGTTCCAGACCACTCTCGAAATAATTGCCAAAAAACGTTTTTCAAGAAGTGCCCATCGTTATGAATTTGTACCGATCAAACACACACGTGTGAGCAATTGATTATTGTGTCGTGGTTTCAGCGTGTTATTCTTTCAGCATCGCAGAGAAACTTTTGCGTTGACGCGGTACTTGAATGCGTTCACGACCGTATCAATTTAGCCACGAGAAAAATCCTAGACAGGAGCCTTTCTCTTTGACCATGTTTGTAGCTGGCCTCCATTAGAGGTTCTAGTCAGCAATGCAAAATGCAAATCGCGTCCTGGAACCTCTGCTTCGGAGACATACGCTCCAAACGGAAAGACAACACGGTTGTAACGTGTTCGTTTTTCGTAACTCGATCCTCGGCAAGAATACGATTTCCGTGGCGCCACAATTCAATGGTGAATTTTGGGTTATCAAGTCAAAATAAACACAATTTGTAGAGTGGTAAAAGTTGATATGTCGATTATTTTGCGTTAAAATTAGAATTTTTCGTTAGTTATTAAATGTTTCGATATTTTCTAATTTGAAAATGTTGTCTTTGCTAATTGCAAAGATACATTTATTTTATCACTAATAATGAAAATGAAGCGGGATAAATTGAAAGTATATAGTTTAAGCAGTGTCTGAAAAGCCAAATATGTGTTTTCTAAACCACTACGGTGAACTCTCCTTAAGACGGAATGACACCTCATCGCGGTCGGTATGGTAGAACAATTATAGATTCCCAAAAATCTCTGAAACGGCTCTTCAGATCCCGTCGAAACTTTGCCAAACGACGTCAAATAGATAGACGAATAGCTTCCAGCCACTCAAATTTTCTGAATTTGAGAAAAAAAATGTAGATTGGCTTATCATAAGCCAATCTAGTTTTTTTCTCAAATTTAGAAAATTTGAGTGGCTGGAAGCTATTCGTCTATCTATTTGACGTCGTTTGGCAAAGTTTCGACGGGATCTGAAGAGCCGTTTCAGAGATTTTTGGGAATCTATAATTGTTCTACTATACCGACCGCGATGAGGTGTCATTCCGTCTTAACTCAACGCTCTCGGGACTGAATTTCCGTGGTACTAGAGAGTGGCCTGCTAGAGAGCGTCACCCACCGCGAGCTACCGAGCGACGTAGTGTGGCGGGATATAATTAGGTTAGGATAATTGTTCAATTGTCAGATGTTATTTTTACTAGGTTATTTCAGATTAGAATACGTTTTATTGGGAGTACAAATAAGTCTCCGCCGTTTGACAAAAGATGGCCCCACCAGAAAGTTATGGTTGAAATTGTCAGATGCAAAGCGTCATATTGTAAGGTTGGACATCTGGCAAGATCATAACCTTGAAATATTAGCGATTTTGTATCAACATCACATAATTTTTTTCGTGCGAAAATATCGAGTTTTGTGCCGAATAAGTGTCATTTGCGGGAACGTTATAACTCTTCTTTTCTTCTTTAATTTAAAGAAATCTGCAGCTGAGGCGCATCGATTGCTTGTAGAAGCATATGGTGAGGGTGCTTTAAGGGAAGGTTCTGCCTTGATTGGCCAAAAAATGTTCGATTCTTCATCAATTTTTTATGCGAAAAGTATTAAATATAGAATGTTTATATTTGGTATGTTGACTAAGCGGTCTTTATTGAACATCAAAATATTTTATAGTTTGACAAAACATGGTGGTGGGAGTGGGAGGAGCCACGTATGTCGGTGCGCGGGCGATGATATTCTTCGCTTTCGGAAGTCCTAAGTCCCGGACAGGTGATCCGAAGCAAAAAAATCAAACATATTTTTACTTTGCACAATATTGTGTATAAGTTGACCTAGAACCAAGAAGAAAAATTCAAAAATAAGAAAATAGTGTCCGATAGGAAGGAAGTTTGTTTTTTTTCCAAAAAAATTCGGTTTTTTGCTCACTATTTTTTCATTTTTCAATTTTTCTTCTTGATTCTAGGTCAACTTATACACAATATTGTACAAAGTAAAAATATGTTTGATTTTTTTGCTTCGGATCACCTGTCCGGGACTTAGGACTTCCTCAAGCGAAGAATGTCATCGCCCGTGCACCGACATACGTGGCTCCTCCCCGCAATGTTTTGTCGAACTTAAAAAAATATTTTGATGTTCAATAAAGACCGCTTAGTCAATATACCAAATATCAACATTGTATATTTGATACTTTTCGCATAAAAAATTGGTGAAAAATCGAACATTTTTTGGCCCATCAAGGCAGAAGGCAGAGAAGTTGTCGTGAGTGGTTTCAAAAGATTAAGAACGGTGAGTTTGACGTCGAAGACAAAGAACGTAGCGGAAGGCCAAAACGAAGACGCGGAATTGGAAGCATTATTGGAGGGAAATTCGTGCCAAACGCAAGAGTTCCCGCAAATGACGCTTATTCGGCTCAAAACTCGACATTTACACACGAAACAAATTATGTGATGCTGATACAAACGCTAATATTTCAAGGTTATGGTCTTGCCAGATGTCCAACCTTACCATATGACGTTTTACATCTGACAATTCCAACCATAACGTCCTAGTGGGGCCATCTTTTGTCAAACGGCGGAGACTTATTTGTACTCCCAATAATTGAAAACGATACTTTTCGCTTTACTTTTTTCGTTCATGTTCTTTATGACTTTTGGAATTACGAAGTGGAAAGTTTAATACTGAAAGTGAGGTTATGATTGCACCCCCTGCGCCTTTCCATAAATAAAGGAAAGTAAGGGTAACGCTTCTACGTTCGTTGTGTTACCGACAGAGAGAATTAAGGGGAAATTGTCTACTACAGAGCGTTGAGTGAGGGAGAATTTACTGTACCATGGTTTCCTCGCCTGTAGATGCGTCTAGACAGAGAGTAAAGTAGTACTTTCAATCGCTAGTCGTCCGAAGAAAGATAAAATGTATACTGTTCATCCCTCTTCGAACCCACAAGGCTCCAAAGTGGCTACCAGGCCTTAAGGCGAACTAGAAGATGTACCACGTGACATACGAGTGCGAGAGAGATAGCTGAAATCTTCGAAAAGAGATTTCTCAGAGATGAATAATATTTAGGGCAAAAGGAAATCATCAAGCTCTGCGTCAGGGAATGCTCCAGAGCCCAATGCTTTGTTTTTCCTAAAAAATTCAACCATCTATGAGAAAATAGAGTTGAAAAATTTGTGAGGTTATGTTGACCTTGTACATGCCCTCAATAGTGGATCTCGAAACAAACACAAACAAGCTCGCCCAGTCGGTTTTCCATTATTAGTGATGAAATAAAGATTTTGCACTAAAAAGAAAATGGTTGAACTTTAATTTCCAATTACCGCTGAAAGCGCTGATATTTCCTTAAGGAAGCCGAAACGGCAAATTTAGTTATTCTTGAAATTCTCATTATTTCATTTAAAATATCAAAAATCAATGGTCAAAACTTGGCGCCACGAATATCGTACTATCCTCCGATCCTCTCGGTCTTCGAAACTCGTTGAAAACAAACGCAACAAGATTTCTGTTGTTTTTTATTTATCGTTTTTTGTTAACTCGAACCGGAACAGCGAGCTTTCGCCGATACAATTGGAAAGTACGAAGAATACATAATTACTCTAAATTTACAAACGATACAAATGTGAAAAACATATTCGCTCACGATTGACCGATAAATCATTGGGATTCAAGACAAGCAAACTTTTGTTCTCCATTACTTTTTGTTCCTTCTCTCATAAACTAGATAAAACTTAGAATTAGCGATTGACTCGTATGTGCATATTTAAAGGTAGGTCGCAGGCTCGACGAAGCTTTTTTCCTCCGTTTCCTAACAGTGGATTATTTACAGAGCGTCGAAGGAATCGCCTGACATGTTTTTGTTTTTCGTGCCCATGCGCGTACAACCGGAAATACATATACGCGCAAACGCACGCCGAATGTATGCACAAAATAGCTTTGGACATATTTAGCAGGCTCGTCGAGAGTCTGTTGAGATTATTCCGATGCGGAGCAGAGAATCCCGTGCGCAATCTCGTTAATTAAGAACAAAAAATAGATCCATTGGTTGTTCATTTTCTTTTCATCAATTGCTTCGTAGAGACGATCGCGTATTTGCCATTGCGTACTCACTCTTCGCAGAAAAGTGGATTATTTTGCCTCGGCAGCAAATGTTGGGGGATAAATTTGATAAAAACTGAAGGGGCAACCGTAACCTCTAGCTTCTGGACTACCAACGTTTATCTCTTGTCGTATACTTCGCGCAATCCACCGAAGAAATCATTCAGAAAATCGAATACAACTTTAGTGTCAAATGGCGTAGGCCACGGTTGAACGATAATTGATAATAGAGAATTCTGAGAATGAATAAGCAAAGACTTCCTTTTTTTCGTAAGAAACGATACGTGTCTCTGTAACGGGTAAAAGTTTGGCGCTTTTCTTTTCATCGCCGCCGCCCAACACGATACTCCATCACCTCCAACAGGTTGCTGATCATTATTCAACTTTTCATAAACATATTATGCAGCAATATATACATATATATGTTTGTACGTATGTATGTATAGGATAGAGCCATATAAAACATAGGATAGGCGAAAAAGCCTTTTTTTTACAATCTCAAGTATACAACATTTGTAGGGCGTACGTTTCTTTTTTTTTCCGCGTACACAATACGTAAGTACCTTAAACCACGACGTGTTTAAATCACGAGTAAAATCTTCGACCACGAACGACCAACTTTCCCGCATTTTCGTCGCATCGATCTCACTCACTCACTCTCTCTCTCTCTCTTTTTCTCGTGTGTCATGAGTATATCATGGATGCATTTTAATTTGGAATTCCGAGATGCGAAGAAACGAGGCCTACGACGTGAGAGGCGACATACCGATCGTTCTCGGATCGGGCTGGCCGGGTTGACTCGGCGGTCCCTGCTGCGGTCCCGTCTCGAGATTCTTCAATAATTGGTTCAGCCAATGCTTCGTAGATTTGTCCTCTTGAAGACACGTCGCGAAAGTGTTATCCCTCAGTTGATCTGGCAAACACTGTCTCAGCGCTAAGAGAGCTCTGTCGACAGTTGACAAAAACGGTAGGTAAGTTCATGACTCGGAGACTTGCTTGGTTGTCGTAAAAAATAAAACAAACGTTGATACTTCGGTATTTGGGGGGGGGGGGAGTTCGAAGAAGAAAAGTATCTGAAGGACTGGTAAAGCGATGCGTAAAAAATGTCTAAAAAATTAACTTTCCGAAGATTGATACTAAGTCAAAATCATCAAAATTTGCAAAGCAAATGAAATCGGAGAGAAATTTATTTGGTTGTCAGTTGAGTATTAGGTTGTTGAAACCAATCTGTTATTTGGGCTCCTCAATGAGTTTTTCCAAGGTCGAGGCCCAGCTTATCGGCTTTTTGGCACCTGAAAACTTTTGATCACCCCACTTCCTTAAAGCCTTAGGCCACAGTAACGGGTATAAAATCATGTGCGAATTTAACAATTTTTTTTTCGTATGAAAAAGTGATTCACTCATAAAATTAATTACATATCTATTTAGTATGAATATCAAGCTGTTAGAAAAAATATATATTTTTTTCGATGTACAAAATGGCCGACTACTCGAAACTTCTCGATACAGCTTTTTTCCAATTGGCGTGACAAATAACTTCAACAATTTTCACTCGATTTACTTCAAATTTAAAAGTTATGTTCCTAATTGCATTTCGCAGAGAAGTACGTACGGAATTTGTGATTAATCGAAAACTTTTCATTTTATGAGCAGTTTATGAGCAGTTATAACGAAATTTTTCACTGAAAATTCATTTCTTAAGTTCAAATACCTACAACTTTTGAATAAAACAATATTTTTTAAATTCCGTACGCACTTCTCTAGGTATTGTAATGTAGATTGTCGAGAATTTTTGTTTTTTGTTCTAGGTAAAAAATTGTGGATGCTAAATGTCACGCCGCGGACCGCCTAAAAAAAGATAACAAAAGAAAATATTAGTAGTCGACCATTTTGTACATCGAGAAAAAATATATATATATTTTTTCTAACGGCTTGATATTCATACTAAATAGATGTGTAATTAATTTTAAGAGGGAATCACTTTCTCATACGAAAAAGAATTGTTAAATTCGCACATGATTTTATACCCGTTACTGTGGCCTAAGGCCTTAAAATGTTTACGACAGTTTTAAAGATGCGACTTATAAATATAGAAAAATATTTAAACATACCACTCTTGCTCATTTAATGCAATAGGACTTGTAATTTCTACTATCATTCTTTACAGTATGTCACTATTCTTCACTATACAATATCATTACTTCCTTACGTGGAAAAAATGTGTGGACAAAATGTATATTAAAATACAGTAACATCTCGATTATCCGAACTCAATGATGGTCTTTTTTTCAGTTAAGGTATCGCCCTACGGTATCCCCCTCTTTTTCTCTAATAAAGCTGTTTCCTAACACTTCGAGATATTTTCAAAATGCATTATTGCCTACATGTAACTTCGTACATCAGATCGTATATACATTGTATGTGTATACGAGAAACCGCCCTAGAATGGTTTGAAACCCAACCAGAAAATATTCCCACACAGCTGCTGTTCTTGAAACGAATTTGAGACTTAGCGGCCAAGAATCGGGCAACTACTATGAGACAGCTAAAAATTGATCATTATTTTAAGCCGCAATTGTGATTTCACTGCATAAGTATTGGTGATATAAAAATTGAAACTTTATTCATTGTGAATTGCTATGAAATAAAAAAATTAGGGTCGTTGAATTAATAAAGGGAATTTTCGATACTATTTATATTATATGAGTTGATTTTCCAAGAAATCCGAGATATATTTTCGATTATCCGAACTATGTCCGGTCCGAATTAGTTCGGATAATCGAGGTTCTACTGTACATACAACAAACGAAACTATCAAGAGTTACGGAAACAGATCCGTCGTGCTAAATAAGGCCTGGACGAGAATGGGACTTGAAAAATCGTTTGCTGATTACGAATTTTCCAGGTAGAACTCGATCGGACCAAACCGCTTGGTCCAGCGAAGGTTTATATTTAAAAAATTGATCTAAGGCTAAACAAGGCCTGGCCGAGAATGGGACTTTTTTGTCCCAAATTCATGACCAACAAACGATTTTGCATCGGAGAAGAGCCTGCTTTATTCGTTTTAGAAAGAAATAAAAAAAGAAAACGGGACATTCCAAGATCTGATCAATAGTAGCTTTTGTTTCGAAGCCATTGTGAACACGATACTTCAACGACTCACCTAGGATTGTCGGAGAGCCTCAGATAACAACGCACCACGTGCTTGAGTAGCCTAGCGGAAGGATCTTTGGCGAGAGAGAGAACCATCTTCCCAAGAATCATAGCGACGTGACTGAATCTGTCGTAAGTCTGACAGATGTAAGACAATCCACTGTCATCCAGAAGAATCTTTTGTAGTATGAATGTTGCTACGGTTTTACTGAGCTCCGAGCCGCTCTCCATTATTCTCAAGCAGAGAGGTATGATCTCTGTGGTCAGTAAAAATGTGATGACCTCTTGCTCGTCAGTCTTCACCAATGCTCCGATCACACCCAAACTTGTTAGACGCAAGTACTCAAAGGGCCTCGTTTTGCTCACCGTATGGAGAAACGGGTATAGGAACAGCGGTACATGAGCCTGCAGAAAGAAGTACATTCAATATCGACGTTTCGAGGATGCATCTCTAGTGATTGTTTGTGACCATTACCGAAGCGATAAATTGAAATAAATCCACAAATAATCATATCAGGATGTATTGATCGAAGTTTGCTTCGTTGGAAAGCAACGAAAATTCGTATTCTCGTATCTTTATCAGTACAATTAACTTACACCCAAGTCACTGAAAGATTTTTTAGAATCCTTATTAAACATTTGTAATCAACCACTGCAAAAAAAGATTTGACATTACTATATAAATCAAGAAATTCAAAAAACGAAAGGAATTTTCGTTGCTTTCCAACGATGCAAACTTCAAAATCATCAGGATGTTCGATATCTAAATAATTATCCAAAATACATTATAACAAAACATTACAGATGGAAGATATTGTGATATTCAAATGTGTATACATTAAAACTATTTTGCGCTACAAATACATTCTTCAATGCAAGTAATGAATTTCATTAGTGCATTTTTTAGTCACTAACACGTTATCATGATACAATAAATTTATTACGAACATCTTAAAATACTAGACATCTGTACGCATTGATCAAACTCCAATGAAGATAGCAATTACTATGAGCAGTAATTGTAGAAAATGATATTATGGATGGTGTTGAATCGTTGGTATGCGATGAAAAACGATGTTGAATTTTGCATAGTTGGAATGCAACAAAAATTCTTTTTAATTTTTTCAAGAGATCATCACAGTGTTAAGTTTTCAGAAAATCTTTTTTTTAGCATTATCCGGTAGTATAGACGGTCATAAACATGGACCTGGCATCACCGATTAATTGTAGACAATTTATATGGAAATTCCGCACTCGAAACTTTAAACACGTTTTTCTCGAAATGTCGTTTTTCAAAACGGTGTACACTCTCAGAGGAAGAGTTTTCAAGCTATGCGTCTCGACCTTTGACACAACATTCTTCACGCCATTCTCTATCTTGCCATGGAAGCTTTTTTTGAAATCTTCATATTTTTTTTAATGAAAAACTGTCGATAAAATAGGCTCAATTCGATACTTTTTTTTTAAACCGACGCCATTTTATCATTTTTGAAGAAAAAAAAATCCCATTGGAAGACAGCGGCTTTCATACTGATTAATAATCTTTTTACAAATTTTGTTTCAAATAATGTTTACAGTCACAACCGTGTACACCGTGAGGACGCCTTTTTTTAAGACATTTTCAACAGTTGATACAAATGTAAAAAATTAAAAATAAACGTTTAAAAATTTATTTTCTGTTTTTCACGAGTGCTTTGATTTGACATGAATGAATCAGACTAATTAGCGTATTTTAACCATTGAAAAAAAATCGCGAGAATCAGCTATTTTTCAACCCGTTACACTGTGATGATTCCTTAATTTCCTCATTTTCATCATGCAGGATATTTTCTTACATGTTTAGGCTGAAGATCTCCAGAAAGGATTCGGAAAAACATTTGGATAGTTTAGAGGGCTAAATGTACCCAAAAATGTTAGCTCCCAAACTTTCAGTGCGTTCCAACAATGCAAACTTCAATATCATAATGAAACTTCTTTTTGATAATTTTATTTCCTCATTTTCGTTATCGTTAGAATATTTTCATATAGATTTAGATTTTGGATCTCTAAATAAGAAAATTCAGAAATTGTCGATGAATTTTTGTAGGGCCAAACGGGCCAAACAAAATTTAAGCAATTAAAACATAATTTACATTGCATTCCAACTATGCAAACTTCAATCTCATTATTACGGGACATCATGATCGGCATGACATAAAAAAGTCTTCTGCCTTGTATCAAATGTTTCTGGCATAAGTAACCCTTCCAGTCTACATGAGTTCATTTAGACCTGAAAACTTCATTCTTGTTTTACAAAGCTTTGAGCTTGAAAGAAAAATATTTACAAAAAAATATTGAATTTTTAACTGTTTAACCCCGAAGTCGAATATATTGGCTAAACATACCACGTGTACATTTCTGATTAAAAAAGTGCATAATTTTTTAGAATTTTTGTCGAATATAAGTCTCGGTCAAGTTGACCCATGGGATTGAAGTTTGCATCGTTGGAACGCAACGAATTCTTTTTTCATTCTCTTATTTTCATTGTCATCCAAAATCATATTTGCGATTTTGTTGTAGATCGCTAAATGAAAATCCTAAAAAATGTTTGCGTGAATTTTGGAGCTCAACTTCATCAATAGAAATTTGGAAAATTTACAAAAAATCCATTTTCGTTGCATTCCAACGGTGCAGGCCTCAATGTCATGTTGACCCTGTGTACGCTGTGACATTTTGTCGACGGGTGTGTACATCAAAGGATAAATCAATGTACAGATGAAAAATGAGTACTGCAATGAATCGTCGTGTTGGGTCGTCCAAAGATCATTGAATGATAAACTTTATATTACTGAGTTGCTCAAATGACCTGCAAAAATGCCGATCGTGTTTCGGGATGACTGGCGACGCATTGCAACAGCGCGAGAGCGTTGCAAACCCTGTTGCTCTGATAAGCGGTGAGAGTTGCTGGATTAATGGCCGGATAAATATTTATGATTTCCTGGAGGAGAGAGGCAGCCGTGCCGAAAGAGTGCCAAAGCATCGGTGCAAGATCCGGCACGACTTCGCGCTTTTTGCTAAGTTCCAGGAGCGCATTCTCGCGGGTCTCGGGATTCGACAGTTCTATGATCCACGTATAAACTTTTTCGCGATCGACACCCGCCTGCAATGCCGCGGGACTTTGCTGGGAACTCATTCTCGTTCCACAGCTCTACTTGGTTTTTTGTTGAAAAGTCCTTGCTTTATAATCTTCTCCACTTTTAGGTTAGGACACTTTTCGTTGGCATGTGTTTGGATTTATTCAACAGTGGAACGTAAAAATGTACACTTTTATGGGCAATTTGTCCAAACGGGCATCAAGTGATCATGGGTGATGCACTTTTACGAAAATTATGGACTTTTTTTAATTGCGGAGGGTTTATTAGGTTTTGACCTGCTGAATTGTTATTTAACGGCTTGCGGTCCGGCACTGTGTGGACTCTAAGCTGCGAGAACAGCAGCCCAATAATTCCTACGACATGCGGGTTCGCGATGTAATCGTGAGCGGCGCTACATCCGTATACACGATTCGAAAAAGTACGCGACTATTCGATTCGAAGGATTACCGAACGGAAAATATTTAGCATCTTTGCGCGTCACAGATCTTCTATTAAGGAGTTTTAGAACAATTGATGAAATGTTACCATTTGATTTTAATTTATACAGTAGATAATTTGTCATATACTAAATGCACCCACCAAATTGTAAATCGATTCTCTACACCGCTTTTATGAAATTTACCATAGGGTATTACATCCTTTTTTGAAAGGTGTCTCAATTTGATCCTTTGGTGGTAATAAACTACTAGAATTTTTATTCCTATTTTATGAAATCGATAAGTGCCATCAAAAAGCATTTAAATTTTACATTTCAAATTTCCGCGCGAAAACGCTAGCCGCCATGCTGCTTCGGTTCGTGACGTCGCTTTCATAGTAAACATCGACGCTGCGCCTAAAAGTGAGTTACACAAATATCCCTATCACTGCTGTGTTGTTCCTAAATGTAAGAATCCCAGGTAGCAATTTTCAAAAAGTTGTCCAAAAGTCGGCTAAAAGGGTGCCAAATGTCCGCCCCGAAATTATCTTAAAGTCAACAACCATTCAAAAAGATAACTGTTGGACACATGATAACTTATAGGTAACTTCCAAGCGGACATTTGGTACCCATTTGGACAACTAATAGACAACTATTTTAAAAATGCTACCTGGGATACCAGTGTAAAAACACCGAGAAAGCTGTGGATTAAAATGCCAATTGATATAAATATGAGGGAAATTTGGTTAAAACTTGCAAGAAATCCAAAGTCACAGTCCGAAAAAAAACTCACTTGTTCTTTTTGAAAGTACAGATAACTATAGTTTACCCGACACTATAATTACGGTTTGCTCAGTTTTTCATTTAAATCGAAGCATTATTTTAGCCCTTACAGCCATGTAACTAGTGTTTACGAGGTACCATGTGTATTATGGATAAAGGTTCAACTTGAACAAATGGATAAAGGTTCAACTTATACAGAAAATGCTCCAAAACTATGTTGTGAAACGGATGAATTTTTGGACAATTAATGCATCCTGAATTAAGGGAATTAAGGAATTTTTTCAAAGAAAACTACTTGAAATTTCGGATTGGGGTTTTAATTATCTAAAAGTATATACATTCAAAATTATGTTTAATTTTCTTTATTTAAAAATATCAAAAATATACAAGGATATTGTATGATCCTTGGAGTGTCGTAAAAAAATCTGCGTATACGGTACCCACTGGCGTTTCTTCAAAAATTATCTGAAAAAAAAAACCAAAAAGATTATCAAATTAGATACTATAATCTAGTACTTGTCATAGCCGATTTTGAAAATATCGATTTATGACAAAATGGCGGACGTTTGAACATAAATAGTGATTTGTGGGCCAAAAATTAGTTATTATTTTGCCTATAAAACAAAAACTAAGTAACGGAAAAAAAATCCTCCGACAAGTACTAGATAATGGTGTATTTAATAAGCACAAAAACCTCAAGGCAATCGGTTCATTGGTTTTCGAGAAATTTTGGGTACCGATTTGAAAAACGTGGTTTTGAGAAAAACGCGTTTGAAAATTTGTGAATGAATAAATCATGAAATTTGTCAACTTACATGGAATCATCGATACCAGGCCCATAGTGTAGGTCTTCTACGGTCGACGGAATGTTCATAGCTTCTAAATCCTCGACCTCGACCATCTCCCCTTAATCTGTCAGTGATATAAATTTGAATCGTCTACAAGCATTTCGATTTTGATATCGAACCTCCTTGAGGACATGTATCAGATGTTCGGTCGGTAAAAATCCTACGACCAAGTTTCTTCTAGACGGATTACCTTCCGGGCAAACAATAGGAGCTCATGCAGATATGAAAGTGCACCCAACTTCAGATATCAACAGAGCCTAATAATTCCTACGCTTATGGGTTTCCATTGACAGTGTTGAGTGGCGCTGTAAAACTTTGTCACAAGAAATTGCTATTTTCATACCATCAGAATATACTATATACAGTTTTTTAACACAATTAAAACCATGACAGTTTTTTAACACAAAAAAAAGGTCTTACTATTGTTTACTCATCGATAGTTAACATTCATAATGTAACATTTAAATTCTATTTTAAGTACGCGAATTTATTACACACAAAACCCTTGTTTTACCAACGAGCTTTTTAACTGGCCGCAAACAGACCGCACTATGGACACTCGATGTACAAGATGTGCATTCTATTTTTAATCACGCATCTTTTTGGCATTTTCTTTCGACTGCACGGTTAAAAATAAACTTTCTATTCGTTTACGAGCACGATCTAGAGTTTTCTTTCAATTCCCTTTTTAAAGCGGTACAACACTGGCGTATTCCTCAGTCATATTTTTATCACACGCACGATCAGGTTGTTCGTGATAATACAACGGTAAATACATTGTCAAGTCTTCATCAAAGTGCTATACGTATAATTTTCTCAACGATAGCCGTCAAGTAAGAATCTCAAGAAGCATTGAACCCGTTTATCGAATCCTCGCAAGTATTCTATACTAATTGAATTATTTCCGGTTTCAACACTTAAAATTTAATTTGTGAGAAATTAACACTCTCAAAATTCATGACTGCTTAAAAAAGTTCAGAGTTAACTGAAATTCTCACTTTCAATGAAATTTATGTAGTGGGAGTTTGCAAATGAGTTTCTAATGGTTGCTGATGAACATTGCTACATAATATCAATGAACAAAACTTGGCATTATTGGGAATGATACTAAAAAATTAATTCCAAATAACAACTGAATGCGATAATTAGATACTCAGATTAAGAATTATTGAAGACTTAATTATTACGATAACAGTCTCAGGAACAACGCTGCTTCCCAGAATCTTACCGACTGAGAAGTTCAAGGTATTCCTTTCAGGAACTAGAATATTTAACAATCAACTGATTTTCATCTACAATGAAGTAAAAATACATTCCAGTATACTGGCAAAATTTCAAGCCAAATTAAACTTAACAATGAACTGATTTTCATCTACAATAAAGTAAAAATACATTCCAGTATACTGGCAAAATTTCAAGCCAAATTATTAAAATTAACTTAATCAAATTGTGACTAAAAATTGTCTCACTTATACAGCGCTTTATAAACATGACACGCAGGCCACATTTCTATTTAATAATTCATATACTAAGTAACTGTAGATGCCTGATATAAACTGGTCAACGCATGGAAAAAAGTCCAACGATTCTGTAACGACAATAAAAACATGTCACCGAATATTTGTAAAAAATATTAATGACAAAACTTAGAAAATGTGACTAGCAAAAGAATTTTCGTAGCCCCAACTTTTCGATGATGTTGAAGTTTGCATCGCTGGAACGCAACAAATATCAGTTCGTTTCAATTGGTTGAATTTTTTTTGGCTGTAAATATAACTGAAACGTTTTTACGTATTCTTTTTAGAGATTTACGATTACGATTCGCAAAATAAGCAGCACAAAAATGAAGGAATGGTAAATGACAAAAAAATTGTTGCATTCACGCGATGCAAACTTCGACGTCGTACTTTTCGGAGAAAATGTAAAAATGTCTAAATCTACCAAATTGGTGCGAATTTTTTTATTCCATTCTATCATTGGGTGTAATAAACAATTGCGACTTATTTTTATCAAGCGCCACTGTAATTTACCAACAATTCAGAAAGGCCCTGCTTATGCCCCCACATAATACAGCCCTCAGTGAAAGGCATACCTTAAGGGGGACTTATCCCTCTTACGGCGATAGATAGAATTCATATATGTCGAAAAAACCAAAAACCCAAAAGGGATTCTGTTTTTCATAAAACTGTAAAAATCATTAAAATATCATAAAACACAAAAATTTGCCAAAAATGTATAAAATATCTCAAGAGTTTAGAGTGAGCGCAAAGTCATTGCGAACGTTTCTAGGGGATACACAAAAGTAAGATTCCAGATATAACTTTCTCAGAAAATAAAAAAAATACATACCGTAAAATCGGAAGGTGTGTTCACGAAGAAGCAAATTTGTAACGGACAGTATTGTTTTTAAAAACGACCAAGAAAAAACGGGTATATGTATTTTGCTGACCAACGTAATTTCTATTCGCAGAGTTTTGAAAAAAGGACAATGACTAAATCAACTTTGTCGCCGCAAGAACTGAAGGAGAAGGGAAACGAAGAGTTTCAGAAGGGCAATTGGAGCGAAGCTCTGGCCCTTTACACCGATGCTTTGAAGCTCGTGACCGAGGAAAACGCAGAGAAGAGTGTATTTTACAAAAATCGCGCCGCTGTATATCTGAAGCGGAAAGAATACAGCAATGCGATCTCGGACTGCGACGAGGCTCTCAAGATCTGTCCCAGCGATCCGAAGGCCTTGTATCGAAGATGTCAGGCTCTGGAGGCATTGGAGCGGTTCGAGGAGGCCTACAGAGACGCGAGGTACATCGTCAATGTGGACCCGTCCAACAGAGCAATTCAGCCGATTCTCGCGAGACTGCACGACATCGTTCAAGAACGTCACAAACAAAGTTCTCTAGTGAGCGCCAAGGTGGCGCAGATGTTGGAGCTCGCCTTTGACGTTCAAATCGACAAGGAGCGCAGGGAAACTGCAATGAACAATCTGTTGGTACTGTCGCGGGAAAACGCCGGGGCCCACGTCATGTACAAAGAAGGAATTATCCAAAAATTGATAAAAGTATTCAAGCTGGAGAAACATCGCGACGAGTATACCATTCCGGCTATAAGAATAATCGCCGAACTGTGCAAGGGTCAAGCGGAACGAACGCAGAAGATAATGATGGACATCGGAGTGCCATGGTTGCTGGAGATGCTCAATAGCAAAAACGAGGACAGAGTAACGTCCGCTCAACACTGTCTGCAGGTAAAATACTTAGAATTGATAAAATTGAAGTTTGCATCGTTGGAATGGGACGGAAATTATTTTCTTCTCATTTCCCAAACTTCCTTGGACAGTTTTGAGCTACGAAAATCACGCAAATATTTTTTTAGGATCCTCATTTAGCGATCTAGAAACAAATTTGCAAAATATAGGTTTTGATAATGACGGAAATGAGGAATCGGAAGAGTTTTCGTTTCGTTCTAACGATGCAAACTTCAATGCTATCGGAATTGAAGAATCAAAAGTTAAAGTATTAGGTTGGCAGGAAAGTTTTGCGACACTAAAGTACTCGGTTGAATATTTTTCTTAGCACGTTGTGAGCTTCCGCCTAACACCACAATAAATGCCAAGATCTACTCTACATAATTACAGAAGCTGTCTGAAATGATTAAGGCGTTACCCCCACTTGTAGCGCAAAAAAAGGCCTTTTTCATGAATTTTTTTAAAGAAAACTACAAAACTTTTTTAATCGATCAATATACCATCTTAAAGAACACATCTTGAAGAACTTTCAGTAATTTTTTTATTGAAAAATATTACATTGTTTAGTGGCAAATGGTCGTCAATGAAATAATGTTTTTATATACACGGTTTGCGGTGACCAACATTGCGGCGAAGTGGATCATCTGAAAAAAAATGCGGATGGATTTAGTCAAATATAAGTATAAACTAGTCTTTAATCGAAGGATTTTAAAAAATATTCATTTTCCACAAAATGGCGGACAGTCAAAGTTAATGGTTCGATTTTAACGAAAAAAACGGCCGTTTTTTGGCTATAAAACGGCCATTTTTTCGAAAAAAAAAATCGAACGATTAAAGACTATTTTTTCATGTATTAAATAAGCCTGCAAAATTTCAAGAAGATCGGTTCATTAGTGTTCGAGTAATCTTGGTCACCGACTTCAGAAATGCCATTTTGAGAAAAACGCGTTTAAAGTTTCAATTTCAGTTTACACGAAGAATTTTTTTTTTTTAACTTACATAGAGTCATCTATTCCGGGCTCATACAGAAGTATGGGCCCGGATACTTATACTTCAAAAAAATCGGTTTTTTCAAAATCGCAAGTGGGGGTAACCCCTTAAACAAAAATGTCGTAAACGTCGACAAGTTCGGCTTTTTCGCGACAACGCTCGGTCCCACGTAGCTAAAATGACAAAAAACTATTTCAGAATTAGAATGGGAAGTACTACTATATCCACGATACTCACTGGACTTAGTTCCGTCGGATTTTTCATTTATTTCGGCCTTTGAAAAACTATTTACGTGATAAACAATTTGATAATTAAACGGATCTTCAAAGCACCGTTCATGAGTTTTTCTCAATTCGCGACCTGAGGATTTCTGGACTGCTGGCATTCAAAGTTTAGCGGAACGTTGAACACGATCTATAGATAAAGAGGGAGACTATTTTATAAATTAATCTTATCTTAAGGCGGGAAACCAGTTTAGGAGTACGTTTTTTAGTGATTTTTAGGATTTTTTTTTTACAAGGAATGAATGAATAAAATTTATTCAAACTTTGGCAATATTTTATACATATTTTCAAGCAAATATTTACATTTTCTCGAAGCATTTCCTCTGAAAATATCGAACATATAACCTGTCGCCCATCGAAGGTCGCCATCAGACTTTGCTGTTTGGGTACACTCTGGACTCCACAGTTTCGATCGGAAATCAATACGCTTTGAAGATTACTTTAGGAACATGCTTTTCTTATATATAAACCTAACTCTGACCAAAAAATTGAAAACTGCTTTTTTTAGAGGTGTTTAAGGGACGGGGAGGGGTTTCAGCGTGAAAAATAAACACTTTTTTGCCATTTTTTTTCATCTATATGGATAGAGTAAATTTATTGAAACCTTTTGTACATTGTTAAGTGTCATTTCAAGAACATTCCGTGAAATTTGTACGCAAAAATATCCACAAACAAGCCGGTGACAAAGCTTTTCCAAGAACGTCTTTGGAAAAACACGATTTGCGGTGTTCACTGTATCTCAGCTAGAAATTGTCTGAAATCAAGTACCATTAAAATTTAGTCAAAGTATCATCAAATCCTCCCCCCAACGGTCTTTAATAATTTTTTTTTTCATTCCAAATTTTTGGTGGTCATGTAAAGTGAAAAGTGCTATTTTTCACGAAAAAATCCGCCATTTTGGGGGTGGAAAACCCCCTCAATGTAAAAAAAATCTCAAACTAACCGTTGGGGGGAGGTATTTTACATGTAGAAAGTGTGTACCAAGTTTGAAATAAATCGGTCATGTAGTTTTCAAATGGCAGTGAACACGGACTTTGAAAAAGTGGTTTCGAGAAAAACTCGTTTGAAGTTTAGCGAAGTCGGAGCTACAGTGTTAGAGGAGCGGGACTAAATAGTCAATAACTTCGAGAGTTTTGCTCTGATTGACTTGAAATTTTGGGATTATATTCTTGAAATGTTTAACTACAAGAAAAGACCCAAAAATCGATTTTTCAAAAGTGCAAACCGCTACCCTCCCCTTAAACAAAAGAGTTCAATTTTTGCCATTATTTCATGACCTTTTTTGCTATAAACAATATACTTTAAACAATAATATTACCTCAAATTTAGATTCATATAGAGTGTAGTTATATAAAGAAACTACCACTTTAGAAAAATTATAGGTTAGAAACTTTTCGAGCTAGAGTTTACACAAATTGAAATAAGTTGTTTCGAGAAAAACGCGATACAAAATTACCGAAAACAAAAAATTCAATTCAGTAATGAATTATTTATCGTGCTTACCGGTTAATAAACCATCAATTTTACTAACAATTTATGGAATTTAAAAAAATCGATTTCTTGAGTCATCCAAACTGCTTTCCCGCCTTAAGGCGGGATATACATTCAGACATGAAAAAAATAAGCAGTTTCGAGGGATTTTTTAAACTAAGAAATAATTATTCTACAATGATCAAACTTTAGGTACACTTTAATAGTATATTTAAGCATACGAAACAATTTTTAAAAATTAATTCATCATCAAAATGGCAGAGCTGTGGCAGTGTTACAGCAAAGTCGCCGCGGGAGTTGCGAATCGGCGTGCAGTCTAGCTTCCCGTAGACTTTGATTTGCAAAAAAGTTCAAACATTTTTTCAGTTAGAACATGTATAGTTTCTATGTGACGGTAATTAAAATGAAGAAAATGCAAATTTAAGAACAGGGCACGCATTTAGAAAAAAAAATCAACATTTCACGCAACATTTCTGTTAAATGTGGTGAAAAAGTAGTTTTTTTCCAATTTTTCAAACACAATTCTCGTCAAGTAGGAGGTACCACTATTATCAATATTTCTACCAAGTTTCAACTCAACCGGCTTAATAGTTTTTGAGTGCAGTTTTGAGAAAAACGCGATCGAAGTTCACGCCCGCTCCGAATCCGAGCGGTGAGGCACAGCGTTGACGGGCTGTAACGTTTGAAGTTTGTCGAATTTCGCTTTGAAACTTTGGGAAAATATTCTACATATATAGTTTTATCGTTTAAAAAGAAAAAAAAACAAAATCGATTTTTTGATAGTGGTAAACGTATATCCCGCCTTAATAAAACGTCATGTTTATTTAGAAACAGTGTCGCTTGTGTCGCAAGACTTTCTTACCAACCTGACACTAGAAACGAAGCGTACAATCCGCATTCGTCTTTCAACCGTCCCCGTGCGTCCTGCCTAAAAAGCATCTCGATCCGTTTGGCTTTGCAGACAATTTTGAACAGCTACAGTGGAATGGACAACAAACCGGAGACGAAGCCAAACAAGGAGCTCTGTGCGAAGTACAAGAAAGAGATCGACACTCTGCTGACGTGTCTCGTGTACAGTATCACCGACCGTACGGTATCCGGTCTCGGTCGTGACGCAATAATCGAGCTGATAATGCGCAACATTCACTACACGACGTTGGACTGGGCGGAGCGTCTCGTGGAAATTCGAGGCCTGCAGCGTCTAATGGAAGTGGCGAGCGAGCTCGAGGAGTACAAATACGAATCGGCGATGAACATAACACCCTCGACGCGCACAGTGACGAGCGTCTGTCTCGCTCGTATCTACGAGAACATGTACTACGACGCGGCGAAAGAGCGATACATGAACGCGATCGACGAGTTCATAAAGGAGAAATTGCTCGCGCCGGACATAGAGTCGAAGGTGCGCGTGACAGTTGCGATAACGACTCTGTTGTTGGGCCCTCTGGACGTGGGAAACTCGATAATAGCCCGCGACGGGATAATCCAGATGATACTCGTGATGGCCGGTACGGACGACCTGCTGCAGCAGAAGGTAGCCTGCGAGTGTCTAGTCGCGGCAGCCTCGAAGAAGGACAAGGCAACCGCCATAATAGCACAAGGCGTGAGCATCCTGAAGAAGCTCTATCAGTCGAAAGACGATGGGATACGCGTCCGAGCGCTCGTCGGTCTTTGCAAGCTCGGCTCCTCCGGCGGCAGCGACGCGACTATTCGTCCTTTCGCGGACGGCGCGACCAAGAAACTAGCCGAGGCCTGTCGACGATTTCTCATTAATCCGAAGAAGCAAAACGACATGAGAAAGTGGGCAGTCGAGGGCCTCTCTTATCTGACCTTCGACGCGGAGGTGAAGGAAAAATTGATCGAGGACAAAGCCGCCATTCAAGCGATGATAGAAGTCGCGAAAACCGGTGACAAATCCGTCCTTTACGGCGTTATAACGACCCTCGTGAATCTCTGCAACGCCTATGACAAACAGGAGATTATACCGGAAATGATAGAGCTTGCGAAATTCGCGAAGCATCATATACCCGAGGAACACGAGTTCGACGATCCCGATTTCGTGGCGAGCCGATTGACGGCACTCGCGAACGCCGGTGTAACCACCGCACTCGTGTGTCTATCCAAGACCGACAGTCAAAACAGCAAAGAACTTATCGCCCGGGTGTTCAATGCGATATGCAGCGTGAAAGACGTTCGCGGTATCGTTGTCCAGCAGGGTGGTGCGAAAACTCTCTTGCCTCTCGCGACTGACGGCACACCCAAGGGAAAGAAACAGGCCGCCCAAGCACTCGCTCGCATTGGAATAACGATAAATCCCGAGACGGCGTTTCCCGGACAACGTATACTCGAAGTTATAAGGCCACTCTTGAATCTTCTCGATCCCGAGTGCACGGCTCTCGAGAACTTCGAGGCCCTCATGGCACTCTGCAATATCGCGGGAGTCGGGGAAAGCACGCGAAAACGTATACTGAAGGAGGGTGGTTTTCTCAAAATCGAGTCCTACATGTACGAAGAGCACGTGATGTTGAAGAGAGCCGCGACGGAGGTCATCAACAACCTCGTGATGTCCGAGGAAACGTTGAAATTTTTCGAGGGTGACAACGATCGCGTTAGATATCTCGTTATACTGTGCGAGGATGAGGACGAGCCGACGAGACTCGCGGCTTCCGGTGCCCTCGCCATGCTCACCTCCGCCAGCACGAAGGCCTGCGAGAAACTACTCGAAGCCAAAAATTGGCTGGATACCTTCCACTTCATGCTGGCTAATCCTAGCCCCGATATTCAGCACCGAGGCGTCACGATCGTTCGCAACATGATACAGAGCACGAAAGACGTCGCTGCGAAAATAATTGATACGGACATTATGGAAATTCTCATGGCTCTCACGAAGAGCGAACTCGTGGAGAATGTTCACGTGAAGAAAATAGCCAATATTGCGCTTGAATCGGCCGCCAGTTGGGACCTCATTCAAAAAAAAGACGAAGATACGAACGGTCAAAATTCAACTACGGTTAACGAAGCATCCGAGGCCCAAACGCTTGTGGACGCCGTCGAATGAACTGTAGCGTAAGCTTTGATTGGGGTAGAATATCCATAAGTCGAATTTCCGTAACCGAATATCCATAAGTGCCAATATCCATAAGTGAATATCCATAAGTCGAACATCCATAAGTGAGTATAGAGCAGGATTGCAAATAATGCATTACTTTTTGTAATGCATTAGTGTTTTCATTACTCATTGCACTGGATTTTGTAATGCAAACGATTGCCATTGCTCATTACATTCAATTTTATAAAGTAAAAAAAATTCATGACTTTGTACATTGGAATTTACAATGTAAAAAATTTCCATTCCTCATTACATTACATTTTGTAATGTAAAATATTTTCATTACTCATTACAATGTAATGGGCAATGGAAATTTTCTCCATTACAAAGTCCAATGTAATGGGTAATGGACTTTTTTACATTACATAGTCCAATGTAATGAGTAATGGAAATATTTTACATTACAAAATGTAGTGTAATGAGCAATGGAATCTTTTCACATTACAAGATATAAGATAATGAGTAATGGATTTTTGTTTACATTACTAATGCAATGCAATGTAAAAAATCTCCATTACTCATTGCAATGTAATGAGGATTATTATTCGTTTCCTATTAGGGTCAGCGATTTTTGAACTGGGTCGATCTGACCCAATGGGGAACGAATAATAATCCTTGTAATGAGTTACCTTGTAAAACGAATTACCTTGTAATGAGTAATGGAGATTTTTAACATTACATTAGTAATGTGAACAAATTCCATTACTCATTACATTACACTTTGTAATGTAAAAAAATTCCATTGGCCATTAAATTGGACTTTGTAATGTAAAAAATGTCCATTACCCATTACAATGTAATGTGTAATGAAAATGTTTCACATTACAAATTCCAATGTAATGAGTAATGGAAATTTTTTACATTACAAAATATAATGTAATGAGTAATGGATTTTTTTTACATTACTGAATGTATTGTAATGGGTTATGAAATATTCTTTCATTACCCGTTAAAAAAGTAATGAATAATGCATGACTTTCTTCATTACAAATTTCGCAACCCTGGTATAGAGTAGAAATGAGTGCCAGAAATGGCAGGAGGTAGAGGAAAAGTGAGTATAGAGGGAACCCAAACAAACTCACTTATCTCTACCTCCCGCCATTTCTGGCACTCATTTCTACTCTATACTCATTTATGGAAATTCGACTTATGGATATTCGTACTTATGGATATTCGACTTATGGATATTCGACTTATGGATATTCGACTTATGGATATTCACTTATGGATATTCGACGCAGTGAAACTTCTGGAGACTGAAGAACGAGACCTTGGTCTCATTGAATGTTCGTGCCTTAATTGAAATTTCCGTACAGCAATGCTGTCTAGAAAGACAGCATTTTTTTCGGTCTTATTTCTTCCGACGCAATATCGATGGAAAATTGGATGCTCGGCACCGGGATCACTGCGAGGAATAGAGTTAGGGTTTGTCATCTCAATCTCACCTGATTATGTTACTGTACATAAAGTATTGTACTTACAATCGCATTTGAAGTATTCAATATATATATATTATTTATTTGTTATTGACTGACTGTTTTTTCCCTGTTCGAGAAACGTTATTGAAAACAATACGCAGCTTAATTTAAGATCGAAACGGAAGAGGCGCATTTCCGTCGATTCGTCACAACTTAAGGAAAGGATGGTTGAGAGCTTGGTCCGCCGTTATTCGTGTTTTGTGATCTATGTCCAGTAGTCTAATCAACAGACAATACGCTTCCTGCGGATATTTCTGTTCCGAATGTTCCTTGATGAAAAGAAAAAATTATACAAATTAATTCTTCCATTATTGAAAATTCGCTAATGTTGTTCCAATAAGCAAAACTGCACTATAATCGGAAACAAAGCAAAGAAATAATACAACAAAAAAGGATACCTCTTTTAAGGCACTCTGGGCATTGCCACCTGGACTTTTGTTTCTCGCTTGCAACTTTTGACAAAGGCTCGGCAGATCAATGCTCGGTACATTTTCACTAAATATAAGCTTTTTTCCTGTTTGTTGTTGGGTTTTTTTTTACAACGGAATAAAAATGGTAAATAAAAAAAATCAAGCCGCTTTCTACAGAAATTCATCGTGGCGCCCAATCCCGCATACTCACCTAATTTTCTCGCACATTGAGTCATCCTAGCGGAACCGAATATCGTAGTGATTTCGGCGAGAGCGGTGCAATCGTCGGGACAATAAAAAAATGGCTGTGTACCGCTCAAAATGCACAGCATTATAATTCCGCAGGCCCATACATCGATTGCTGAAACGAATTGTATCATGCGTGTCACATTATTTTCATATTAATCAACAAAGGCGATTCGTGACGATTCGTGCCACAAGTTACATGATTTGATAAAGTTCTATAATTTGATTAAATCAACGAGATAAAATAATGATTAAAAAAATCATGAGATTCAAGGTCAGTAACAAATTTCGCGAGGTAAGGAAATAGCCGTTGATTAATCTCGTTTTTTTTTACGAATCTTTGTTTTTTTTAAGGAGTTAAGCTACTGTGATCATAAAAAATACTCGTTCGTCGCTTGAGGCGACTCAACTTGAAAAGGAAGGTCCAGTATATGGCGCAGAAATCGCCGATTGAAGGTAAATTTACGATTACAATCATAGAACTGCTAGTAAAACTCCAAGCGCGTTTTTTTAAACTCTGTTTTTCAAAACGGCGTACACGATTTCTCGACATTCTAATAAATGGATTGACTTGAAATTTGGTACACGTATTCAGTGTAGTTTAGTCTTGACCGACGTTCATCTTCTTAACATTCATTTTCCATTAGTTATTAACAATAATAATGTCCTTATTCGTCGAAAAAAGGAAACAAGTTTTTTTTTGATGATTGAAATACGATAATACAAAGAAGCTTGGCCAAGCCTTACTCAATATTATCTATTTTAAGGAAAAAAAAAACTCTTTTCAGATCAACTGGGTGGCCAAGATTAAGTACACGGTTGGGCCCCTTACGTTCAAAGGTTCCTCACGTTCACGTTATTATTTATAACTTCTTTAATTATTAAAAAATTTCAAATAAATTTGATATACAACTTTGTTAATGTACATACAAAAAAATGTCCAAAACATTTTTCAATCATCTCACTTATTCCTTCAACATTAATGTTCATATATAACCCTGATTTTCGGGGTGTCATAGTAGCTTAACATCCTTAAGGGGTTTTCGCACTTTAGACGCTAAAAAGAAGGCTATTTTCATGCATTTTTATGATAGGATTATATTATAGATATTGATATAAAAGTTGTTACACTTAATAAATACACTTTCGAAATACAACAAAAAAAATCAATTCATTAAGTCACTATTTATGGACGAAAACGGTAGTTGAAACAATGTCCTAAAAAAATTGTAGCGAATTGTAGAAAATTCTGCGCTGTTGACGACATCTCGGAGATGGATCGTCCGAAAAAAAAAATTAAACGGTTTTAGATTCAGTATGTTAATGGCTATAGCGCATATCATGCGATTTTTTATATCTACAAAAATAACAAGATGGCGAACATTATTAGAAAAAAAAACAAAAAAAAACGTGTTCTTTTTCACCGTTTTTGTCAAAAAAAAATAGTAAATATCAAAATCTAAAAAAATCCTTGATATGCGCTATAGCTATAGTTGTAAAGAATATGTGGTTAAAATTTTATAAGGATCGGTTCAGTAGTTTCGAAGATTTTATCAACAAGCCGTCGAAAAATTGTTGTTTTGAGAAAAACGCGTTTAAAGTTTGTTTGGCCTACATAAATCCATTAAATTTTTTTAAAATGTATTTCGAAAGTGTATTTATTAAGTGTAACAACTTTTTATATCAATATCTATAATATAAACCTATCAAACAAATTCATGAAAATAGCCTTTTTGTAGCGTCTAAAGTGAGAAGACCCCTTAAGTTTAAGTGAAAATTGAAGCTCCCAAAATATTTTTATATTTAGGTTTTCACAGTCACAATAAGCCTTTGAAACCAAATAAAGGGCTCTATTCTTATAATCCTCAAGTTTAGAAAACCGGAAATAATGAATAAAAACAGCGTTCAGTAAATACTTTCGATTACAATGATTGCAGTTCCTTCAAAATAATTCGTATGAAAAAGGAAAAGGGTTTTCAATTCAACAAGGTTCTATCTGCCATACTTTCGATACTATTCCAAAAATATTGCATGTAAAAAAGCTGATTATCGATGTTCATAAACTACTCATGTTTAATAAACAATAGAGTAATCGGCAAAACGTTTGAAATTAAATATTTTTGAAAACTCGCTATTACGTGTGAACCTAATGAGCTACGAAACCTCATTGTGATGTGTAGTCCAACGCGCCGTTGAGTGCTTTTTGTTCATATCTCTCTATCATTTGAGATTCTATTTATCTACTGAAAATAGCGTAATTCGTCGTAGGCAAACCTGGTGTCTGGAACGGGTACTTTAATAATACTTCCGGAGCCCTGTAACCCGGAGTTCCAGCTCGCGGGGCTGTTTGTCCCGGTCGTGCAAGGCACAGTGAACAAATTCGCGGTTTACCAAAGCAATAACACTTCTCTTCCGCTGATTTCCTCGAATTCATCAGAGAACATTTCAGGCTGTTCTGAAACATTTGGAGGACATTTCATTCGTAACATTCATTCGTCTCATAACGAAACTTGCCACTGTAATTGAATTTCATTCTTGCGAAAGTCTATAATATTATAAGAATTGACAGTTGCGAAGAATTATGGAAGGCCATCAACGTTCTCACCTCGTCGCTGCGTTTTCTCTTGACCGACTGTGTATTGGGTAGCTGAGATTTCACATCGTGGGACTGTGCTACTTCGGGCTTGTACTCTTGAGCCAGACCAAAATCGACCAATAGATACTTGCCACGTTCTCGATCGTACAGAAAATTGCTGGGTTTTATATCTCTGTGTATTATATCAAATTTGTGGACCTTCCTAACGGCGATCAGCAAGCCCCTCATATAGCGTTTGAGCTCCGCGACATCCATGCCCTTTACATACTCCTGGTGGAAAGAAGCCAAACATAACATATTTTCTAGGGTGTGTTCAAAGTAAAATAAACATTTTAGCATCTCTTGCTCTTTCAAACAACGATATTAGGTATGAATATTTTTGTATATATCTTGATATTCTTTTGGGGCAAATTACGTGTTTCAATAATGCATATACACGATGTCCCTCTTATCTCTGCCACCCGAAATAACTCGGTAATTATCGACGTCACAACAAAATGTTCCAGACAAAAGTTGTACGGTGTGAAGGGGACCATCAAATGCGACCAATTTTTTTTTCGGTGGAGGCGCTGACGCACAGCGAAGGTCACCTCCACTTTTTCAAACATTAGGGGTTCGAAGTCGTTCAAGGTCATTCAAGGTCAGTATCGATGATACAAATCTAAATATCTCGGGTCACTACCAAATATTTGGTTGTGATCCGAGATATTTAGATTTCTATTTCATTTTAATACGTGACCTTGAATGACCTTGAACGACTTTGACCCCCTAATGTTTTTTATGCGGCTTGAGGTGCTCCACAAGATGGTTGTACAAAAAAATGTACCGTTCCATTTTGAAAAAGTGAAGGTGACCTTCACTGTGCGTCAGCCCCTCCACCGAATAAGAGAAGAATTGGTCGCAATTGATGGCTCCCTTCACACCGTGCAACTTTTGTCTGGAACATTTTTTTGTGACGTCGATAATTACCGAGTTATTTCGGGTGGCAGAGATAAGAGGGACACGCGGTGTACCTGTTGGAAAGCAAAAGAAAATTCTTGTTCCAAATACCTGTGTGTTAAAAAGTTGATACCATGACCCAAAAATAAACGTTTTAACATCTCTTATTCTTCCAAACAACGATATTAGGCATGAATATTTTTTTTATATATATATTGATATCATTCTTTTTGTGAAAATTAAATATATTTGAAAAATGCATGAATAAGGTTGCGAAACCTTATCCGATCGAGCTGAAATTTTGCACAAATCTTCCTTTTAATATTTTAAGACGGCCCCTAAAGGGATCTTTGCTGACTCGCGATAGTTTTCGAAATATTGAATTTTTTTCTAACGCGCCGACTATATATATATCTGCTCCGTCTCTGTTTATACCGATATATGTTATCGCGCTCTCCGTTCTGTCCAAACAAACAAACCCAAACAAACCCAAACCCACAAAAGTATTGCGCGCCGCCAAAAATCCCTTTGGGGGTTGTCTTAAAATATCAAAAGGAAGGTTGGAAAGGATGTGGAATGGGAAATAGAACGAAGTTAAGGTGGGTTGGGGCGCGTAAAAAGAGGAAGACCCCGTACGGCTGAAAGAAACCAATTTTAAAAACAATTTAATTTAAAATTAAACAAATAATCAAAAGGAATGTTTGTGGTAAATATCAGCTCGATCGGAGGGGGTGGGGGGGGGGCGGAACCCTACCCAAATGCATACATACCTGTTGGAAAAGAAAAGAAAATGCTTTCATCAAATACCTGTGTGGTAAGGTAGAACGAGCGCGCGCTCTTGATTTCTATAGATTTTGTTCAAATTTTAACCAGACACTGTTCGTATCATTATACATGTTTGAGTGACATTTCAGAACAGTCGACTATGTAGATTGGGAGATAATGGGTTTTTAAATTGCAACCTTTAACACTGCAGGGTCTAGATTGACCGAAAGTCAGGTCACATAATTGCTCGTACCATTCTATTGTATGTAAATTTTGAAAAAAATTATGTTCAGATAACAAACTAGTTAGGTAAAGAGTGAAAAAAGTTTGGATTGTCTTTACTATTCAGTTTTGCTAAAAATGTTCAGTAAAGACAGTAATGCTCCGTAAAATATATTTGTTCCCTATAATAAGAAGACATATGGCAAGACCGCAGAACAGTATTGTTCAATATTTCGAGAAAAAAACAATAATTATTGGGTTCCTAAAGTTAAAATCTTTTATCGCAAAAAAAATATTTGAGTTTTAAATATTAATATATTATATTGTTTATGTTATCTTCATTAACAAATAAAAGTGTTGGGTAATCCATAACTATTTTAAAACTTTGTTCGATCAAAAATTACTTCCGAATAAAAATTTGTGTTGCAGTATTATTTTAAATATGCCGTGGAACAATGCAGCTTTGTTGTATGTCTTATTATAGGGGCCAGAAATTTTTTACGGAAAATTATTCTGTCTAAATTTCAATGCAGACCATGCGGTGTTAAAAGTTGTAATTTTAAAACCCATTATCTCCGAATCTAAATAGTCGACTGTTCTGAAATTTCACTCAAACATGCATGATATGAACAATGTCTGGTTAAAATTGGAACAAAATCTATAGAAATTGAGAGCGCACGCTCGTTGTACCTTAACAATTGACACCAAGATCCAAACAACATTTTCAAAGCTGCAAATATCAGCTGTAAGACTCTTCGACTGCATTTGGGAAAGATTGATCGTAAAGAGAACATTTTTCATGACAAATGGGAGGAAAATTATGGAATGCCGCATCATAGACTTGAATTAGAATGCTCAAATTTGGCACGAATTCTTTTGTTACCGAATACGATTGTTTCAAGGACAAGAGTTGAATCCTTTCTTCGAAACTCCCTGCTATGTTCATAGTCTAGCCATAACAAATCCAGCTAATCATGGCTTATTCCAACCTACCGAAAATCTATTGTGCCTCATATAGGGCATGACTATGGCAACGGAGCCTGCGTTTCTCAGACACAGCTCAACGCCCACAACATTGTCAGCTCCCCTGAAACAAGAGCAAATGACAATTAATTCTCGGAGCTACGATTTAAGTTTGGAGTAGGAAGTCTTACCCAATTTCTTGGAGGCATTTCAATTCACGCTCCAGTCTGCTCGGTGGGTAAGTTGCCGTGAGATACTTGATCGCAAATTTTTTTCTCTCACCCGACGACCTGAGCGTCGCCAGGAAAACCGAACTGAAAGTACCCTCTCCGACTTTGTAGTGGATGTCGAAGAGGTCATTGAGAATAGGCAGGTCGGTCACCAGAGCTACGATCTTATCCTTATCCGGTGCATCTAAGAAAAAAACGTATGGGCGTAATCGTCGATCGATGAAAGAGCAATCGTCCAGCCAGCTGGAGTGCACGAGGCAGAGAGCGTGAATCAAAACGGAACACAATCGTTATTATCTCCCCGAGTCTATGGAAAAAATACGTCGAGCTAATTCTTCATTCTTAAAATGTTATTTTTCTGCATTTTCCTTTCAGCGCAAAGTTTAGATTACGATATTGCAAGAATTGTCGAAAGATACGTCGAACTGCTGTGATTCGTAATCCGTGTGAAAATCGAACTTTCGAGTTGAGACGAAAAAACTTAGAAAATCGAATTGAGAGTATTTATCGCAATTTTAACGCTTGAACTTTATAAGGCGCATATTAAAGGAACGATTGACCATATTTACCCTCCTCAGTTTCATGCTTGGCCTCCACAGTAGTCATAGCTCGTTCGACACTAAGGCACTTATATGAAAATTTATCATATTTCGATGTATGGGACAGTGAGCAACGTCGTAAGAAACCAAGATCTAATGATGAGCAACATTGATAACTAGATATAACCAAAGTTTTGATGATGACACTTCGGAATTTGGCGCGAGATTTGATGAAGTTGAAAGAAAAACATAAAACTAAGAAGGGAAACGCTCGCTGAAGTTTGAGCTTGCAGTTGCCGATTCGGCCGCCAGAGTTCTGAATTGTGGTCGGTCACGAGCACGGTCTTGCATGCTGTGGAGATTCTCGGTACCGGCAGTTTTCGTTGTCGTTAGCTACTGACAGCCAATAAGAGGCCCTTTCTTATTTTATCGTGCATGCGATTGGCTGTCGCTAGCTAACGATAACGAAAACTGTCGCTACCGCGTTATAACGGGTGGCCTATTCTGTAACTCGTTATAACTCGGTAGCGACAGTTTTCGTTATCGTTAGCTAGCGACAGCCAATAAGAGGCCCCCTTTCTTTTTTGATCGTGCATGCGATTGGCTGTTGGAAGCTAACGATAACGAAAACTGTCGCTACCGAGTTATAACGACCCGGGAAAAAAATTTCATGTCTGAGTGGATATGTTCATATATGTTTCAGATATTGTCATATATGTATCAGATATATTCATATCTGACATTTTACAGTATCATATATGATTAGGTCTGATCATATTCCACATCATCTATGCATATATAAGATCATATCTGATCAAATACGGTATCTGGCCTGACCATATATGAACTCATATCTGTTTATATCTGACTGAGTACCAAGGCGAGTTGGTACCGTAAATTCGTATCTGAACATACATTATGTGATATCTGAACGTATGTGTTCGTGTAACATCATATCCGATCAAATACGGTACCAGACTCTGCTATATAGATCTCATATATGTTTTTATCTGGTCAGGTACCAAGGCGAGTTGGCAGCGTGAAACCATATCTGAACATATATGATGTGATGTATGAGCAGGTACGTTCATATAAAATTCTATTCCATCAGATACGATACCAAACCTGGAAAATATACGAAGTCTTATACCTTATCGTATATGCAGTTCAGTTGTTCACACATGAAAACGTCTAAATATATGAAACGATATCCCATCAGATACGGCATCTCACCTGACTGTATTATATGGGATCATGTGAGTTACTATAATATTGTTAATTATTAACACGTCGAGTGATGACGTGTAAACCCGCTCTATATATGTGAACATTTTAATATCTTCAGGACTGCTCTAATAAGGTTTGCTCTGTTTCAACAGGGTAAGATTTGCACTGATATAGTCGGAGTCGTGCCTGGTCTGATAGTTCAGATAAACTATGATTCTATCATATGGGCAGGTCTATTGTTCATAGATGTCCAGGTCTACTGGGATCCACGGTATTTTATGCTTATATATTCAGATCTGGTCCGGTAGGATCAAATCTGTCTGACAAGATCAGATTTGGTCTAATAAGATTAGATCTGTCCGACATGATCAGATCTGGCCCAAAAAAATCAGATCTGGTCCAACAAGATCAGATCTTGTCTACGGATTGGATCTGGTCAGACCTGCTGCAATATGGACGGGTCTGCTCTCGAAATTATAAAAATGGCTCTGATATGATCATACATGCTCAGATATAAGCATACATGATCTGTCATGACATTACATGATCAGACCTGGCCATTTTTCTTGTCTGATCATATCTGATTTTACAGATATGATTCAGATACATTCAGATATATTCAGATATGAACTTTTTTCCCCGGGGAGTGACGGTAGGCCTATTCTGTAACTCGTAACGACAACTTTCGTTGTCGTTAGTTAGCGACAGCCAATAAGAGGCTCGATTTCTTCTGTAATTCATGCATGCGATTGGCTGTTGTTAGCTAACGATAGCCAAAACTGTCGTTACCGAGTTGTAACGAGTGGCCTAATCTTTAGGCCTATTCTGTACCTGTTTTCGTTATCGTTAGCTAGCGACAGCCAATAAGAGAACCCCTTTCTTCTTTGATCGTGCTTGCGCTTGGCTTTTGCTAGCTAACAATAACGAAAACTGTCGTTACCGAGTTACAGAATAGGCCTGTAGGCAGAATAGGCCTACAGGCCTATTCTGTAACAGAGCCTATAACTCGTTATAGCTAGCACGTTAGCTAACCAATCGCTTGCACGATCACAGAAGAAAGGGATCCTCTTATTGGCCGTCGCTAGCTAACGATAACGAAAGGTGCCGTTACGAGTTACAGAATAGGCCCACTGTAACTCGTTATAACTCGGTAGCGACAGTTTCCGTTATCGTTAGCTAGCGACAGCCAATCGCATGTACGATCAAAGAAGAAAGGGGGCCTCTTTTTGGCTGTCGCTAGCTAACGATAACGAAAGCTGGCGCTACCGAGTTATAACATGTTACAGAATCACGGTGGGTCTGGAAACTTGTAGGGTGGGGAATGACTCAGATAATGAGGCAAAATGGCAGTTCTCGCGCTGCCACGTAGAAACGAGCTATCAAACGCAAGTCCGAACAGCTATGCAATGAAACAGATTTTTCGCAATTTGCTTTATATCTGTGACAGCGCTTTCAGTAGATAGATGAGGTATGAAACTATGTTTCCCCCACTAACGGTGACATTTATCACCGTGCAAAAACGACGGAATTTCCAGACCTGTATGTAAGACCGTGGTCACGAGGCACTACCGCAAACGAATCTTGATGAGGTATTCTCAAGGTCTTACATGCAGGTCTGAAAACTTGTAGTGTGGGGAGTGACTCAGATGAGGCAAAGTGGTAGTTCTCGTTTCTGCCACCTGAAGCGCTCCTACCTAGGGGTAAGCCACACAAACGCAGGTCCCAACAGCTGTGCAATGGAGCAGATTTTTCGGAATAAACAATATTTTTAAAAGCGATATGAATGGACATGTATCAGCTTTTTCGTACTACGATCCTCTGGTGAGAATGACAACTAATATTTCCGTAAACTGCATTTCTCATATGTTCGAACTTGTGTTATTGTTCAATTTGGTCTTTGGCCATTGGAGTAGATGGAGTATGAACAAAATTATTCGGTCAACATTTTTTCCTCCTTTTTCTTTACAAACAATTTGATTTTTCTCAGTAGATTGCACTCCTTGCTTGTTTGCACAATCTTTATTGTTATTTTTGCTTTCTTTATAATGTTAATGAGAACCTGTAAATAAATATAACGGGAGAGGAAAAAAAGAAATAAACGCATTGTGTATCTTTGAAAGGCATTAATTTTATGGTTTTGTGAGTTTGCGGGTTTGTTTTAAAAACTATTTGTTTAACAATTTATTTTCTGTTCTTCATGAGTGCTTTGATTCGACATAAAAAATTTGACTGATTGGCGTATAACCATCGAATAAAATATTGCGAAAATCAGCTGTTTTTCGATCCATTACGCTATGATGATCACTTCAGAGACAGAAGAAGTTATTTATTGCTATATATCTATGTATAAGACCCCTTGCGTTACAGCGCTTCCAGTGGACAGATGAGGAACTAAGTTTTTGCGTCACTAACGGTGACACCTTCCACAACTAAAAAAAGCCAGTTTCCAGAGCCCCATTTAAGACCGTGGAATAAAAGGCGAATCTGAGGTATAAATATATTTCCGTATAATCGTGTGGTAAAATGATATCTCTGATTCGGCACGCTCCATCACTCGAATTATTCCCCCCACTCTCGACTCTCGCGACCGCCTGAACAAAAAGCGAATGAAATATTTTCCTACAGAGGGTTATAGCTGTACGCGCGTTTAGCGCTGATTCGTCAGTGGCGAAGATTACACGTGTCTAAAGTCAGTTGGAGACCAAAGCTCTGACTGGTGCACGCTCGATGTTACATTTCCACCTGACTATAAAAACGTTTTGATGTGTCAAGCAGAAATTCACAAGAACGCGGACGATAAATATTGAGGCGGGTTTCTATACTTATAATTCTCACAAAAGCAAATCGCGTTTAATACAAGATGCGTCTTTCGGCACTTGTTGCTTCGGTACTCTTTTTCGTTGTCGCTACGGGCGCCCGCCAAGTCGACAACAAACATTTGAAATGTTTAGGTAAGACCGAAGTTTTTGTGAAATTTAACTGTCAACGCTACAATTCTCCGAGTGCGGTCGAATTTCATCGTTAATTTCTTTGTCTTTTAGTTTGCAGAGCGGCGATGAAAGAAGTGAAAAAACAACTGGATAAAGTCGACCCGAAGCAAAAGATCGACGTCGGCAACTACCGCTTAGATGCCAAAGGCAATGAAATCAAAAAGACGGTAGGAGAGACAACTTAACATCAATTTCCGTTTTTTTTTTCAAACTCGATCTCTGTCGCTCTCGCTCTACGGTCAGCTATTGGCATACACTTGCATGTATTTTGTGTCACTTTACAGTATTCCTTTCACGAATCCGAATATTAAAGGGCTATATTTAACTAGAGGCCCGAAAAAGGCCAAATTCCGCATTTTTGTCTGGGAAACGGTTGATGAGGAAAAAAATCCATTTTTTAAACACAAAGATACAGATATTGAGAGCCTTTTAAAAAATCACCGAAAAATACAGAAAAACAACAAAAACATGGCCGCCGTCAGATGATGACATTTTTTTCCGCGACATTTGGCTGTGGGCACTCTCCAGCTTAAACGGTCCATCTGAAATCTAAAAACCAAATGGGTTATTCAAGTTAACAATAAATTCGAGTCGTTGACGATCGTCGATTTTGAAAATCATTTTTCTACACTACGTGGCGACGAATTGATACTCGAGCATACAAAATCGATAACAAAAGCCGTCATTTTTACGTAACTATTAAAAAATAAAGATCGACTTTTAAAAAACGAGATTGTCAACGAACTTTAAATGTTTCTCATCGTATCTTCTGTAAATTTGGAAGCAATCCATCTTGTGTTTCTCGAGATATCATGTCCACCGACTTTGAAAACAGTGTTCGAGAAAAACGCGTTTAAGGCCTTAGGCCTAAGTAACGGGTATAAAATCATGGGCGAATTTAACAATTTTTTTTCGTATGAAAAAGTGATTTACTCATAAAATTAATTACTCATCTATTTAGTATGAATCTCAAGCTGTTAGAAAATATATATATATTTTTTTCGATGTACAAAATGGCCGACTACTAATACTTTCTTTTGTTATCTTTTTTTATGCGCTCGGCGGCGTGACATTTGGCATCCACAATTTTTTACCTAGAACAAAAAACAAAAATTCTCGTCAATCTATATTAGAATACCTAGAGAAGTACGCACGGAATTTAAAAAATATTGTTTTATTCAAAAGTTGTAGGTATTTGAACTTAAAAAATGAATTTTCAGTGAAACATTTCGTTATAACTGCTCATAAACTGCTCATAAAATGAAAAGTTTTCGATTAATCGGAAATTCCGTACGTACTTCTCTGCGAAATGCAATTAGGAACATAACTTTTTAATTTGAAGTAAACCGAGTGAAAATTGTTGAAGTTATTTGTCACGCCAATTGGAAAAAAGCTGTTTCGAGAAGTTTCGAGTAGTCGGCCATTTTGTACATAGAAAAAAATATATATATTTTCCAATAGCTTGATATTCATACTAAATAGATGTGTAATTAATTTTATGAGTGAACCACTATTGCATACGAAAAAAATTGTTAAATTCGCACATGATTTTATACCCGTTACTGTGGCCTAAGGCCTTAAGGGATCATTACAGTGTAACGGGTAGAAAAATAGCTGACTTTCGCGATTTTTTTTTCGATGGATAAAATACGTTAATCAGTCTGATTTTTTTAATGTCAAATCAAAGCACTCATGAAGAACAAAAAATCATTTTTAAACGTTTATTTATTTTTTTTTACATTTCCCTAACGCTTGAAAATGTCTTCGACAAAAAGGAGTCCTCACGGTGTACACGGTTTTGGTAAATATCTGAAACAAAACTTCCAAAAAGATGATTAATTAGTATGAAAGCCGCTATCTAGCTATGGAGATTTAAAAAAAATCAAAACTGACAAAATGGCGGCGGACTGAAAAAAGTAAGGAATTTAGACTATTTTTTCGACAGTTTTTCGTTAAAAAAATATGAAGGTTGATAAAAAAAGCTTCCATAGCAAGATAAATAATGGCGTGAAGAATGTTGTGTCGAAATTTGAGGTGGATAGCTTGAAAACTCTTCCTTTGATAGTGTACACCGTTTTGAAAAACGACATTTCGAGGAAAACGCGTCCGTCCACGCCGGGTCTCATGCAGCTGCGTGAGCAAGCTTATTACATTGCCTATTATATTACATTGTAATACACAGTAATGCATATTAATTGTAATAGGAAAAATGGATTCGACCAGCTGGTCAAATCCATTTTTCTGAGAGACTTTAGCAACCAGAATAATGCGAATTTCGCCCCGAAAATTGAACACGTTTATAACCGTTTACGCTATCGGATAATGCGAAAAATAGATTTTTTGAAAATTTTACACTGTGATAATCCCTTAAGACTTGAAGTATGGTAGCTACTAAAATTATGTAGCTAATCAAATTTCAAGAATATTTAAATGCAAATTTCAGGGAATATTGCTAAAAGGTGATACTATCGAATAAAAATAGTTTCGGAGGATGCAATTTTTTACGCACCTACGTAGATGTAGCCCGTTAACAATTAACTGATCTTCGTCTATATTTAAACGAATATACGTCCCAGCTTACGGATAACATTTCAAGCCAAGTTACGAAACTTTGAACAAAAAATTACGACTGTAAAAATCGTTTTATGTATACGACACTTTATACACTCAATAACTGTAGATGTCTGATATAAATAGCTCAACGCATGTCAAAAATTCTGATTATTCCGCAACGACAATAAAAACAGGGGGCCACCGAATGTTTAAAGAAAATATTAGTGATAAAGCTTGGAAAAATGTGACCAGCAGAAGAATTTTCGCAGCCGCGATTTTTCCGAGAAAATGTAAAAATGTCTATATCTACTAAATTTGCGCGAAATTGTTTGTCTCCATTTTATCTTTGGATATAACTGATTGTCACTTTTTTTTATTACGCGCAACTGTAATTTACCAATGATTCAGAAGGGGCCTGCTTGTGCCCCCACAAAAAACGGCCCTCCGCGAAAGGAACACCTTAAGGGGATTTATCCCTCTTAAGACGATAGATAGAATTTATATATGACGAGAAAAAATAAAAACACAATGAGAATACTCGGTTTTTTTGTATTTGCCAAAAATGGATGAGCAAAAATGTATTCATCGCGATTAATTGGTTGATTCGTGATGAAATTACAGTAATAGTATAACACCAAATTCTTTTTATATATTTACACGCTTTTTTATGTCACCCATTTTTTATTTCAGTAAATAGTGTACGAAAAACCCGAAAAATATTTTTGCTTATCTAATGAAATTGCTTTAGGAGCCAACAATTATTGAAAATTGAGAATAATAACAATTGACAATAATTTAAGTTGCTTGTTCGTTGGTCATTTTGTTTCTGCGACGTTTGTTGAAATATTCCACTTTTGTATATAAAACATAAAACTAGTCTATTTTATATAAAACAGCCAATTCCTAGAAATCAGTTTGAATTTAAGAAAATTTGGGAATCTTACACACTTGAGAATTCGTAAATTTCAGGATGAATGTTCAAATATATCTACGTTTTTTTGGAACTGTGCAACATTAGCGGAACGGTGAATGCAAATTCGTAATAAAAGCAGAAGATACAATCAAATTATTATAATTTCCAGCCAAAAACAGAACCATTCTACCTTGAATCTGTGAACTGCAAAGAGCGTGTCTCCTCGTCAGGTCCATTGGCATAGCCAGGAGGGGACAGCCCCCCCCCCCCCACAGAAATCCCGGTAACCCCCAGAAAAAAATCGATCCGAAATAATTCAATTCAAATAATCGATTAATTTTATTCAAGTCTCACCCAAGCAAGCATAAAGAAACAACTTAAGGCCGGAGCCTGAATTAGAAAGTCCAAAAAAGCGTTTTTTCGGGAATTATTTTAGAAGGGAAAAAACAAGCGAGCCCAGTAAACATTGAGGTATTTTTTCATGTATATTTGAAATGTATAAAAAAAATGTTCGACATGAAACAATAAATGACTGCAGGTTTATCAGCCTATTCCATGTGCGTCTTGCCTCTGCAGTCCCCAATCGGCGGGAAAGATGCAGCTCGTAATTCTTGACTGAACCAAATAAACTAATAAAATTGTTAAATTGTCATATATTTTTCTTCTGGGTGAATTAAGAAAGTGCTGAAAAAATCGTGAAATTATAACTTTTCTCAGGTTTGAAAAAAAATGTGTTTGAAAAAAACACTCAAACGTGCTATAAAAATTAATTAATGACTTCTTCAACGACTGTTTTAATTCACTTAGAAGAGATTTTCATACTGAAGAAAATAAACTTTGGTTTGATTCGATAGGTCGTTTAGTTTTTTTTGCTGTCACGTCCGCCAATTTTGAAAAATCGTGAAAATGATAACTGGAGAAAACGCGCTTCAAAGTTTTCGATAGGAAGAAATATCAATATCAAATATCAATCGCTTCTCTACTTTTGGCCTTGTATCTTCGAAAATATTTACAATTTGCCTCTGTAACTTTGTAAATATATTCTTGGATAGTTAATCCATCGATTTAAGCAATTTAAAAAAAAACGATTTTTCGGACCTTCTAATTCAAGCTCCGGCCTTAATAGAAATTGAACTATTTCCATCGTCGTAATTTGTATAAAAAGTAGCTATTTCATTACATAAATTAAATAGATATTCAAATCCTAAAATTAAGTTAACTGTGGGCAAAAACAATACATTAGATTGGCCGGCCGATACACAACCAGGAGAACACTAGAAGATTAACATTCACTAACAAGTTATAGATAATATCATTGTAAATCTAAAACGCTAATCTGAGAATCTACCATTAGCTCATGCAGTTGGTGTATCTTTTAAATTGGATACAAAAAACAGGAAGCTTTTCATCAATAATTATTTTAAAAATGTAATTATTGATACGACAGCGTCAAGAACTTAGGGAATCACAGTGTAACGGGTCGAAAAATGGCTGATAGTCCCGATTTTTTTTCGATGGTTAAAATACCCTAATCAGTCTGATTTTTTTATGTCAAATCAAAGCCCTCATGAAGAACAGAAAATACATTTTTAAACGTTTATTTTTATTTCTTTTACATTTTTTTAACGTTTCAAAATGTCTTCGAAAAATGGAGTCCTCACGGTGTACCCCCATGGAAATGTATATACGCAAAAATATACTGCAAATTTATTTTATTAATAATTGTAATATATGTGAAATGTATGCCATATATTGAAAATATATGTTGCATATATGTGTCAAATTCTAATTTTCGTAACGTTTTTATATATGAGATGTATATGCGTGGTATTACTGTATATCAATGTATCATATATCATTGATATATGTAGCATTTACCCTGCATATATACCACATATATTTAGCATATATGTTGCATACACACTGCGTACATACCACATATATACTGCATAAATGGTACATATATGCCACATATATACAGATATCCGTAGCATATATATATTTTTTGTCAGGAATATGTATCAAAAATGTATGCGTCATATATGACGCATACATTTTTTATATATTTATCTGACAAAAAAATAGATTGAAAATATATCGAAAATATATGCGTCGTATATGCCTCATATATGCATCATATATAGTGTTTATACGTAGCATATATGTTTTGGTCAGAAAAATATATCGAAAATATATGGGTCATATATACGTCATATATTTGGTGCATATATACTGAATATATACGTATTATTCTATTTTTCGTCACTATATATGCGACAGATATATATATATATATGTAGCATATATTTTCTGCATATATTTTACATGCATAAATTTCCATGGGGGTACACGGTTGAGGCCGTAAATATTATCTGAAACAAAATTTGAAAAAAGATTATTAATCAGTATGAAAGCCGCTATCTTGCTATGGAGGTTTTTTAAAAATCAAAATTGACATAATGCCGGTGGTTTGAAAAAAAAAACGTATGAAATTAAGCCTATTTTTTCGACAGTTTTGCGTTAACAAATATGAAGATTAAAAACGAAAAGCTTCCATAGCAAGATAAAGAATGGCGTGAATAATGTTGTGTCAACATTTGAGACGGATAGGTTGAAAACTCTTCCTATGAGAGTGTACACCGTGTTGAAAAACGACATTTCAAGAAAAACACGTTTAAAGTTTCGAGTGCGGAATTTTCATATAAATTGTCTACTTACGATCAATCGGCGATGCCAGGTCCATGTTTATAACCGTCTATATTATCGGATAGTGCAAAAAAATCAATTTTTTTTTTAAATTTACACTGCGATCAGTCCTTACGCAGTGGTCATGAAGAACATACTTTCATTTAAAAATTATAAAATAAATGCTGGAAATTTTACCTTTTCTCTAAAAAGTCGCGGCTACGAAAATTCTTCTGCTAGTCACATTTTTTCAAATTTTATCATTAATATTTTCTTTAAACATTCGGTCACCCCCTGTTTTTATTGTCGTTACGCGATCTTTAGAATTTTTTACACACCTGCGCAGTTTATATTAGGCATCGATAGTTATTTAGAGTATAAATTATTAGATATAAATGTGGCCAGCGTGTTATCTCCATAAAGTGTCGTATAAATGAAACGATTTTTAGAGTCGTCATTTTTTGTTAAAAGTTCGGTAGCACGGCTTGAAATTTTACCAGTGTTCGGGATGTATTTTTACTCGATTATAGACGAAAATCAGTTACTTGTTAAATATTCGGGTTCGTGAAAGGAATATCTTGAAAAGGCATATTTAAAAGGAGTACTGCCCAACTTGTATAAACTTTTCCAAGCAGCAAATGTACTCCCAGCGAGCCGCTGTTAAATGAGTTTGTTTGGGTTTGTATGGGTTTAGGAAAGACTCTCTCAGATATCACTGTTAAACATCAAGAATGACATTGTTAAAAAAAACCCAACTAAAAAAAGTACTGGGTCGATTTGCAAAAAAGAACTAAGACTAATTGAGTACCTCCTGGAGGTAAAGTTTACAGACTGTTAACTGAGTTAAAAAATGATGAAAAATTAGTTGATTATTTTTTATGTGATATGATTATCAACTATTTTTTTATTTTTATTTCGAAATAAGATAATTGTGAACCAAACCACTTCTTTAGTCAGATCGACCCCCCCTCCCCCCTAGAAAATTCGGGTTACGCCAATAACTAGGTCAATAAAATACGTTATTAAGTACTATCAAAAATAAAACTCCGCCGAGTCATCTCCAAATCTAAGATAAGACACTATGTAAACTCCTGGAACGATATATCTCTGTGCATTCTCAAAGAAAACCAGGTTGGCTCATTTTGTCTCCAGTCATCAACACGATAAGCAAATGATAACTTTACAGCGATCCTTTTATAGCTTCAAGAGTTTAAAACGTAATAAATAATTACGCGAAGTAATTTCTAGCCAGCAGTTGTATACCGAGCTTTTGATACAAAAAATTTGAGCATCCTAGATTTGAACCATTTTCGATTGTGCTAATGCACCAACGATCGAACGTTCTTGTTTTACCGCGAGACTTCAATTGATATTTGGACGACAGTTGCCAAATTCCTGCTGAATTAAGGCGGGATATACATTTAGACAGGAAAAAAAAAAGGAAAATTGAGGAATTTTTTATACTAAGAAAATGCGAGAAAAGGCGAGGAGGAATATCTGGAAGGAATTGATGAAGTGGCGATTATTGGGGAAGTAATAAATATGTTGGGAGGAAAAATACAGAAAGGGATTTGTGCATATTTCAGGGAGATTGAGGAAGTGTGGAGTAAAAGGAGTTTGGAATGAGAGACTGAGAGAGGGTAAGAATAAATGGGTTTTTAGGCGAGTGGTGAGCAGATGTAAGGTATACATATTTATGTATAAGGATGAAACGGCAGAGATTATAAGTTTTGTTAAAGATATATTTTCTGACATTGTATAAGTTTTGTAAAAAACTTTTTAAAAGTTATGCAAATAAAACTCTATTGATTGATTGATAGTTCTATCGTTTAAAGAAAGAAAAAAGCAATCGATTTTTTGATCGTTGTAAATGTATATCCAAATGTATAGCCTTGATTAGGCATCGTTAGACACTCGGATAAATATGCCCTCGTGAAAACGCACTCTTCGCTTCAACATTGTTATGCATTCCAGGTTCGTATGGCTCGCTCGGCGGTGCACATATCGGACGTTTTAGATGACATTTGTAAGCAATTGGAGGACTATGTGAGGGCAACTTACAAGTCAACCGGCGAGCTGACTATTCTGAATTTGATGTCACCTAGTGGCACTATGAATCCGGAAATCAGCAAAGTGGACATTGTACAGGATGGGGATTTGAACAAGAGTCTAGAACACTTGGTAAGTTCACTTTTTGCCCTCTCATTAGGGGCCATCCGTATATTACGTCATCGATGTTTTGCTGGTTTTTTACCCACCCCTTGAAATCATCTTATCATTCCTATCGTCATTATCTAATTATCGTTACCATCATCCAATGACCAGACCCCCCTATTTTAAAATGGCGTCATTTATGGACGGCCCCTTACGAACTAAACTCAGAGACAAAATCGGTGGTCCATTGAAAACAGCAACGAATCAAAGGATAAGGGTTGCCTATTTCTGTACTATTTATGTACGAATAATCGCAAATTATTGCGCATTCGTCCGATGTGTGGGAGTCGGGTTAAAATTTCGAACTTTAAACGATCAGAACGCTCAAAACTCCGAAAGAATACTACCCCGATAGATCAAAACTCCAAAAGAATTTTACACGAAAGACCAAAACTCCGAAAATGTGAACACCGTCAAAATAATTCGGCTATGGAAGTTTTTAAAGTTTCCAAATTTTCAATAAATCGACGAATTATTTCAAGAGTATTTTTTGTTGATTAAGAAGTGATTTTACGTCTATTTTGAAATTTGTCTAGACAATGTTATACGTTCTACATAATTTACAGTCAACTGTGTAGACTTTCGCTGGCATGACCTTGACGAACCTTGTAATTTCGGAACATTAAAATTAGGAATTTTACACCGTCGGCGCATTCAAAGTTCGGTATTTCAGCCCGGCCCCCATGTCAAGTCATGCCAGCGAAAGTGTAAAAGTGGACTGTAAATGATGTAGAATGTATAACATTGTCTAGACAATTTTCAAAATTGACGCAAAATCACTTTTTAAGGCGTTAGGCCACAGCAACGGGTATAAAATCATGTGCGAATTTAACAATTTTTTTTCGTATGAAAAAGTGATTCACTCATAAAATTAATTACACATCTATTTAGTATGAATATCAAGCTATTAGAAAAAATATATATATTTTTTTCGATGTACAAAATGGCCGACTACTAATATTTTCTTTTTTTTAGGCGCTCCGCGGCGTGACATTTAGCATCCACAATTTTTTACCTAGAACAAAAAAAAATTCTCGTCGATCTACATTAGGATACCTAGAGAAATACATACGAATTTTAAAAAATATTGTCTTATTCAAAAGTTGTAGGTATTTGAACTTAAGAAATGAATTTTCAGTGAAAAATTTCGTTATAACTGCTCATAAAATGAAAAAATTTTCGTTTAATCAGAAATTCTGTACGTACTTCTCTGCGAAATGCAATTAGGAACATAACTTTTGAATTTGAAGTAAATCGAGTGAAAATTGTTGAAGTTATTTGTCACGCCAATTGGAAAAAAGCTGTTTCGAGAAGTTTCGAGTAGTCAGCCATTTTGTAAATCGAAAAAAAGAATATATATTTTCTAACAGCTTGATATTCATACTAAATAAATGTGTAATTAATTTTATAAGTGAATCACTTTTTCATACGAAAAAAAATTGTTAAATTCGCACGTGATTTTATACCCGTTACTATAGCCTAACCCCTTGATAAAAAAAAATCTCTAAATAATTCGTCGATTTATTAAAAATTTTGCAACTTTTAAAACTTTCATAGCCGAATTATTTTGACGGTGTTCAGATTTTCGGAGTTTTGGTCTTTCGTGTATAATTCTTTCGGAGTTTTGATCTTTCGGAGTAGGATTCTTTCCGAGTTTTGAGCTTTCTGATCATGCAAAGTTCGGAATTTCAACCCGGGCCCATCTTGAATTTCGGAATATTGAAATTCGGAATTTTAAACCGTCGGAGCATACAAAGTTCGGAATTTGAACCCCGCCCCGATGGGTGCAAACAATTCGTATGCGATCTATGATGTTCATACGCGAGCAAATGACGCGAGCACGTCTGTTACGGGTATCAGCGACGAGGTGAATAACCCAAACAAACCACTTTGGGTTATCCACTTTGAGGATAACAATCATTGACGAAGTCGTCAACTGCCGGTCAATTCAATTCGCATCACGGTACCGAGACTACGTTGGTCGATCGCTGCTGATGAATAGCTGATTGAGAACCGCCATACGTCGAGCTGATCGTGAGAATGGTTCCTCGACCTGTATCTCGAGACGCTATTCTTCGGCCAGCGAAACGACGGCATCGTGATTCGGACCTTCCGACCCTTTGATTCGGAGGCTGTTACTCCAACCGGTAGAACAAAGGCATCGGTCCACATTTGCGCAATAACCCGAGAACTAAGTGTGCTGCAATGGGATGAATTTGTGATTTCAGTGCAGAGAAGTAATCGCGGACGACGAAGACGCGATAATAGAGTTCTTCCAAAAGGGAAAGTACAAGAGTACGAATGAAATTTGTACCAGCGCTTGCGACGGCACACCGGCGAGCAAGAAACGTAACACGGCCGACGAGGACAATATCGTCGAGAAAAATGAATTGTAAATGTAAGCGTCGGACGGAAAAAAAAAATACCGGCTGTTGTATCGTCACTGTAAATAGGAGAGTGAACGAGCCTGGTGGAATTGACTGTTAAAATTCTATTTTTTACGTTCAACGGCGATTTACTTCGCGAATAGACTTGCTTTAACGGAAGGTTACCGTCGAGAGGCATGAAAAATGCATGAACTTCGGGATTTTTTTATTTATATAAAATGAATATTTGGAAATGAGTTTCACCGTAGTTTATCCTTCTATCAATGGAGAGTAAATTCCAATTATATTTATTAAAAAATCGACGATGGCGGCTCCAGCTCCCGTCAAATAAAGCCATGCACAGCGAGTTTTGGTCTGCGCGGAGCGCTCCACCGCCTCGCCGATCCATTGAAAAAAAAAACGGGTTAAAAATGATTGAACTAGACTAAATTTTTGGGGCCTTATCGTTTTTTGTTTTCTGAAAAATCCAGGGATAACAAAATGGCAGCCGATTAAAAAAAGAAACCGGTTTGCCCGGTTTTTTTTGCTTCAACGGACGAAAAAATATTTCCAAATTAATTTTTGACAAAAATCACTGACAATTGCGCAGAGATTCATGTGAATCGGTTCATCCGTTGAGGCTGCAGAGCGCCCCGCGGGCTGAAAAATTATGTTTTCCAGAAAATCGCATTTAAAGTTTAACGTTCTAAAAAATCGTATCTAATGTTTGAGAGATATAACGATACCCATGGCCCCCAATTCTGACCACGCAACCTTCATATTTGACCCAAAATAAGACTTTTTTCAATAGCGGTAAAACTTGAAATTCGACCCTTAAGGGGGTGAAACAGGGGTTTTAAAGTTTGTACGAGACAACATATTTTTTGTCAGATTTTCTTGAAACTTGGCGTAAATACTCTACAATACAAACAATTGAACACGTATTTCAGCATTTCCTAAAATTCGACCCTTAAGAGGGTTAAACGGGGGTGTTAAAGTTTGTATGAGAAAACATATTTTTTTTGTCAGATGTACTTGAAACTTGCCAAATTTATTTTGTATATAACACTATATGTTTTCCTCGCTGTTCGGTACGTGTGGACAGCCAAGTAGTACTTTCAGTCCCTTAACTGTGTTTGTTTGGGTTTGTTTAGCTTGGCATAAATACTCCAAACAAATACATGTATAATTATTTGTATCGAAGTGTATTTGTACCAAGTTTCAAGCAAATCTGCCCAAAACATATGCCGTCTCATATAAACTTTAAAACCCCCGATTCACCCCCTTAAGGGTCGAATTTCGATTTTTATCACCCTTGAAAAAGTCTTATTGTGGGCCAAAGATGAAGACTGCGTGGTCAGAATTAGTCCACAGATATCGCAATACTGCCAAAGTTTGTTTTTGACAACCCAAACAAACAAACCCGCGTGTCAAACACTTTAAGGATGCAACATTTTCATCATCATGAACGATAACCTGTCCTTAATCCCTCCAAGAATTCATGGATACCGGTGAAAGAGGAGAAGAGCCACGAGTGTTGTCAGAAATACAGAGAAATATATTTAAAAGTTGTGAAAAAATGCATTTCTTTTTTCTCCCTTTTATACGCCAAACGTTCCTGCACATCTTCGATAAATACTGTGTAAGCCTCCCGGTTGTTCCAGTAACTCGAGACTGCGTAATTTTCAATCGGTTTTTGGTTTCCTTTTGAAATATCCCGCTACGGCGGCGACGAGTTTTCCTCGCCAATCTTTTTGCATGTGTTTCAGTACCAGTCTCTTCGTAGAGATATTGTGTAACGGGCCGAAGGCGAGCGCGACCGCTGTACACGCCAAACATATGACATTGTACGGCATGCTGAAATCGGGGGTCGGTAGAGTAATGAGTATCGTCTCGGTTCTCATCTGGACGAGATAACCGTCGCGCGACGCGTTGAAACTCGACGTTATCGTGCTACCGTCCAGTGGCAAGCCCGTGTAATTACGCGCGATCGGCAGGGACGCCGTTATTATCGCCGGTCCCATGTAAAAGCCGTGATTCGCGTCCGGCGGATATTCCTGCCACTTGAGAAACAAATAATCCATGTCGATGGATATTTTCGTCACGGAATGAGGCGGCAGCCGAATTATCAACTCGAGATAGTACGGTTGCTTGCGCTCTTTACCGGGAAGGTAACGCTGGACCACTGGAACAAAAATCACATCGTTACACGCTTTTCAAGCAAAATTAATTTTCTTTCTTTTATTCAAGGGGCTACATCTACCTAGGTGGGTGAAAAATTGCATCCTCCAAAAATATTTTTGGCAATTCTTTAGATAAGTGACTTTTCCGAAAAATGAGCCTAATGTTCCTTTTTTTAAATATTTTCTCATTTATTGGGTTATAAGGGATGATGTTCAGTCGGGGCAAGCTGAAGTTCGCCCCCCCCCCCCCCCATGAAAAGTTATGGGGTATTGAAGTTCGCGGAAACACGCGATAAAATAGGGCATTTTTTAACATTTCGACGCCTATATTGGATTTATTTGGGTCCTAAACCCAAACAATAGTTATTTTTTGCTCGTAATAATTATTCGTCGAAAAGTCACTTATCTAAAGAATTGCCATACTTTGATTGGATAGTATCACCTTTTAGCTATATTCCCTGAAAATTTCATTGAGATACAGTCGAACCTCGATATAACGAATATTTGTCTATTCCCTTCCGATAGACACCCGAAAGCTTGATACAACGACATAATCATATGCATTATGCTCTAATTGCTAATTGCTTGTAAAAAAATGCTCTAATTTAAACCTTTCTTGTTTTAAAAAATATCCCCATATTTATAATAATATATTTTATAGTAATTATTTTATACTAATTAATTATAAATTATTTCATAGTAATATATTTTTCTTAACGAACATTTTAAGGACCATGACTTCGATATGACGAAACCTCAATATAACGAACTCCCCTTGAGATTCGTTATATCTAGGTTCGACTGTATTCCTTTAATTGAATGAGCTGCAGTTTTCAACAATCGGCCGGGCGCTATGTAGCAGCACCATACTTCAAACTTTAAGGGACACTTTGAAAGTGTCACCAGTGTGACACTTTCAAAAATCGATCATTTTTGCCTTTTTCGACAGTTTATACTTTCAAGAATATCCTGTAAAATTTTCAAGGCCGTATCTCTAATCATTTTATCTTCGAAAAATCGATAGTTAAATCTTTAAACGCGTTTTTCTCGAAATGAGATTTTTCAAATTTGCTGACATTGTAACTCAGAGAGCAATTATCCGATAGACTTGAAATTTAAACTGAGTACTCTTGAATATATTTACTCTACAATGACGTAGGATATTTTTGATTGGATGAAAATTGACGATTTGGCATTGAAAAAAACGGCCATTTTATAGGCAAGAAATCAGATTTTTTTTCATAACTACGCCATTTTGTTAGATTTTAATATTTTCGAAAATCCTACGTCATTGTACAGGAAATACCTTCCAGTTTAACGACATTTTTTCCTTTTTCGGTTTCAGCTACTCAATCGGCCGGAATCATGTCAGCAGTGGAGGAACTTTTTTTTTGCGCCTCCGAAGGCAGCGCATAAGTCGCTTGAATCTCAATATGTTTCTATGAAAAAATTATGTAATATAGGTCAAATATAGCCAGATATATTCTTAATTTTCCGAAACATTTAATTGAATACTTTTCTTCCAAAAAAATTCCCGAAAATCACCCAAATTTTCAGCGTTCACACTGGTATAGCCCCTTAAACGCGTTTTTCTCGAAACACTATTTTCAAAGTCGGTGGACATGATATCTCGAGAACCACTTGATAGATTTTTTCCAAATTTACAGGAGATACGACGAAAAATATTTAGGGGTCGTTGACGATCTCACTTTTTCGAAATCGATCTTCATTTTTTAATAGTTACGTGAAAAAGACGACTTTTTTCATAAATTTTGTATGCTCAAGTTACAATTCGGCGCCACGTTGTTAAAAAAAATGAAGTAAAAAATCGACGATCGTCAACGACTCGAATTTATTGTTAACTTGAATAGCCCGTTTTGTTTTTAGATTTCAGATGAACCGTTCAAGCTGGAGTGTCCACCGCAGAAAGTCGCGAAAAAAATTTCATCATCTGCTGGTGGCCATGTTTTTGTTCTTTTTCTGTATTTTTTGGTGATTTTTTTAAAAGGCTCTCAATAAATGTACCTTCGTGTTGAAAATATGCGTTTCCTTTTTACCAACCGCTTCCCAGAAAAAAAATGTCGGAATTGGGCCATTTTTCTCGGGCCTCTAGGTAGATGTAGCCCCTTAATTATCGTAATTGTTAGTTTGGACAAAGTGAGACTTACGCGGTTGAACGATTTTATCGTTCCTCACGATCTTTATGGAATGCAAGTATATCGACAAGTACCATGGTATGTTTTCCAAAACAATAACATCTATGGGCTGCCAATGATTGTTGTAAAGCTTCGTGACTAAACTGCCTTTCTCCTGTCCATAGCCTGTAACGTTATTATTCGGTTGGAAATATGGGATTAACACGGATAAGATTGGAAAATTGGAATTATACATTGAACTGATCAAGGGAATGAATATTTTCTCAGTTATTTCATTCAGCTCCGACCAACGCATTACAAACAAAACTTCCTTAAGGCCTTGTATACCTATAAAAAATGTATCGTTCTTTTTTTCTATTGGCTTAAATGATAAATAAACATCCCAAAATAATATGATCCGAACAAATTGTTTTAAAACTTTAAGCGCGTTTTTCTTGATGCCATGTTTTCACAATCGGGCGCACTCGTAAGTCCTACAATTTTCAACAGATTGACTTCAAATTTCAACTGTAGCTTCTTAGAAAGATTTCCTAGTGAAGTACTCAAGATTTTTACGATCGATTAACAGCGACGGTTTTGATAAACAAATTAAAGCCGTTTTTTAGTCGAAAATGCGATTTTTTTTCACCATGGTGCCGAATGTGCCAAAATAAATATTTTGTAATAATCCTGTGTACTTCGCTAGCCAAACTCATGTGGATTACGGACATTTTTTTCTAGTGCTCATTTGCATCTCGAAGTCCGCCCTTGGAAGACCTAACAAAAAAGACGTTCTCTTTCAACCGGTCACTGGGCCGCGATTTTGTATTTTTTTGGAAAATATAAAATTGATTTGAATGTATAAACCCTCCAAACCCCATTTTGATTGCTTTATTACTATTTTTTAATCCCAAAAAGCCTTGATTCCCGACCATCCAAGGTATATAAGGCCTTAATGAATTCGTATCGTCCTTCCTACCGATAATATATCGATTTGCCGACAAAATCGAGGGATAATTAATCGAGCTCGTTTTCATTGGATTTTGGATCGCCGCGACATTGAAGATTCCACGTTTAGCGTGTTCCCGTATATTGTATATGGCGATCTTATTTTTCTGTCCTCCTCGCAGGCTCGTTATCGTCGTAGACGGCTCAGGTGCGAGACGGTAAGTGTGAACACTCCCGTTGCTCGATGTATCGACGTAAACGTTGCTTGTGTTTGCCAAGGGACAGGCACCTTGAAGGCCCATACCAAAAAGTCGCCTTATCGACCAATCCTACAAATTTACAAAGAAATTCACAAAAGACAATTTTACGCTTTCTCGATTATTCGGATGAATGATATTTTTGAAATGTACCTGAGAATCGTCGGCCATTGTGTCGTAGACGAGAGAAATCGTCTGGCGTAGCTCCATGGACGATTTCGTGCATGCCCCGTTGCGACATACCGACCGGAAGTGAATTCCTATGGAATGATAATTGGTATTGTGGATCGGTGCAGAATTCAATAACGTAGCCAGACCCTTCTGCGAATGAAGAAATGTGGCTATAGTTCAATCTCGCTGAGAATAAATGGATGAAGACGTTGAAAAGAGCTGTATGTCTCAAGATTTCGAAGATTTACCTTGGAGTCGCATGGCAGCAGTTTCTTAAACGGCGTTAAATTCTCCGTGCATACTATTTCTCTTGGCAATGAGGAGTACCTCAAGTGACTAGATTTTGGTACTTCGTCGACTACGCCCATCGGCCTGAAACTGAATTCCGGCGACATGCTGTTCGAAGGGTCCACAAAGTTCAGAGAGGCGCAGAGCAAACCCGCGAGCGCGTTCGTGAGTCCCTTCCATTCTTGATCGACACTGCAAGGTAGTTTTTCAACAATATTTTAAATCGTCTGTAATCGGGATCATCGCTCAAATTGTAATGTGAGTAGTCAAAAATCGTAGGGGTTTTGATAGTTTGACAAGTTTGGGCTTGACGGCTCAGTGATGGCTACATACACTAAAATTACAATGGAGATTAAGGGGTTAGGCCACAGTAACGGGTATAAAATCATTTGCGAATTTAACAATTTTTTTTCGTATGACAAAGTGACTTAATCATAAAATTAATTACACATCTATTTAACATGAATATCAAGCTGTATTTTTTATGTACCGACTACTAATATTTTCTCATGTTATCATTTTCTCATATGATGCAGGAACCCCAGATTGAAAGTAAACTTATAATTACAACGATAGAACTGCTACTGAAATTTCAAACGCGTTTTTCTCGAAACTAAGTTTTTTTTAAACGTACACAACTTCTCGACTTCTAATGAACGGTTTGACTGTAATTTAGTAAACTTATTCAGTGTAAAAGTAGTTCAGTCTTGACCGACGTTTAGCTTCTTAATATTTTTGTTTCGTTAGTTATTAACAATAACGTCATTTTTCCTCGAAAAATCAAAAAACAAATGCAAATATTTGTTTTCGATGATTAAAACTCAATAACGAAAAAAAGTTTGTTCAAGTTTGGCCACGGTTATCTATTTTAAGAAAAAAAAACTCGTTTTCTTTGTTTTAAGCTAACCAGGTAACCAAAATCAAGTACATCGTTGAGCTTCTCACATTGAAGGATGCTGCACGAGGTTGTTCATAACGTCTTTAATGATTAATACTTTATTAATCGAAAACACCCTATAGAAATGGAAGAGTACTCGGAAGAAAAAGACATAGAGGGAAGAACTAAAGAACCATGGGCCAGGTTAAGATGCGGAAATTTAGGAAAAGGAGGTAAAAAAGGGATACGCAAATACCCTATGACGGGGTTGTAGGAGGGAAGACGAAATTTTTCAACACATACTTCAATGCACTAAGATAAAATAAAAATGAATAAGGGAGCGGCAGATGGTTCGAAAAGGTAGCGTAAAGGCAGCGTAAAGGCTACAAAGGGGAGGCACTAAGAGGAAAAATTAATAAAGAAATGAAAGGCAAGCCAATCAAAGAATTGTGCAAGTATGTGAGAGCCTTCGAATGCATGATAAAAAGGGAAGCAGAAAGGTGAAAAAGGACGAAAGACAAATGTTTACAAAAGAAAGAAGGAAACGTGGAAAAGGGTATCATCAATATACAGAGTAAAAGGCCGCAAGGGTATACTCAGAAATAAATAACTATATTATTAATATTTTTTTATGAAATATGGTACACAAAATTGTTAATGTACATTCGAACAAATTCCAATAGATTTTTCAATCATCTTACATATTCCTTCACAATTAATTTGAAATTAATTCCTTCCTTCCAAAATTAATTTGTTTAAATAACCCTGATTTTTGCGTCGTCACTATAGCCTAACGCAGCGGTCGGCAACGAGCGAACTGTGGTCCGGATCCGCACTGCGGGGGGTACAAAACTCGCCAAAAAATGTCTTAAAACTTTAACTAACTCATTCTGTGTTTGATTCAAAAGGCGTCAAGTTAAATTTAAACCTCACATTAAGGGGGGATTGTCTTTTTTTTCGCAAAATTTACCGCTTTTTGGGAATTTTTTTGTGACGAAATTATACAACGGAAAACTTGTGAAACTTGGCATATATTTTTATTGATCTGTTTACTACATACAAAAAAATTTTTAAACAATTTCATCAAAAAATCCGCCTCCCACCCCCCTCGACGCGCGATGGTCTTTTTTTGATGGTGTGCACGATTTCTCAAAAACTATTCAACCGATTGCCTTCAAATTTGGACAGAATGCTCAGCTGACATCCTTTTATCGTTTGATGAAGCAAAAAAGCAATACGTTTAATAGTTTTTTATTTATAACAAAAAATCGATCAATTTTTTTCGAAAAATCGATACTTCAAGTTCAAAACGTCACCAATCGTTAATTTTTTTTTTCCCTTCATCGAACGATAGCTATATGTGTCTAAAGTAAAATGCTTTTTGGGTTTTTGTTGCAGGATGAACGTGAAGGCTGTAATCGGGCACACCATCAAAAAAGGACGATCGCGCGTCGAGGGGGGTGGGAGGCGGATTTTTTGATGAAATTGTTTAAAAATTTTTTTGTATGTAGTAAACAGACCGATAAAACTATATGCCAAGTTTCACAAGTTTTCCGTTGTATACTTTCTTCACAAAAAAATTCCCAAAAAGCGGTAAATTTTGCGAAAAAAAAGACAATCCCCCCTTAAGAACCTATGTAAAGTATATTATTTTTAAGAGAAAAATAAAAACCAATAATATGTGTTTTTGTAAGCCACATTCTTTTTGAGAAACCATAATAACCTGCTTGCTGTAATGATACTTGCAGTTTTTTTTTCTCTGCACCTCAATAAAGAATTTCAAAAGCATTCGGACCCCACTTGTGGCCCCAAACACTTTCGATTGACGACCATTTTTTCAAAAATCATTATTTTGTTAAATCCTTCGATTGAAAACTACATAATACGGTACAAAAACTAAATTCATTTGGTTTTTTGGTTTCAGATGATTTGTTCCCGAGCAGGAGTGGTCACCGCGAAGAACCTTTTTTCCACAACGGTCTGTGCAATTTACTGTACCTCCGTCGCTTATAAATATTTCCCGAATTTTTTTTTTCAAAGATACTTGAAGTGATACCCTTTACTATGAAAAAAAAGTTAAAAGCCTGCACCCATTTCCCAAAACAAAAAAATTCACTGAAACACCTCTTTTTCGGCCGCAAACTAGGTGTAACCCGTTAAATATCTCTATTCTGGAGCTGGTTTAAGCAGAAAAATCTCTATTCCAAAATATCTCGTGTCTAAAGCATTTCTCTGCGGAAACATCTCTATTCGTAAAGATCACAATGCCACAATAATACAGTTCTGAAATATTACTGCTCTTAAATATCTCCATTCCCTAGTGCAAATTTTTCTCCAAATTTTTCATAATTTCTCATATTTTAGTCATATTTGAGATTTTCAGAGAAAAAATGATTTAAAACAGATTCATGGACTGGTCTATTTCCCAAAAACACATTTTTTTTACTGAAACTTCATGATTTCTCATTTTTTTCCCGGATATTTCTCTTTTTCCTATGACCTGAGTGAACGCTGCGGAGATATTCAGAGAAAAGTTATAGATGAAAAGCAAAAAACGCATTTTCGATAAAAACAAAATATTTTTCTATGTAAGAACAAAGAATCAAAGTATTTTTTATGAGAGAAACAATAAGTAAGAATAGCAAAAGATTTTATTGAATAATTTAAATATTGTACTTTTTCTATTAATAAATATAGCTGATGAACAGGTGATCATGCATTTTCATTTTGTTAGTTTGCGTTACTCGATAACCGGAGGAAGTATAATTTGAGCAAACAAAAAGTAAGAATTCATTTTTTATCTATATTTTTTATTTCATATAATTTTCGAGGTTTTCCCGTGATCGTAATTAAAATGATGAAATATTCGAAAAAATTCGGAGAAATTCGGAGAAACTCGGATGTTTGCATAAAAATAATTGTCCGCAAAACTCCGAATTCTTGATATTTGTTCCAATTCATAGAAAAATTTGGAAAAATTTTCCGGAAAAAACCGGAGTTTTTCGGCAAAAAATTTGCACTAGGATTCCACAATCTTTCGTATCCGAAACTTTACTATTCTTAAATATTTGTATTCTTCCAAATCTCATGTCACATCCAAAACATCTGTATTCCAACAATTCCATCTCACAATATCTCTATTCCATGTGTAATATTGCATTTACTATATTGGCCCTGAATGAAACAAGCGCAACGCAGAGGCTCTTAGAATAGAGATGTTTCAGAAGAGAGATATTGTGCAATGAAATTGTCGGAGCACGGACACAATTGTCGGATGTTTTGGATATCACGTGACATTTTGAAGAATACAGATATTTGAGAATAGAACATTTTCGGATACGAAAGATTGTGGAATGAAGATATTTAAGGAGAGATATACACCTAGATGGTCGAGGTCGAGGATTTAGAAGCTATGAACATTCCGTCGACCATAGAAGACCTACACTATGGGCCTGGGATCGATGATTCCATGTAAGTTGACAAATTTCATGATTTATTCATTCCCAAATTTTCAAACGCGATTTTCTCAAAACCACGTTTTTCAAATCGGTACCCAAAATTTCTCGAAAACCAATGAACCGATTGCCTTGAGGTTTTTTGTGGTCATTCTATACACCATTATCTAGTACTTGTCATAGAATTTTTTTTTCCGTTACTTAGTTTTAGTTTTATAGGAAAAATAATAACTAATTTTTGGCCCAAAAATAACTATTTATGTTCAAAAGGCCGCCATTTTGTCATAAATCGATATTTTCAAAATCAGCTATGACAAGTACTAGATTATAGTATCTAATTTAATAATCTTTTTAGTTTTTTTTTCAGATGATTTTTGAAGAAACGCCAGTGGGTACCGTATACACAGATTTTTTACGACGCTCCAAGGATCATACGATACCCTTGTATATTTTTGATATTTTTAAATAAAGAAAATTAAACATATTTTTGAATGTACATACTTTTAGATAATTAAAACACCAATCTGAAATTTCAAATAGTTTTCTTTGAAAAAATTCACAAAAAATGAGCCTTTTTCCGGCTCCTAGGTGTATATCTTCCCTTAAGAGCAGTAATATTTCAGAACTGAATTATTGTGGCATTGTGATCTTTACGAATGGAGATGTTTCGGCAGAGAAATGGTTTAGACATGAGATATTTTGGAATAGAGATGTTTCTGTTTAAACCTGCTCCAGAGTAGAGATATTTAAGAAAAGAGATGTCTGGGAATAGAGAAATAAACAATAGATTTGTTGTCATGCCCATGCAACGATTATCAGCACGGAAGCATTTCTACAGGACTCTCGTACATTTTCAACAATAGAGGCAAGAAATAGTGTATACGAGTGTGCCGAAGCGCATGAGATGATAGCAAAGTCTATCCTATGTGTTACGATAAGCGTGTTTATCTTACTCGGTTACGTTCCTGTTGAACCAGGCCCATATTTCAGCTCCGGGCCCTGCGTCGTGTACCGGGTAGCCCCATTTCTGATATTTCCACAAGCCCTCGGTCAACGAAATGTGCAGCTCGTCGACCTGATGACGTCCTATCGTGACAGCCAGACCTCGGGGAAACAGGTGGGAATGTTGAACTGACGCGCAACATCTCCGATTAACACTCGACCTATCGTCTTTTAAGCGCAATTTTAAATTCATCAAAAAACATTCTACTCACGTGACGGTGAATTTCTCGGTATGTGCCACAACGTTGTGAATTGAAAATACGCGTAAACGTGACCGCTCGGCAAAGGTTTTAGCAACAATTCCTCGTCGAACGAGTCTTTCTGTGTCGACACGACTTTGAACACATTTGTAACGATTAACAGTAAAGATAACACGATTAGCGCGAACTCCATATTTCTTTGCAGTTTTATGGTCTTTCTAAACGACAAGACCCTTCAACTTTTACTTAACCGTTACTATATTTTTAGCTCATAATTGAAAACAAAAACGTACCGGGAATGTTACAGTACTGGCGAATATGCGAGCTAGCGAGCAAGAGCCAACCGAGGGCGCCTGCTGCGACGAGAAAAAGCGCGGCAAAATTACGAATCAAGCGTTTCTTTTCGAACTTCAATCCCCCATGGACAATGATTATGGCAGATACATATGATATACGATAGTGCAAATTTATATATCAATTAGCAATGCTTAGAGGCATGTACAAGTTCAACATAACCTCACAAATTTTCGAACAGCGTTTTCTCAGATAGTCAAGGTTTTTCAGGACAAACAAATCATCAGGCTATGGAGAATTCACTAACGCAGAGATGGACAATTTTCCTTGCCCTAAATATCCCCAACCTCTGAGAAATTGTCATTTTTAATTTTCAGCTATCTCTCTTTATCTTCTTATCTATCTTAGTCTTTTAAAAATCAATCGTTACGGTATAACTCTTTGTATATTGAAATGTTTCTCACTTACCATAATTGTTATGACTTAACGATAAATCAAATACAGCCACGTAGCTTCAGTTTGCAAGTACTTCGAAGTTGAGATCGCTGCGAGGATTGGAAAAACGATAAAAAAACAAACGATAAGGCTTTTGACTTATATTTTTACGTTTATTTATAATAATTAAATAAAATAACGAACGCATTGCTCATTTGGTATCCTTATTCTTTTCGTTCACTGAATAACAATGATTATGATGATGTGTTTAAGATCAAAACGTGCGTTTGCTTTTATTGCTTTATAATTCAACAAATGTTTCTCATTAAACGGTACGCAGTAACCATATGTGTATTGCGATGTTATATTTGATCGAAATAACGGCGACGTTGTACGAAAAATGCGGTGAAAAGTATAATTTTTTATCCTTTTAGTCCTTGTTACGGCAAACATACGACAAATAATTGAAGATTGTCACCATGCACAATTTTCGAGTTAATACGCAATTCGCCATGGTGGATTGAAGAAAAAACTTTTTGATCTTACACACACGCGTCACATTCATAATAAATAAATCATTTAAAAAATGCAATTCGATTCCTTTCGTTCCACTGTTTTCTCTCTCTCCCTCGCGCTCTCTTCAAACACTTTATCTATGTCAATCCCATTCAACTGAAAATCTATTTGTACCACTTTTTTCTTCAAATGACATTGGCATTGGCAGCAGTGCGTCAGAGTAACAAAAAAAATTACAATCACAACGATTCTATCATATTTGAAACACTCATTTAGGCGTCAAGAGACCTACAATGGCGATATATCTCCCAAAGAACGTGAACACAGATACAAGCAGTACAAAATTATGAAGACGAGTAATTTTTTTCCTCGAAAAGAAAATGGTCAATGGAATTTTTGCTTATTATTAGTGGCATTGTGTAAACGTGTATTTCCGTTCGCGTTCCATTATCGCAGCAAATTAGAAATTGCAGGTGAAACAATATTGCGGATAATTTATTTACAATTTTTTATGCGTGACAACGAACATATTGTAAAACGTGTGAAACTAATGGAAATTCGAATAAAACGCGTAAACAAAAAGATACAGTGTTATACAGAGAATGATTTGGCGAACGTATTGAAACGGAGTTTTTTGATTCGATGCTACAAGTATGACAAGATTTTTTGTTCCTTTATCCTTCGCGATTCGTTCTTCGGGCTCTATTATTATTCAATAATTCAATTGTTTTGTTTATCTATAAACGTACGCATAATTTACTTACAAAAACACACAAAAGTTCCTCTCACCCGCGGGCTTACCCTCAGACACGTTCCATTGTTACTTTGTTCATATTTCTTCTTTTTTTTTTTCTTTCTTTATTATTAGCAAACTTTCAAAGTTCGTAACCAACGTCAAAGTTCATCATGGATTATTTACAATTTTTTTGTTTCTCGTACAATCGCTTCCCAATCGCTCTGCAAGGCAACTCTTGAGCAACGATTATTGTATTTATAATAATTATCATTATTATTTCGTCTTCAATATTCGACTAATCCTAATTGACTTAAGAGCTTTATAGTACACAATGACAAATTCTTAGTCAATCTTTTGACGGAAAACAAATTCATTCGGAGTTCATTATTCGCGGGATTATTGAGAAATGAAAGAAAACCAAAGAGATAAAACGAATCGTGTGTATGTTTCAATGCAGCATATACTCGGACCAAATGGAATTTTCTTTTATATTACAAATGTATCGTAAAAACGGTTTGGAAGGGACCGAGCATAATTGTTCTTGCATATTCATTGTTTTTTTTTCTTGTTGAAGTTTCGTTTATCCGTTTTTGTTTTCTTCTGGCGAACTCGCTAAACGGTGCTAATGTTTGTTAAAAGTTGTCTTAAACTACAGTCTTTGTCTATTAGCTGTCATTTCGTGTATGTTCGAACAACATTATTTATTTCTCTCCTTCCCTAGCTGTACGCAATCTAAACGATTCCATTCTCGTTGTCGTTTTTTAAAATATTTTAACTCTCAAATAATCACGCTTCACTGTATTGTATAAACACTCAATCATCTTCTCAGTCGACGTAGAGGAAATATTTTTATCAAGAAACAACAGAAAGGAAGAAACAAGAGAAATATAGACACACCGTGTCGCGTCAAATATATAACAGCATTTTTCATTCCATTCGTTTGTCATATTATGTGTTCAACGTAACAGTATAAAATTCACCGTTCATATCTCATTTTTTGTTTACCTTCATACTACTCTTCACTCATCGCGACAAAGCAAAACTCTCGAGCCCTATTTAATACAGCTTTTTCTCATTCATTTGTTAATTTAAAAAAAAAACCTTTAAAAAATGCACGTAACGGATTATCTCTCTTTTTTTGTTCAAATCCAAGTTCTTTTCAGACAAACTTTCACTTCTGTAGTTCTTAGACGACCATTAACAAGTACATTCAACCGACATACTCACATTGATCCATCAGCTTCATTCAATCCAGTCTCTGCCCCACTTGTGAACCTTCCAGACACCATGAGAAAGAAGCACAACTCGTATAAACATTCAAGTTCCTTCCACTTCCATCTGAATTTTCGGATTTTCACTCGACGTAAAATAATCTCCGAATGTTCGTCAATTTCTAAAAAATGCTTTTACAAGCTTCTCGCTGTGCGAGCTATTCACTTACATTTGACGCTCTTTCAATTAATCTGTCGAGTTAGCATCTCCGCAGTTCGAAAAAGAAATAACCACGAATAAACGTGTCATTGTCGTGTAAGGAAAAAATGTTGATTTCACTGCGTCCAAAATGAAATTGTTATTTTATTATTTTCACCAATTTTCCATTATAGAAATGGAGGCGAAATTTACGTTTCGAACAAATTGCTATAGATTCGACAATTTCTACGTAAAGAAATAGCTGTTTACATTTATCGTGCTCTGTCGTCAAAAATAATCGTTGCAGTTATGAATAATTGATAAAACTGCATTTTTAGAATTGACCAATCCTCGAAACTGACTTCACGTCCAAGTATATATCCTTAAGGTTGCCTTCAGCGAAACCGTCGTTGTCGATAGAATACCAGAACTTCAATAATTGTTCCACGTGAAGTGTAAAGCGGAAAGTAGCTGTCAATTTTGATTTATCGGACAAGCGTGACCTCAAAAAACTCAATTCGATAAAAAACACTGTTTTCAAAATAAAATCAAGCGATGAAATACGACTGGTCTTCCAATTACTTGTAAACCGATGTATTTTTTCCCCGAAGATCCAATTAACGTGTTGAACTCTCGTTTTGGAATTCGAAAATTTTAGTTCATCGTACGAAGATAGTCTTATGTCAAAATTCACAGTAGCTCCCGTAAAAATCGAATATTGTACGAATTTGTGAAGCCTCGGTACTCAATTGTTCCGATAGTGCCGCTGAAGCCTCCTCAAAGGATAAGAAAAGTAAAAGTGTAAAGCCGTTTTCCTGCAAACCGGATTTCCGTAACGACTTGATTTGTGAGAAAAAAAAAGCATCATACAAATGAGAATCATCCGAAGTATCAAAAATCCGACCGAGAAATCCATCTTCAAAAAACAAATGAAAGATACACAACAGCACACATATATATCACGTATAAGAGTTTTTTTATTCGTCAATATTTCATCTTTACTCATAAGATAATCAGTGGTTTGAAATAGTTAATGTGAATATTAATTACTGCAGCATACAACGAACTTACGTAACACTACTTTTGTCTCAATATCTTTTTTTCTGTTCAATAAGTTGTTTCAGTTTTTATTTTTTGTTCAATGTTCCGTTCGTTGCCGCAATACAACGGGTGTTGTATGTTAAAGTTATTGACTACAATTGTGAGTTGTGATTCTCATCGTTAAATAACGAGACGAAAACCGAATTAATAATGAAATTTCATCGTTTATCTCAAAGCGAAAGGAAATGGAAAACAAAAATAATTCGTGAAGTCGAGTCTCCAATTTTTGTTACGCTTCGTCCCGAGCGAAAGCTAGAATGAAGATTAATTCGTCAAAGAAAAACGCGACTGACTCTGCGTAGTTGTACAGCGGTAAAAAAAACCTTACACTCGTGTTTTTTTTTCTTCTTCTTTTCAACTCGAATCACTTGCAAACCATTCAACTAAAAAAAAACCACAAATCAAACTTTATTCAATCAAATTCGAGTATTAATTCTTCCACACACAACCGATCAATAATTTTTACACACCTTCGCGCACCAGTGTAAAATCTGTTCATACACAAAGGAGGGGAGCAGTGGGCGGGGTGGTCGAGAAAACAAAAACTAACGAATACGCCTACGTACCTAAAGAGAGAAGTCGAAGGATTGAGACGGCGTGTGGTAGGGTTGGATTACACATTTTACGTCGGATAGCTACGATCAATCTACAATAATGCATCCTCGTTAATATTGTATTTACGTTTGCCTTGAGGGGATCAATGAAAAACGAACACTGACGAGACTTGCCGACATTTCTTTGCCATCCAATTCAGACCAACACAGTTGGAAAAGGAATATTTCGCTTTTTTACGGACCCGTGTAACTTCGACATTTTTTCGTTATTACAAGTTTGGCATGTAAACCACTAAACAACATTCTCGGAACGCTATACCGAAAAAATAAAAAAGTTACAAGCCTCTTACAGGAAGCGAAACGCTCCTCGTTCGACTGTGCACGAGATTATTTTGTAAAAGTTCTGAATCGCACGGCAAACGAATTATAGCAGATTACCTCGTCGTATATTTTCACCTCGACCATAACTTTTTCGAGGATGAACCAGTCGTCACTTTTCGCGTAGTATATTTCGTTTTCTACGAATTGTCGCCCCTATCAGCGAGTCGTAAATTTGTTCTTTTATCGTCACTGTAACCTTGATTGATCAAAGCTAACGAGGTCAAAGGGGTTGGGGGGAGGAGACTCTTTCCGTTTGTCCTAACTAGCCTTTCGATCCGTATTTTGCTTGCGCCTTCAATAGTTCAAAGTATTTCATCGCACTCAAGTGTTGGAGATATTTGAATTAATTATTATTCACATTCTCGGCTACCGTAAATCGTTATCGTATTAATCGCTCTCGTAATTCTCTTTCGCTCTCTTTCTCTCACTCTCGTTCTCTCTTTCTCTCCCTCTCTATCGCTCTCTCTTTCTCTCCCTCTCGGTCTCGCTTTCTCTCGTCTGGACGTAGAAGAAAAAAACGTTTGCAATACTCTGCGATTATATCGACCATCGGCGAACGAGAATGTCTACACGGTTGCGTATACAAAGCGCGGATTTCTCAAAAATCTTTATGAATATGAAAGAGGAACTATCTTGGCTTCACATTATTAAACGCTCGTTACAACGATGGTTATATATTGTTTTTTCTTCGTCCATTAATCCGGAGTCCCTCTTTCGGCGCGCCAGATATTTCCCTTTTATTTCATGTTTACAAAAAACAAAAACCAAAAAAAAGAAGTGTAATATTAGTCGTTTCATTTAGAGCATCGAGGTACTTGAATGAAGGAAAAAAAGATCGTACAAATCTTCCAACATTTGGTGCACATTTTCGGATACATAAGTGACTTCTCATTAGCGATGACAAAGGTTGCTCCTTTCGCGTTAAAAATGTTTTTTTAAAATCCATTTCGTTATTCCCGTTATGATTTGCAAATGTGTCGCGCGAATCTAAGGACGCCTCGATTTCCTCGACCGACTTCGACCATGGACATGCGACCAGAGTACCTATCCACAAGCATGTATACAACGATTAAGCTCTCTTCAATCAAAGATCTATTGCTAGTTTTTATTAATTTTTTTGTTTCATTAATCTACACTTAAGAATTATTTTTCAATAATAGCATGGCTTACTGTGTGTGTGTGTGTTTTCTCTTTTTTCTTCGTTTATCTTTTTGTTTCTCCTCCCTTTCTCTGGTTTTTTTTTCTCGTTATTATTCAGATTTTCTTTTGTTAATGAATTTTGTTCATTGTCAATATTACAAATACACTCACATACTTGGGTGACAATCATATGGGCCATCTACATAGCCCTTCGTAATTATATAATTAACAAACTCTCGTTCTCTCGCTCGCTCGCTCGCTCGCTCGCTCTTTCTCTCCCTTTCTCTCTCTCGCTCGCTCGCTCGCTCTCTCTCTCTCTCTCTCGCTCTCTCTCTCTCTCTCTCTCTCTCTCTCTCTCTCTCTCTCACCCTCTTTCTCTCTCCGTTTCTGTCTCTCTCTCTCGCTCTCTTTCGTTCTCACATCGTTTATATAGCTTCTAAAATGTATTCAACCACATTACAGCAAGACATACTTCTCAGTTTAAATATTAAACACACTGCAATAAACTTTCAGTAAAACCAAGCACATGTACGCCGCTTTTATATTTGAGTTTTTCTTCCGTCTCCCGATTTTTCTTCTTTTAACATTAGAATCTTACATATCTTTTCTGTACGTTAATGCACATTCACATTCATTGACTGTTTATCGGTCCTGGCTTAAATTTTAATCCTGTGTTTATTATTATTATTTCCACTTTCTCACCCTCTCGCTCTCTTTCTCTCCCGCTCTCTTGTTCTTTCGTTCTCTCGCGCTCTCTCGTTCTTTCCTTCTCTCGCGTACACTCGTTCTCTCTCTTTCTCTCTCTCGCTCGCTTTCAACGCACCGTTTTCTATCTCTTTAGTCTTACTTTTATATAACTACGATCGTTCGGTGCACCGCGTAAACGCAGTGCGGAGGTATGCACATTTGGATGATCGAAGCTAACCGCAATGGTGGTGGAAAAAAAAACAACGAAAAGTATATCGACTCGTTTCGTAATACAGTAGTATAGTCAATGACGGAAAAGAAAACAAAAACGAAAAGGTAAGTCTCTTCTGTAAGACCGGTTCTTTGTTTTGCGGGATTGTGATGTGCCCTGTCGATACAAGAAATCGCGATTGGCAAAAAAAAATGGAAAAAAAACACCTTATTTCGAAGAATTGCAAAGTTTTCGAGAAAAATATATTTTTCTACCTGGAGAAATGTAAAAGTAGATTTTTGCATCAACAGAGCGTCTATCTTGCTGTGGTTTACAGACAAAATTAGACGATGAAGAAGTATTTTTATGTATTCGTGAGAGAGTGCGTCAAGAGGGCAACAAAAAATTATGGATCAAAGAAAGAAAAGTTGAAGATTTAAGAGAGAAAAAAAACAATGATCGTGTTGTCGATTGTTGTTTTGTTTTCCCTTCAATCCTGCGTAGTCTCGATAACGACGAGAGAATCGGTATTTCTCGTGTTGGGTTTAATGTATTTGTGTTGATTATCGTAAGGTTTGCAATTCTTCGAAGCCAGTGCCTCGGGACTCAGGGAACGCGCCCGTCTTTTACGAGTAGACTCAGAGTCCCGTTGAAATTTACTCGTACTTAAGAAATGTATTCGACTTTTGATCCCGTTGGCCCGGATGATTTTGCCAAGCGCCCTGCGAAGCGTTCGGATTATTGGGTCCGGGACCACCGGTACCGGGATTACCGGTATTACCGTCGCCCCCGCCCTGATTCATCCAGCTTAAAAAACCGGAATTACCGCTATTACCGAGACTGTTGTTGCCAGCTGGTTGTTGTCCGGGTGGGCCAGGCTGATTCGAATAGCCCTGATCGTTTCCTTGATTCTGTAGATTACTCATAAGACCCCAAGAAGCTTGATTAAGTGCGGCAGCAACGAGGGCCGGATTGACGGGTAATGCCGACAGATTCAATCCTCCCATTGCCAATGGATTTGACATACCACCACCGCCTCCACCGCCGTTGTTCTGTCCGGTTATCCCGAGTGCCTGTAGATTTGGCATATCGAGATTTCCACGATTGCCAGGATTGTTCCAACCGTTAGGACCCATGTTATTGCCCGAATGACCCATGTACCTGTTTCCCTGATAGTTTCCCTGCATGTTATTGTCGATCGGACCAGTCATACCACGTCCGCGCATGTTCGTGTTCATCTGATTATTGAAATTACGATTGTTTCCATCGGACTTTGGCGCCGCGTTCGAGACGTGCACCGAGACTCCCTTTATAATGTGATCCTCGCCGCACAGAGACTGGGCGACCTCGGGATCGAGGAAAGTTACGAACGAGAATGCGCGAAATGGCTTTGGGATGAATACGTCCGTGACTTCGCCGAATTTCGTGAAGTACTCGCGAAGGTCCTCGGCCGTAAGGTCTTCCGTACAGCGTCCCACGAATACCTTGCAGGGTACTTGCTGAACCATTCCCTCCTACACACAAACGCACAATCAATCAATCTTACTTTTTTTCCTCCCGACGCTTCTCCCATCTTCCCCTTTCGCCTTTTCGCAAAACCGATTCAGGCTTTGCTCCCTCTCTGTTTTTTTTTGCTCGATCATTCGGCACTTGCGTCCAAGTACACATTGGCTTTGTCTCTCTTTTTCCTTTCTCTTGGTTTACAATTTGGCATCGACACGAGGGATCAAATTGAATTTTATATTTCGAAATGCAACAGAATGGAATGAAGACGAAAATGAAAAATGAAAGAATTTCCGGTTAGAGGTTTCCGTCGACTCGAATGTGAACTTTTGGTTATTAGCACGTAACGCCTAGTAATGAATAACGATCAATCCGCACCGTCGTCAAGTACCGAATGATCCATCAATTTCCATTCAACTTGTCATTTTCGGGAGTAAATGGCAACGAAACCGTAACAAAATATAAATAAATCAAGAGAAATAAATGTTGAGCGAATTCTCAGTGGATAACGAGGATCATTGCTGTATAAGTTTATACAATACATACGAATTTTGTCAATTCATTTCATTGTCACATCCAGTCAAACTCATTGAAAGTTCGAACAAAAAAAGGAAAAATAAATCGTCTTTTACTTCGTATCGAGAACAAACACGTGTGAACGACAGAGATACTTCGCATTTGAGCGCAATTCTTACGTTACTTCGGAACCACTTTTAATAACGAATGTTTTAAGGATCTCGCAACGCTCGTTTGTGTTTATGTATATGTGACGTGTGTGCGTGCGTGTGAGTGTGAGAAATGTTCATCTTCCAAAAATCCAGAAAGGATGTCGCTGTCGAGAAAATCGAAATAATCGTTACTTCAAATCAAACGTACATGTAACGGTTCGGTGTTCGTTTTTTTATTTTACTCGTTTTCTGTCTTTACGCAAACGAAATGAGAGATGCGCTATAATAATCGATACACTGTAATTATGTACACTTAAAATTGAATTGTCCCGTGATTTTTCGTTTGATGACCTAGGCGAAATTACAAAGAATATTCTTGACTCCATATGCATGCATATTTATAGATATTTATATATGGTACACGATAATTGTGTATCGGGAAAACGGATCAAAGAAGCCGAAAACCCGGTGGTGGATGTTAACAATTGACGTACTGGCTGTCAAATTCGACATAATCGACGTTAGCTTTAAATAATATCCATTGCTAAAAAACTATGTAATTTTCATAATTCCGCATTCGTATAAAAAGATTCGAAAAGAACGTCAAAGTTGCAATTTTCTTTTCTTCGTAAAAATTCAACACGATTGGATAAAACTATCGATTTTTATATTCGATTTCTTTGAAACAAGCCAGAACTGAACAATTTAATTTTTATCTTAAAAAAAAGTTGTGCGGAATTTCTTCCTAAATAAAAAAAAAATCGTAAACGTTCAGCGCACAATTTCAATTTTCAAATCTGCGAAAGACAAAGAAACGAAAGTTCCACAAATAAACAATTAGTCGAGTACTTCTCCGATACTCTACGACTATGGTGAATTGCAAGAAAAAGAATGGCAAATGACTGCATTCAATGTGCCACGCCAATTTGTTGATTACGAGAAAAGAAAAGAACATAATCGATAAGGGAATTGCAACAACGATCAAATAGGCATTTAAGAAAATAATTAAGCATGCCAGGGTAAACGGAATTTTCGATCTTCGATTGAAAATTCTACGATTTCGTATCCCAAGTAAGTGTTTCCCTCAAAAAACGACAAAAACGTCGTTCGAAGCGTACGAAGAAGAAAAAGAAAAGAGTACACCGCACCACCAGGCATCCACGATGAATACGCTTTCCCCCAAACATCGAGTGTGAAATGAAACCACGAAACGATACACAGTACACCAAATATCACTCGCGATTTCTATGTTTGATTTCATATATAATATACAGGTAAATTGATTATTGTACTCATCGCGTCTCAACGACCGAAATTAAACGTTGGACAAAAAACTGAGAATCTACAGGAAGAAAACGTCAAACCAAAAAAAAAACATCAAAACAAAACTAAGAACAATCGAAATTGCAATTGTAGCTTGGCTTCGAGGTTTTTCGTCGCAAGAATATTTTACTTTACCGCTCTCGCTCCACTTCGTCTCACTCCCGCATAACAGCGCGTCGACACAAATTCCCCCCAATATCCACAAGCTCGAAAACGTATACATCCTCACTTCCCCAAGGTCCAGGTCCGTTTCGCACAAAAGCTCAAATGCCCGTCGCTATCCGTGATGGACAAAAAACAGTGGGGGAAAACAAAAGAAGAAGATGTCTGCAAACAATAATCCGGTTGTGGACGGGCGCATTCAGTATCTCGAGGTTTCCGAGGTGTGATGATCCCTCGAGGGTCGATGCTTGTAATAACGATCGTAATAATTCTCCTTGGTTTGATATCTGGTGGAATCGTTGAATCGCGCGTCGTTGCCACGTCCCTCGATGCTGTAACGGCCCTCGGGGTCTCTGGAGTCGCTGACGTATCGGGCGCCCTCGTCGTCGCGCGGATCCGTTGAGTATCTTCTCTCGTTGTCGCGTCCCTCGACGCTGTAACGAAGCTCGCTCTCGCGAGTGTCCAGAGCGTTTCGATTGTCCGAGTGTCTCGAGTCCGCGTATCTAGCCTCGTTGCCGTGTCTCACGTCGCTCGACATGTATCTCGACTCGGACTCGTAGTAAGTTCTCTCGTAACTCGTGCCGTAAGTGGCGCTACCGTAACGGGCTTTATCCGCGTATTCCGGGGGTGTCTCGACGGTACTCGGATAGGACGATCTGCCAGCCTCGTAGCTGCTGTATCTCGTGTACTCCTGATCGTTCGGATACGAGGACGCGGCCACGCTCGTCGGATGTGACGTAGACGCGTAATTTCTCGAGTCGTATGTTACGACGTCGTCGTAAGGCGAGCCGTACACAGTTTGCTTCTCGTAATGATTGTACGATTGACTCTCGTACTTGTACTTGGCGTCGTCGTACGGATAATTAGACGGATAGGACGGATAGTGGGTCGTTTTGTAGTCGTAGTCCGCGTCGTAACGTGGCGACGTTGACGTTTCCGAATTTGCGCTCATGTAGGCTTTGCCCGACGGCGGTAGGCGTCTGCTACTTGGCGTGTGAACCGGTATAGGACGATAACACTCGCTGTGCTTACCCGTATCAAACTGACGTGCCATCATTATGCCGTCAATGTTCTGGAACCAGACACACACACCGTCCCTTCGACAATGACTCACAGTTTGTTTTATGTTGGTTTTTTTTTCATTTCATTGTTCACACACACACACACACAAACACACTCTCTCTCTCTCTTTTAAATTTGTCTCTTTTTTTCTCATACTTTCGTTACGCTGGAAAAAAAGAACACACTCGACCGGAAATCACGCATACGCAAACCTGCACCCATTGCATTCCGTACGCACTAGAGTGTTGTGACGTTTGACCAGCAAAGAGAAAAGAACGGAAGGGACGAGTTTTAGGCCCGGAGTGAAAAAGTCATGGAATTTGGGGCCGGATTGAAATTTCGAACCTTTAATGATCAGAACCCTAGAAACTCTGAAAGAATACTACTCCGAACGATCAAAATGCCGAAAGAATTTTACCCGAAAGACCAAAAATCCGAAAATCTGAACGGGGCCGCGTTGAAATTCCGAATATATACTACCACGAAAGACCAAAAATCCGAAAATCTCAACGGGGTAAAAATAATTCGGCTATGGAACTTTTGAAAGTTTCTAAATTTTCAATGAATCGACGAATTATTTCAAGAATTTTTTTTTATTAAGGCTTCAGGCCACAGTAACGGGTATAAAATCATGTGCGAATTTAACCATTTTTTTCGTATGAAAAAGTGATTCACTCATTAAATTAATTACACCTATTTAGTATGAGTATCAAGCTGTTAGAATTTTTTTTTCGATGTAGAAAATGGCCGACTACTCGAAACTTCTCGAAACAGCTTTTTTTCCAATTGGCGTGACAAATAACTTCAACAACTTTCACTCGATTTACTTCAAATTCAAAAGTTATGTTCCTAATTGCATTTCGTAGAGAAGTAGTACGGAATTTCTTATTAATCGAAAACTTTTCATTTTATGAGCAGTTATAACGAAATATTTTCACTGAAAATTCATTTCTTAAGTTCAAATACCTACATCTTTTGAATAAAACAATATTTTTTAAATTCCGTACGTCCTTCTCTATGTATTCTAATGGAGATTGACGAAGATTTTTGTTTTTTATTCTAGATCAAAAATTGTGGATGCTAAATGTCACACCGCGAAGCGCCTAAAAAAAGGTAACAAAAGAAAATATTTGTAGTCGGCCATTTTGTACATCAAAATAAATTCTAACAGCATGATATTCATACTAAATAGATGTGTGATTGATTTTATGTGAATCACTTTTTCATACGAAAAAAACCTGTTAAATCCGCACCTGATTTTTTACCCGTTACTGTGGCCCTAAGAAGTGATTTTACATCAGTTTTGAAATTTGTCTAACCAATGTTATACGTTCTACATCATTTACCGTCAACTGTGTAGACTTTCGCTGGCATAATCTTGACGAACCTTGTAATTTCGGAACATTAAAATTAGGAATTTTAAACCGTCGGCGCATTCAAAGTTCGGAATTTCAACCCGGCCCTCATGTCAAAATCGTGCTAGCGAAAGTCTACACAGTTGACTGCAAATTATGTAGAACGTATAACATTGTCTGGACAAAGTTCAAAATTGACGCAAAATCACTTCTTGATAAAAAAATTCTTGAAATAATTGGTCGATTTATTGAAAATTTTGAAACTTTTAAAACTTCCATAGCTGTGTTATTTTGACGGTGTTACGGTTTTAGGAGTTTTGATCTTTCGTGTAAAATTCTTTCCGAGTTTTGATCTTTGGGGGTAATTTTATTTCGGAGTTTTGAATTCCGGAATTTTTTAACCGTCGGAGCATTCAAAGTTTTCCCACATTATTACTCCCCCGTTACTTTTTCTTAGGTGTGTGCATGTGTTTGTATTTGCTGTGGTCGGGAGCAATCCATTGTTATTTTTTTTTTTCGATTTTTGCGATTGCTCGGACAGGGTATTTTTCAAGGACCTGAATGACTGCGTCAGTCGAAAATTATTGTGGCACGTTCGTGAAACAAATAAAGCGTTGAAGTTTGCATCGTTGAAGAGCAACGAAAATCGTTTTTTCTTCTTCTTATTTCCCAAAATTTGCTGGGGCAGATTCGAGCTGCGAAAATCGGGCAAAGGATTTTTAGGATTCTTATTTAGCGATCGGCGAACTCAATCTGCAAAATATGATTTTGGCTGACGATGGAAATCATAATATTAAAAAGAATTTTCGTTGCATTCGAACGATGCAGACTTCAACATGGTAAACAAATTAGGATCAAATATTTTTTCATTATTTTGTTGGTTTTAAGGATTCTTTGACGTTTGCAAACGTAATTCGAAGAACGTTTCCACATTAATAATTTACTGTCTTGCCGGTGGTTAATCCACGGAGGCCAATATTTGGATGCTACAGGTTTGCCAATTTTTCTGTGCTCCCGAGCACATACGGGACAGTATTGCAGCGGTACTCCTATGAGGAATTACCCACCAACAAAAAATAACAATCTTAAAAACCTTGGACGTGATGATAAATGTATTGACAAGTAATAATCGCAAGAACAAAAATTCTAGGCTTTGTCACACATCGAACATTATGACTGTTTTTTTTTTTTACAATACGTGCCTACGCAGTCGTTCACTGGCAATTTTTTACATGCTCAATTAATGTTTATTATATTTACTTTTTCTAGATGGAATTGAAGTTTGCATCGCTGGAACGCATCGAATGTTTAGCAGCACAATTTTCTTTTGGCACATTTAGCCCTCCAAAATTACTCGAACGCTTTTCAGGATAGAGATTTTCAGTCTAAATATGTAAGACAAGATTTTGAATGATAATGATAATTCGGAAATAAAAAAAATAAGAATTTTCGTTGCATTCGAACCATGCAAATTTCAACATCGTTTTTTTCCAGGACATTCCTCTCCTATAGAAAACTTGAGTTGGTTTGGCCTTTTTTCCAATGAGAAGTTGGCTATCTATTTGAGGGATGAAATGTGAAGATTTTTTTCAACCTGTGGCCATAATGTCATCGAGACGTGTGCCAGAACGACCACGTACTTGCTCATACCGCGAGACGAGCACGAGACGGATACAAACTTGGGAGTTTTGACGAGCTTTCATATGGCAAAGGCGTTCCCTCGATCAGTTTTATTCGTATTTCGGAATTAAATGGATATGGAAGAAAAAAGCGTTAGTGTTACGTGGATATGAAAATGATAGGCGTAAGTGTTAAATGGATATGGAAGAAAAAAGTGTGTTTCAATTACTTGGAGGACCAGAATAGTATTGGCAAAAATGGCGGTTACTAAATGTTTCAATGAGAATTCTGTCATTAAAGGATCATCACTGTGTAAAATTTTCGAAAAATTGTTTGCTTGTTGCATTATCCGATAGTATAGACGGTTATAACATGGACCTGGCATCGTTGATTGATCGCAAGTAGACAATTTATATGAAAATTCCGCACTCGAAACATTTGACGCGTTTTTCTCGAAATGTTTCTCAAAACGATATACACTCTCACATGAATAGCTTTCAGGCTATCCGTCTCAATTTTTGACACAACATTCTTCACGCCATTCTTCATCTTGCTATGGAAACCTTTTTATATTCATATTTTTTTCAACGAAAAACTCAAAAAAAAATACGCTAAATTCAATACGTTTTTTTCAAACCCTCACCATTTTGTTAATTTCGATTTAAAAAAATCTCCACAGCAAGATAGCGGCTTTCATACTGGTTAATAATCTTTTTACAAATTTTGTTTCCATAACATTTACGGCCACAACCGTGTACACCGGGAGGACTCCTTTTTTTCGAAGACATTTTCAACCGTTTAAAAAGATAAAAATAAACGTTTAAAAAATGATTTTCTGGTCTTCGTGAGTGCTTTGATTAGACATAAAAGAATCACACTGATCAGCGTATTTTAACGGTGGAAAAAAAAACGCGAAAATAAGCTATTTTTTTACCCGTTACACCGTGATGATTCCTTAACGGCAGCGATTCATGTGTGCGATTGGAAGTCATTATGAACCAAGGTGGCGAATTCGGGACCACTGACTCATTAGTCACGCTAAGTCTTTGGGTGACGAAGATAGCGAAATGAAACCCGCAAAATTCGAGACTAAATCATTTGCACATTTATAATCGTTCGTGAAATTATAGCAATAAATTTTCCATGTTCAGAATTTAATTGATATTTTATAACTTGAATACCTTTGTATAAGCCTACAGCAACAAGTTTTCTATGACTCTATGCACATATGCAACATGTAAAATTAAACTTTATCATATTAAGTTCTTTTTCGATATTGAACTAGGGGCATTTGAAAGTTTTCATAGTCGAACTTTCTCGTGACTTCGTGTATCTTAATTTTCTTTTCACTCAAGCAATTTCTTTTAAAGCGTAAAGCTTCGTTGAATCGGCTACAATTATAGTCTCAATATTTCCAACAGGTTACTTACAACTATTTACGAGACGCGGAATGAAAATAAACGTTGAAGCATAGAATTATGAATGAAAGGCTGCATGGAAAAGAGTGGCTTTTGAAGAGTTGGCAAAATCTTCAAGTGTTATCTAGCACACAGGCCAGGTGAGATGATATTGAAGTTTGCATCGTTGGACCGTAACGAAAGTTTCGCAGGCTAATTTTTTTGGCACGTTTAGCCCTCCACGATCACTCGAACGTTTTTCAAGATCCTCATTAGAGATTTTCAGCCTAAATTGTAAGAAAAGATATTCTCGATGATAATGAATATGAAGAATCGGAAATAATAAAAAAGAATTTTCATTGCGTTCCATCGATGCAAACTTCAACATCGTTGGGTGAGAACAAACCGGCTGGATTTCCCATCGCATTCGACCATTCAATCTTACGATCCGTATCCATCGATTCTAGATTAGATTTGTTCTCACTCGAAATTCAATAAGGGGTGAGATGCAGTCGGAATTTTCGAAAAATCGATTTTTTTTTACATTTTCTTGAAGTATGATGTTTCGAAAATATTCCCTGAAAATTTCAAGTCAATCCGATGAATAGTTTCCGGGATATCCCACATTTAGTGAAGGGGCGTCGGGTCCCCATGGCAGGTAGCGGCTGACAAACGCGCAAACCCTAATACCCAGAAAGGCAGAATGCTTCGAAGACAACAACAAATTGATATTTTGGAAGCTTCCACATCGGCAGAAGCCCTATTGTATGGACCAGGAATAGATGATCCGATGTAAGTGATTTTTTAATTAGTATTTCTATACATAAATCAAGTGTAAAATTGGAAAAATCTTTCAGAAATTTTCAAAAATGTATTACTCAAAACCTATGAACTTTAGCAAAATTTTATAAAGAATACTTTTGTTTTAAAATTGCCCAAAATGTTTTTCAAAAAATAATTCATCCCGAAGAACTTTAATTTTTTTAAAATTGTTTTAACAATTGGCTATAAACAATTGAATGCTCGACTTTTCGGCAAAAATTGTGATATTCGGATTCATCGGATCAAAATACATAAAAAAAAGTTTAGCTTCATCCATCGACTTCAAAATTTTACGAACATATAATACCGTATCGCGTTTTTCTCGAAACTATGTTTTTCGGTCGGTGACCACTATAATTCAAAACCAGTCGATGGCTTTTTATGAAATTTGGTGTGCTTATTGATAGCATTAAAAACTAGTCGTTAATTTTCACTTTGGTTGAAAATTTCTATTTTTTTTAACAATAAATGAGCGATTTTTTGGTCGAAAATCGAAAGTTATCTGTCGGAAGCCGCCATTTTGTGAATTAAAAAAAAAAGCTTCGATTAAGGACTAGATTAAACTATGTTTTTTTTTGGTTTTCTGATTTCAGATGATCCAGTAAAATTTTATGACGGTCACCGTAAAGCACTACATGCCGAAGGCGGTCCGACAAAGATGGCGATATTTTTATAAATAATCAATATTTTTCTTTGAAAATTTATACAAGTTGAAATATAACATAAAAAGTATGTGTAACCACTTTTGTAAAACAAACTTAATCACTATAAAAAAATGATTGAAAATGCTCGTTTTTTCACGCCTCTGACTGCATCTCACCCCTTAAATGTTCACGATCATTCGTGCACCCGGGAATCCGCTGGATACCCATTCAATCGTTCACCACTCAATCCACCTTCGGACCCGATTACTCATCCATTTCGTCGCGGCACTCTCCTCGACACCCTCAAGCTCGACAAAAAAAATTGAATCGCGAACAAATTTGCGTAAGAACTATCGAAGCATACTTCGCGAGTACAGATGATTACTTTTTCTTCACGTCACGCATTCTTCCATAACTCACGTGTTCCTCCGTACACTTTACAATAGTACTTTTCCTACATTGATCATCTGCCGAGACAAAAAGACGGCATACCATAAACTTTGCAACTTATTCCGTGTCGGCTTCTCGTCTGTCGGTATGACGGTAATATTTTTCACGTTCTATTGTTTTTCTCTTCAACCTCTCGGATCACTGAGGCGAGATAATGCGATCGATAACGAACAATAGAAACAATTCATCTTCAAGGCATTTGCATTTTCAAGCAAACGTCAAATTATACGAGAATTATTTTTTAATGTACTTGATACGATTGTTTTGTACTCTGTTTTTTAACGTACTTTGTACAACTCTTTTGTACTCAATTTTTTTATACACCCCGTACGGTTCTTCAGTATTCTATTTTTGTCTGTATTTCTTGCCCGTTGTCATATTTTCTGTACACTCGGTGCAAAAACAATGCATTCGTTTCTGAAAATCGTTCGGAAATACATATCTGGAAGGGTTTAAAAAAAAATAGAGTTACAGGACGTATTGGACGCAAAATTAAAGGAGGAATTTCAATAATAATTTGGAATTATCTCTGGCTGGGTCCCAAAAACGTTTCTTTTGTATCAGCGGGGGCCAAAGGATAAAATTAATGTTCCTGGCATCGTTGGAATGCAAGAAAAATCAATTATTTTTTATGGTTCGATTTTTTTTGGCTGTGAAAATTACTTGTACGGTTTTATTTATTTTTATTAGTGATTTACGGTATTAAGGGATCATCACAGTGTAACATTTTCAAAAAATCGTTTTTTTTGCATTATCCGAAAGTAGAGACGGTTTTACACATGCTGTACATATACTTACATAAACGTAAATAGACAATTTATATGAAAATTCCGTACTCGAAACTTTAAACGCGTTTTTCTCGAAATGTCGTGTTTCAAAACGGTGTACACTCTCAAAGGAAGAGTTTTTAAGCTATCCGTCTCAAATTTTGACACGACATTCTTCACGCCATTCTTTATCTTGCTATGGAAGCTTTTTGTATTTTTTTAAAACGAAAAACTGTCGAAAAAATAGGCTAAATTCAATATTTTTTTTCAAACCGCCGCCATTTTGTCAATTTTGATTTAAAAGAGAAACCTCCATAGCAAAATAGCGGCGTTCACACTGATTAATAATCTTTTTACAAATTTTGTTTCAGATAATATTTACGGCCATAACCGTGTACACCGTGAGGACGCCTTTTTTAGAAGACACTTTCAACCGTTAAAAAAGATGTTAAAAAAATTAAAATTAACGTTTAAAAAAAATTCTGTTCTTCATGAGTGCTTTGATTTGACATTAAAAAATCAGACTGATTAGCGTATTTGGACGATCGAAAAAAAAATGGCGGAAGTCCACTATTTTTCGACCCGCTACACTGTGATGATCCCTTAATTTGCCAAAGATGGTTTGGGATGAAATTTTTCCCAATGGATGAAATTTGGCACGAAAATAATGAAGTGGAAAATAAACAAAAAATATCGTTGCAGACCAACGATGAAAACTTCAACGTCATTGAAATTCAAGGAAGATAATAAGAGGAGTGAGTTCATTAAACTTTAGCTCCCATTTCATTCCTATGACTTTATGACATTGAAGTTTGCATCGTTGGAACGCAACAAGAGTTTAGTAGCTCGAACTATTTTCCGTACATTTGGCCTGCGATAAACACTCAAAAGTTTTTTAGGATCTTCATAGGAAGTCTACTGCCCAAATTTGCAGGTTAACATTTTGGATGATAAAGAAAGTAAAGAAAACAAAAATTAAAAAAGAACTTTCGTTGCGTTTTAAAAATGCGAATTTCAATATCGTCTGACTTTTCTATGTACATGAAGTTTGCATCGTTGCTATCCAACGGTTTCATTTTTTTTTTTCGATTTTGTTTGGTTGGTCCCGGTGGCTGTAAATATTTTTTATTCATTTTACCATATTTTTTTAGCAACTAGAGCCGAACTGACCAAGAAAAAATAGGAAATTACAAAATCGAAAAAAAAAATGAAACCGTTGGATAGCAACGATGCAAACTTCATGTACATGACTTTTCTGTATTCAATTACGTTTCGTCTCTATGATTATATTTTGCAGAAAAAACGCATTTTTGGATGAATACAAGCGTGTCACGCATGAGGCTACAAGCCCGAAAAGGGAGGAATGAAAAATTACTTTGGTGCAAAATGCGGACGAATAATCAACCCGCGACTTCCACAAACCATGGAGTTTGTTCCCAAATGTACGATCGGAAAAAAGACAAATGAATTACAAACGAAGTAATGATAAATGTATCTGTCCGAACGTAGCATATATACTTTACTCTTTACAACCGAATTTGGTTTTCGAGACAAAAATCATTGTTTTTGCATTCGTTCCCTTTCAAACAAATGATCAAAGATCTTTATGAGCAATCCGTCAATTCGTCTTCCATTCAAATCTCATTTCCAGTCTCCAAGAATACTCATTAGAAAAACAGTCGACACACTCGGCACCCTCGTCCATATCACATCAACCTTCAGTTTCTTCCCACAATTCGTTATTTGTTATTTATCTTCCCTCCATCCCGCCCTGACGTTCGCTGTAAATACTTTGCATTGATTTTTGTTTTATTGCACACTCTCACACTCGGCGAACCAGCAGCATGTTACGCCGATGTTCATTCACGAATCACATACAGACACGTGTACGAAAACAAAAAAAATAGAAACACGAGCACCGTTCTCCATACAACGAAGAAACTTTGAGGGTTCATCGCGGAGGTTGGCACGTGGGATTTATTCCGGAAATAATTTTTTTTGGTGTTCCGAAACGGTTCTCCTGTAGATCGTTTTCTAGTTTCTCTTTGTATATCCTCCCTCTGTCTCCCACACACACGAACACTCGCCAATCAATTTGATCAAGCTCCCAGTCCCGAACTTGCATTCTCGATCCATACAAGCGAGGCACGTAAAGAAAAATAAATAAAACAAAAACATTCGTACTTTACAGTTTCGTCGTTTCGTTTCTCGGAAAATTGTTATTTCCTTTGTTCCTCGTTTTTCCAGCGCCATTCATCCATTTTCACCCAAACACGCAACCCATTCTCAGTACAAAAGATCGTCAAGTCACTCTCTGGGAGATGTACCGATCGATTTTTTCAAAACTTTGTGCAATCGCGAATTATCCATATATACATATGTGCTCTCTTCCTTTTAAAATTTATCGGACTTTCGTGAGAAAAAAAAATACGATAAAACTAGTGAATTGCTCGAATCAATAGCAGTGTACAAACGAGCGTGACGAGCTCGCGTTGTTGAAGCTCGAGGGAAAAGTCATGAAAATAGCGATCTCAATCTCGTACATGTATTTATCGCTCACACACATGTTTTTTCTTTTTCCTTTTTTTTAGCTTACGATCACTGTTCTTTTTATTTTTCACTCTTCTCGTTTATCAATGAATCCAAGAATCATTTACGGTTTTTTTCTTTCGATCGGTGGTGTTTATTTTTTCGTTTTGTTTCCCCTACCACGTGCTTACCTTACTGTTGGGAACCTTGACGTCGCACCATCGTCCGTCTATCATGTGTCTCTGAGCTAGGCATCTCAGCTGCGACTCGTAACTACCGAATCTTATGAAGCCGAAACCTTTGCTCTGACCGGACTTTGCGTCTTTCTTGACCTGAATAAGTTGGACAAGAGAGGAAAATCGTTTTACCGGATTCCTTTGTTTTTATCTTTTTTGGTACTCAGGAGGAAAACAGGTATTTCCGCAACGAAAAGTTTCGAACTCTGTATGCATTTTTGAAAACATTCAATCACGGGGCATACATATGTGTGTAGATTTTCAAAGTACATTGAATTCCTACGTTCATCTAAAAATTAATGGGAAAAAATATTGTACAAGTTTGCCACGACTGAATACGTATAAAATATTCTACCGAAACTCGTTCCAAGTTTAAACCAATTTCAAAGATTTCTCGAATCGATTTTTTTTCCGCTTCGTCAATAAATTACGTCAATTGAAACTTGTCAATAAATTATATGCTCTGGGTCCAGTTTGAATGAAAAAAAATTCCGTTGCTCAAGGCGTGGCAGCAAAAAACACGTGTTTGTGTTACATTGATCGACGCTCACTCACCTGTGCCATCAAGACCTCGCCAAAAGTCTCGAAATAATCGCGCAGATTTTGCTCCGTAGTCTTCCACGGCAGGCCAAGTACAATTAGATCGGTGCAGCGTAACTTTGTTTCCATTCTCTTGGTCTTAGCTGTGGAATTTTCCAAATTGTCATCGGATTTGCGTTTATTTTCTGAAACCATAAAAAAGGCCCCGATTAAAGTTGCGTTCTCCATGCAGCCAGCTCCATCATGCCTAATCATACAGGAGACGTCATTGCACCCTGCGTACGGAGACTTTTCCTCTTCCCCTGAAGCTCGTTTTCTCGTAAACTCAAAGGTTGCAACATTTGAAACAAGTTGAAAAAACTTTTTTTTCAAACAGAACATGTTTTTTTTAAATAAGTTTAATCAGAATCTTTCGGAGTAGACGACAAAATGTAAAAGTAACGAATCTTTCAAAACGGCTCTGCCGAGAAAGTGCACACTGAATGTGCATGTCTGGGAGAGCGATTGAAGTTCGAAGATCGAAGATTAAATCTTATAGTTTTTTATGTATATTTACGATTTTTATTTTATCATGTCGCAAGCACATGATAAACCAAATGCCAAAAAACATGACGTTCAAGGACGCAATATTTCAAACACGTGCGTACATCCTGTGGAACGCGCAACACACCAACATTGAGCAACTTTTATGGGGATGAAGTTTGCATTGTCGGAGCGTAAGAAGAATTCTTTTAAATTTCTTATTTCCATCATTATCCAAAATCATATTTTTCAAATTGGCTGTAGATTACTGAATATGAATGGTAAAAAATGTTCGCATGATCTTTGTAGCTCAAATCTGCCGAAGGAAATTAAGGAAACTCGGAAGAAAATCATTTTTGTTGCATTCCAATGATGCAAACTCGATGTCATCCACTTTTTTATCTTTCGGTTGGAAGATACAGAGACAAAGCCAGTCTTCCCACATTTCTTTCTTAGTCCCAGCATCCTAAACGTTCTTACCGTAAGCTGTGGTAAGTTTGGGACACCGTACAACTACAGCTTCAAATATTTGCCGCGTAGGTACCAGCACATACCAGCGTATGGCAGTAGCGGTGGTTGCGCTACTGCGCCAATTCCTACGGCATGGCAATGGTGGAAAATTGAAGACGAATTTCAAGCGATATCTCAAAGTTGTACCCCCAGTCCCAAATTTATCGCGGCTTACGGTGATACAAAAAAGTATCTGAACACGGCATCTCGTTCGCTATATGCATTTTTTCGGTTGCAGAGTCTCAACGTCGTTATTATCGCCTTTCACCGATAGATACTATAGCCTACCGATGGAAAATTTTGTTTATCGGGAATTTGAGCTTGTGCCAAGTTATCGGAACTCTTCCCCCGATATTTTGGCATCGAGTGACGGCGCTAAACAAATAAGTGTATTCTTTTCTTCCGACGAGGCAAAAATTTGCCACTAGTGTCAAAATTTGGCTCTCGGCAAGCTTGTTTACAAGCGAGAATACTACAAAAATAGAAATCACAGAAGCGAAGCAGCCTCGAGCTATCGAAAACGAAGGCTGAAAGCACATGCATCGTTATTTAAAATTTATCATGAAATTTGAAGTTTATCATGAAATTCCTCTCTCTGAATAATTGGTCCTAATAAACGAGCGTGCGACAAGCGCCGCCATGAAAAGACGAGTTAAACAGGAGGATGTTTTTTTTTCCTCGTGATTCGGACCTCGACTGAGAAAAAAAGGGCCCGAGGCGTGTATCGTGTTCGCGGTGAAGAATCTATCGTCTCTCTCCCTCTCTCTCTTCAATTCGCGTTCGTATTCTCAAAACGGGTGTGTGGTGGGGGAAGGGTACGCGTCCGAAGCCCGCATCGTATATATCTGTACGTGAGTTTTTTTTTACGCGCATGTATCGCGTGTGTACGCGTATACGTATGCGGCTGAGGCGTACATACCTTTTGGAAAAACGCAGAAATAGACGGCTTTGCCCCATCCACTCTCGGGCGGGTGAAGGCGACCGTCGACGAGACGGACGCCGCGCATCGTTCTTGACTCCGGATTGCGATATTTGAGGCCGCAAGTACCGGGGAACTGTGCCGCTAAAGTCGTCAACAACAATGTACTATCGTCCTCGGTTGGCAACTCTATCGGCTCCTCGCCTTCATCTTCGGCAACCTGAATGTACGAGGACATATTTCCCACCGGACACCAAAGTTCTCGGCGTCAACGAAAAAAAAAGAACTCAACGAAGCACTCTTGTTCTCTCTGTCTCGCGCGCGTGCTCTCTTTCTCTCGTTACTTTCTCTCCCTCTTTCTTGCTTTCTTTCTCTCTTGCACTCTCTCACTCGCTCTTTCTCGTTAACGCACGAGAGGAACAAATGGACAATATATTTTTGTTTAAAAAATAATTATCCGTACAACACAACAAACACACACGCTCTCTCGACTCTCTCGCAGCAGTCACGCAACACCGCACCTCTCGCTTTCGCTCGCACACTCGCTCTCTGGCTCTCTCCCTCTCGCGCTTACGTTGTGCTCTCTTCGCGCATCGGGAAACGGACGAGTCGAAGCGACGAGGAGAGAGTGGGGAACGCGCGAAAGACGGCAATGGCGGTGGACCGGGAGGTCGATAACGGAAACGGAAGCTACAGTGGCTCTACTTTGGAGACGAAACGAAACTCCGACGACGCCACGCAACCGGCGGTTGCGCGCGCATGTTTTCCACTTCAAATACTCTTTTTGGCGGTTACCTCCGATTCAGCTGAAATTTCGTACAGAGCTTCTTTTTTATATTTTTACAAGTCTCTACCTCAATTGATTTTTGGCGCATCTCGATAGTTTTCGAAAAATCGAATTTTGGATGTTAATCAATTAACGCACGTGTACATTTATATCACGATCGCGCAGATAGACACGTACCGCTCGTGTACTGCTCAGTAGGCCTATTCTGTAACTCGTTATAACTCGGTAACGACAGTTCTCGTTATCATTAGCTTGCGACAGCCAATGGCATGCACGTTCAAAGACGAAAGGGGGCCTTTTATTGGCTGTCGCTAGCTAACGATAACGAACACTGTCGTTACTGAGATATAACGAGTTACGGAATCGCGCTACTGTAGGCCTATTCTGTAACTCGTTATATCTCGGTAACGATAGTTTTCGTTATCGTTAGCTACCGACAGCCAATAAGAGGCCCCCTTTCGTCTTGGAACGTGCATGCAATTGGCTGTCGCAAGCTAACGATAACGAAAACTGTCGTTACCGAGTTATAACAAGTTACAGAATAGGCCTCCTGTACGCCTATTCTGTAACTCGTTATATCTCGGTAACGACAGTTTTCGTTATCGTTCGCTAGCGACAGCCAATAAGAGGCCCCCTTTCGTCTTGGAACGTGCATGCAATTGGCTGTCGGAAGCTAACGATAACGAAGATTGTCGTTACCGGGTTATAACGAGTTACAGAATAGGCCTCCTGTAGGCCTATTCTGTAACTCGTTATATCTCGGTAACGATAGTTTTCGTTATCGTTAGCTACCGACAGCCAATAAGAGGCCCCCTTTCGTCTTGGAACGTGCATGCAATTGGCTGTCGCAAGCTAACGATAACGAAAACTGTCGTTACCGGGTTATAACGAGTTACAGAATAGGCCTCCTGTACGCCTATTCTGTAACTCGTTATGCCTCGGTAACGACAGTGTTCTTTATCGTTAGCTAGCAACAGCCAATAAGAGGTCCCCTTTCGTCTTTGATCGTGCATGCGATTGGCTGTCGCAAGCTAACGATAACGAAAACTTGCGACAGCCAATTGCATGCACGTTCCAAGACGAAAGGGGGCCTCTTATTGGCTGTCGCTAGCTAACGATAACGAAAACTGTCGTTACCGAGATATAACGAGTTACAGAATAGGCCTACTGGAGGTCTATTCTGCAACTCGTTATAACCCGGTAACGACAGTTTTCGTTATCGTTAGCTTCCGACAGCCAATTGCAGGCACGTTCCAAGACGAAAGGGGGCCTCTTATTGGCTGTCGCTAGCGAACGATAACGAAAACTGTCGTTACCGAGATATAACGAGTTACAGAATAGGCCTACTGCAGCGGGATTCTGTAACTCGTTATACTGTCGTTATGCGCTCATAGCGACTGTTTTCGGTATGAGGAATAACGAGAGGTCGCTGTAACGACAAACGCGATTCCGTACACCAAGAATAACGAGTTTTGTCGTTATTCATACCGAAAAACGTCGGTACGATGTCGCTATGGGTTGCGAGGATACCGAGACCTCGGTACCCCCTCGATATAGCATAACGACATGTTAGAAGGATCAAAAATCGCACGGGTAGCATTGACTGTGTGAAACTGAGAACGCCGTGAACCACAGTGCTTACTCCGAAACGCTATATGTAGCGTTCACTTTTCGAGGATAATAATTATAACCTTGTGAAAAAATCGGTAAGTAAAGTATGTTTGTAATAATAGATACAATAGATTAAATATTAATTAGTACATATATGCATTTTGTAAGGTATTTTTAATCCGACATAACCTATAAATATTATTTTGTACACATAATTTTCTTCAGTAAATATTGTAATGAAACTTTTGTTTTCATAAAATCGCTAAAATAATGTAAACGGTATATTGTTTGTTGGTCTTTAATTTTCGCATATTATTAAACAATCTTTGTAATTTTTAGTGAACATGGCCCTAGAATTTGTGGCTCTAGAATTGGCTTTGCTCGGTGAGAGGGTACGTCGAGTAGAACGGCGTGTGGAAAGAAGACGTTTAAGAGATGCTCAGAACCCCTTTCATTTGTCACGAGACGAATTCATAGATTGTTTTCGCCTCACTCCAGAACTTATACTCAGCATTGCACATGAGTTACAAGCTGATTTGGAGTGTGAACGAAGTACTGGCCTAAGCCCACAAATAAAGGTAAATTTTGAGATTAAGTATTGTATTAATTGATATTATTAATAGTGTAGATATATTATTAGTATGGAATAATGAAATATATAAAAATTTATGGTAGGTATTGGTTGCCATACAATTTTATGCCCAAGGCAACTATCAAAGAAGTGTCGGCAATCAATTCCATTTCAATGTCAGCCAGACAACAACAAGCCGTTGCCTTCACGCTGTGACCGAAGCAATAAATTTGCGCTTGCTACGAAGGTGGGTAAAATTCCCAATGACCAACGAAGATCGACAGCGAGCTCGCGAAAAATTCTCAACTGCTGCACAGCCATTCGAGGGTGCTATTGGCGCTACAGGCTGTACTTTTGTGCACATTCTTGGCCCTTCAATACATGAAGAGGCATTCATTAATCACCATGGTCGACATTCATTAAACGTTCAAGCCGTAAGTATATATGCATAACAACCATACTGCGAGAGAAAAGGTATTCCTGCGCCAATGAGCTAAACTTTTAACAGATAAAAATTTAGAAATTTGCGATGCTCAACTGTTTTATGGGTCACTCAACCAACTTTTGATGATATTTTTCTTTAATTTTATGAAAAAAGTGTTGAAACGTATTAAGAGGATGGATCAGTCACCTAACCTCAACTCGAATTTTCGAACTTGAAATTCTTCGACACGAATTGGACGATTACAAAAAGGCTCTGTCAACGGGCGCAAGACGATGGCAAAGATCCGCTGACAAGGCCGTTTTGTAATCAGTCAAACCGTATCGATGAATTTCACTTTCGAAATTCGCAGCTATCTCTCCCGCACTCACGGGGGTGATATACCGACTGATCCATGCTCTTAATGAACAGAATAAATGTAAATTAAATTATTTTATTATTTTAATTTAGGGCAAATTACTATCATCATTTTTATATTTTGTTTTTACTAAAACAATTTATTTATATTTTTTATGGTGGTGTTATTTATTACTTATCAGAAATTGAAGGAAAAAATAACAAAAATTCGATTGTAGAACTTACGATCATTGTTTTGACTCTTTCATGTACGAATACTTTTTATAATTATTCTATATTGAGAGCTTACTTGTAAAGTCGGGTTCAACTATTTCATTACCAACTTATGTTTTCAGATTGTTGATCCAGATCTAAAACTGCTGAATATCAACGCAAGGTTTCCAGGTGCACGCAATGATGCATACATCTGGAGCATATCACCAATTCGCCGAGCTATGGAATATCATTACAATCGAGGAGAACGGAAAACTTGGCTTATTGGTAAGTCTCAGTGCGTTGTTATTTGCACTGTCAAGTACAGCAAGGCTGTGTACTTTATACTCCTGCTGAAAGTGACATTTTGCTCCATAAAATAGTAAATTTGGTTTCAACAGACGAATCCTTTTGAAAACTTGTTGCCGTTTATGTATACATTCAATACATTCTTAACAATATCAATATTTATCAGGTGATGCTGGATACCCGCTAGAACCATGGCTCATGACACCCTTGGCTACTTATCCTGAAGATACTCAGCAATTTCAATACACGCAGCAGCTTTGCAAGGCAAGGAACGTTGTTGAACGATTTTTTGGTGTTTTTAAATCTGTATGGAGATGTCTGTCCTATCAGCGTGTGCTTATGTACGAACCGGCATTTGCAGCAAAAATAGTTAATGCCTGTGCAGTATTGCATAATATGAGAATACACCATCGTTTGAATAACGAAGTATTCCAAGCAGCGATAGCTGATCATCGTCAAATCGAAAACATTGATGTAGATTTTGATAATGACTTACCTCAAAGAGGACCACGCGCTGTGGCTCAGAGGATCCAACGGCAAATTATGAGGGATAGATTCCCTCATTACCGTGACGCACAAGATATGAGAGATGAGCACGATGAATGAACTACTGTTTTTTCTATTTTGATTGGTATACGTCAATTACTAAACTACGAATTACAGCTATCGCTATTCAATGTGTAATATTTATTGTAACAACTACTGTAACATGAAAACATGTCTAATGCGTTTGTACATATCTAAATTATAATTTGAAATTCACTGTAAAAATCCATGTGTACTTTCGTCGGCGTATGTGCGCGATAGATAGTATTGGGGGAATTGTATACAGATTTTGTGAAGGAGCGTTTTGAAAATAAAAAGCGATTTGAAATACCTTGTGATTTGTTTTCATTTTTATTATTAATATTTGGCATGAACCTGTTTATTATATTAACGATATGACACTTTTCTCTGCTATTAGACAACTATGTACACATATACACTAAACAAGTAACTTTCAATAAACTTCTTAATACTTTAAATATAAAACCTTTATATAAACATAAAAACTCTATATAGATAAAAAATGTTATTTTTTTTTCAAAACGTCAACACAATCTTTTATTATAAGAGCGAGCTGCGAGAATGCCTCATCTCGAGTTTTTTGACTTTCGGCCAAGGTACGAAGAATCTCGTTCCTCTCTTTGTCATTGTCCGCAATTTTTTGCATAGTTTTAGCAAACATCTGAAAAAATAACAATTGTCAAATTAGATGGAATTGATAAATTTGTTAGAAAAAGAATTTTTATTTGCACAATAAGCATATCAAAGACTTGTACTATTTACCTCCATGCACGAAATTTGTCGTTAAGCTAGGTCCACAAAATCTTCCCGCGCATCTTGCAACTGTGTGCCCAACCTATTGGGACCTTGAAAATATAACAAAAATTGTACGCATGTTTTTGTACCTTGTAGCAATTGAATGAAGGACTATAATCATACTCACGACGCTTTATGGCATTTGTGGTTCTTCCCGGACGACTTGAGCTGTTTTGGCGACTCGAATGTTGGTTAGATGTTGACGGTGCACATGGTGGTTTCTGCGGACTCGACAATTGACGAGGTTCGAAGAGTGCAGCTGCTTCAGCGTCTGTTGCTGTTAATGCCCTTTTTTGCCTTTTCACTGATTTGTCTGTTATCAAAGACAATTCAGTTTCGTCGGTCCCTTCCATTAGTTCGGCTAGCACGTCATAATCTAAAATGAAACGGTATATACTTTGTTCTGACATCAAAGTAATTTCAGTTCTGAAAGTTGAAAATTTTACTAACTAGTATAATGACTGCTGTCACTAATGTCACTGATGCTCCGCACTGTCAAGGGATTAGCACCAATCTCCAATATACCTTCGTCCCCATCTGCGAGTAGCTCAATGGCGTTAGGCTGAAATAATTAAAGCGAAACATATATCAGTTTGTCAACTTTATGGTTGAAATATCCACAAACTTTCAAACTACGAAAGAAATAATCGTTTGAAATAAAGTAAAAATGTTGACATAGTATTTCTACTACACAATTCAACTTATTACATAGGATTTTTCAATTATTTACACCAAGAAGGTGTAATACATCTGTATTCAAAGACGAATTATTACCTGTTCTTCTGGGAATGCATCCGGACTCTCAACTCCTTCTACGTAATCGTGACCCATTAAACCCAAAATTTTTTGGTCGCGCTCTGTTAGTTTTGGTGGAGGACCTGTCGAGTTGCCTGTTGCAGCTTGATTCGCGCGTATCTTTGCCACTTTTTGAGACACCAGTGTTTTGTTGTCTCGCCACGTCTATTAAAATATTTTAGATGTATATTGTTTGGAGCTACGGAAACATCTTGCTGTGAAATATTTAAATATCCCTTCCATGTGTCAACTATTTTTCAATGAGAACATAACGCTATTGACTTACGGATTTCCATGACTTCACGTCTTTTGTTCTTCCATCGGTCCACATCTTATTTAATTCGTCCGCCAACTTCTCCCATGAAGCAGACAAATCAGATTTGCCGTGCAATGTTAGAAATTTCCCTGTAGCCACATGAGGATTCTGCACAAAGTAATCAACCATGAAATCGATTTGCGATGCGGTTGCCTTTGCTTGTCTTTTCCTCGCGCCTACTGCCACGCACGTTTTGTTGCTAAAACAAAATTCGAACCACGTTTAATGAATTTCATGTACTTAAGCAAATATATACAACTTACGAGTGTACGGCCGGTTGTTCCATCTTCAGGAAAATTCTACCTGCAGGTTGTAGCATCGGATAACAGACTTTTAACTATGGATATAATCAAATAAAATTCACCGGGAGGTAGAAAAACCGGTCCGAAATATGCATGTATAAACTATAATTCCACCTGTCATATTGTAATACACGTATTGTTAAATATTTTCATTACAAACGTATTTACTTACTGCGATTGCGAAGCCATTGTCGAACGAAATAAATTCTTTACTTTTCACTGTCGAAAAATCACGCCGAAGTATATGTAATAAAGGCACCATGGAGACTAGAGACCATGAAAGGCACAAAGAAACACGATTTGTAAACAATGCTTCCCATTCGACGATTACTAGTTATTTATGAGAAGTTACTAAAATGCCGGTGGTTCTCAACATCAACCATCGATAGATTTTTCTATTTCACGTAGTAAACGTCACTTCCGTATAGGCTTGAAACATACCGACGACGTTAAATAACGACGTTTCGTTATCGCATTCTGTAACGTCGAAGCAACGCTATTTGGAGTTACGGAATCAGACAGTCGTTATCCGTTTGTCGTTACACACGGTAGACGTCGCTATCGTTACCATAACGTTCCGATTCGTTATAGACATAACGAGTTACAGAATCCCGCTGCTGGTGGAGTACGCTGTAACGTTACCCTGATCTCCACGTACGTGCGTACGGTACCAGTACGGCGTACGGTGAATGTACCAGTACGGTGAGCTCACGCCGTATCGTACGCGAGCAGTACGGCGTACTGCTCGTGTACGGTACAGGAGTAGTACGGCGCGTGGTACGGCGTACGGTGAATGTACCAGTACCGCGACGTACCGTGCGCTTAACGCACACTCCCGGTGCCGGTATAGTAAAGCTATTGTATCCGTACAAAACGATCTCCGTACGTTCATAGTACGGTTAAAAGAACCTCTCGTTAGGCTCAAAATACTCACACCGTACTACTATAGTACCGTACATGAACGGATCGCTTTTTTTTCTTTGCATGTTTATGTGTGTGTGTGTATATATATATTAAATAAAACGGGAAACTATTTTGGATTATTGATTTATTTCCGTTTCCTTGGCAAACATCGTTCACAATTTACAAAATCTTTTTATAATTTACAAAAAAAATTCACAATTTACAAAGATTGCTTAGAATTTACAAATTCTTTTTACAATTTTACGGAAGATTTTTACAATTGACGGAATTTGCTTACAATTTACAAAAATTTCTTAGAATTTACAACTTTTTTTACAATTTACGAAAATTTCTTACGATTTACAAAATTTTCTTACAGATTGCTTACAATTTTCAACAATTTTATATTGTCGCAATTTTAACAATTTTTCGTTTCTATAACTTTTGCCATTGAACATTGAATTCCAGAAATGTTCGCTTTGTTTTCCAAAGCGAAAATTCGTTTTGTATTAGAAAACAATGCGAATTGCGACAATTCTTTATTTTAATAACTTTGACAAATGTGCATTACATTTTCTGGAATTTTCAAAACAAGGCGAATTTACAATTTTTGCTTTTTCGGTTTCTACTGTTTTTTTAATTTTGTAGTTTTTGACATTTATACAGTTTTTAACAACTTTTGATTGTCGTAATTTTAACAAATTTTATTTTCATTACTTTAACAATTGAGAATTGGATTTTTAGAAACTTTTGCTTTGTTTTCCAAAGCGAAAATGCGTTTTGATTTGAGAAACAAAGTGAATTGGGACAATTTCTTATTTTTATTACTTTTACAATTGCACATTAGATTGTCAGCAAGTTTTGCTTTCTTTTCGACAGCGAAACTTCGTTATATTTTGGAAACAATTGGGCCCAGGATTTTCGGAAATTTTCGCTTTGTTTCAACCGCCGCCACCCGCCACATATCGGCGGTGGCACAATACAATTGTGCCACGCGTTTCGGTATTCTCGTTCTCATCTCCATTATACGAAGATTGTCAGCCTCGAGTTTGAACATGACGGAATTGGTGCGAGCAACGTGATAATTGTCGGGATCTTGTCTTAGCAGTGATGGCACCCCGTTCGCCACGTTCACGGGGCCCAGCACGTCCACATCGTCGTCCGAATTAAAATCGGTAAAATCCAAGTCGCACGACTCCAATTTGTTCAAGAACTCCTCCTCTCAGGGCACCTCGTTCTCCGATTTCCCATTCCTCGTTCTCCATTTCGCAATTACCTCGGCCCAAAAGTAGATTGCGGGATCGACTACAAAAAATACATATTATCTACAAAAAAATATATATCAGTATATATCCAAGGTCATCGCGCATTTGCGACAAAAAATGGACCTGAAAAATATGACCTCCTCAATTGTCTATATCTCCTAAAACAGTGAACACTTTTAATCAAAGTTGAAAGTATACTATTAATTTAGCGAAAAATAAAAAAAAATTGAATATTTGAGGGTAAGAAACAAAATACTTTTCTTTTTTACAAACGAATCGTTAAAAACAATATTTATAACAATTTTGACGATATTTTAGGTTTGTGCAAAGGCCACTAAATTAAAGAATATCTGTATAAAATTTCAAGTTGATTGGTTTATTACTTTTTGAGTTACATTCCACGTCGCAAAAAAAACACGTTTCGAGCAAAACGAGTTCGAAATTTTCGTCCTTGAAAAGTACGAGACGACGGCGCAGCGGAAGACCGAGAGTGTACCGGGACGCGGAATTAGAAACATTATTGAAGGAAAATTCGAGCCAAACGATTTATTGTTATGTTTTATTCAAATACTTCGAATAAACATAAAGATTTCGACGTACGGTCGAATACTTCCAATAAAACAGAAACTACCGTTCTTTCACAATAAATGCCGTTTTCGATTTTAAAAAACGGCGGTGACTTATTTCTTCATGAATTAAATAATTGTCTTCATTTACCTTGAGAAAAAGGAGAGTCAAAGCGGAAAGAATTGCGTAAAAGAAAAACTTACCCTGTTAAAAAAGTTTTTCTTTATCCAAAATGGCACTTGGTGCAACGCTTTCCGTCGAATCTCGCAGATTCCTCGGATGTCTTGAAGTTTTCCTTTTTACACGTCCGGTAACGCACGATTCAACACTCTCTCACTTTAATTATAGCTCTCGTTGAGCGACGAAAATTGATATTTTTCGCACAATTATACTTTTTATTTGCCATCTCGTCCGGCGTAACGAGTTGTCACTAATGCGGCTTCGGTGAAAACTAAAGCGAAGTGGTGTCCACGCCGGCGGGTTTGGCGCGCTGTCTACAGACCGGCGGAAGATGGTGGAATAAGCTATCCTCCCGTGCTTATTTAATAACTGTTACAGATGGCATATTCATATATTTTTTCAAGGAATTATATGAAAGAATATTATTCTTATAAAAACACTTCCTCTTGCATACGCGTATTTATAAATATGTAATACGCCATACCGGTCATGTACGATTCGCTCGAATCGGACGGCGTATTGGTATGGTAACATTACGCCGTACTGCTCGTGTACGATTCGCTCGAATCGCACGGCGTACCGGTACCGTACCATTACGCCGTGGAATAGTACGCCGTGACAGTACGGTAACTTCACGCCGTGGAGTGCCCTAGGGGAATCGTACGCTTGTCTATCTGGGTACTTTTTTACCACTGCGCGACGAAGTTTTCTCGTTTATCGTCATTTGATTTTATCCTGCAGGGAGGCTAGAGTGGGAGGAGTCCGATCTCTTATGGAGAGACTTGAAAAAAGTGGCTACAAAGATGTGGTCCTACCGGGATGGCGCCACTATCACTAAAATCTCGAGACACGAGCTGGGTGTGACAGAGACGGAACAAGTAAATAATGAGAAGTGAGCTGCAGTGCAGCCAGATCGCGCGCAAAAGTTACCCCCTCTCTAGTCTCTTGCGCGCCCATCACACAATCATAGTAGCGCGTGTCCGTGAGCGAGCGACGCTCGGACGTCTTCGGAAAGAGCCAAGCGCCATCGAAGTTTCCCGACCGCGCCTTCGGCAGCTACACCAACACATGGACGCTGAGCACGTTCATGTGCGGCCAAGCCGAAACGAAGGCTTCGAGGGAAAAAGCAATCGAGCACGACTCGCGCGTGACGTCACCCGACGGCACGAGCGAGGCTTTTAGATGATTTCAATGCTTATTTAGCTCTTGATTCTCTGCGTTATTAATGTATACAAAAAAATGTATCGCACACTCTGATCGCTTATTTTTTTAGTTTATCCGTTAATATAATATAATAATAAATCTAAATTACAACTTATTTATCTTCTAAAATATTATTTACGCTTTACTCACACCCGTCCTTACGCCAAATCAATTATAATTCATAAAAGTAAGCGGAAATATATTTATATTCGTATTATTATATTAATTCTCATGGCTCTCATATGAAAACTCTCATATGAAAAACACCAAAAAAAAAACTTCAAACCCTTAGATTTCAACGAACCAAGAACATACATCTTCACATTTTCAATCATGACGAATTTTTAAGAACAATATCATCACAAACACATCTGAACCAAAACAACATACATCACCTAAATTATCAAAACATAAATCAAACAACACAAAATCACAACATCTTATACTCAACTCTTACTAATAGACAACAGGACACAAATAATAATCTTTCCACTGATCCTCTGAATAATATAAATTCGACAATCACATTAAATAAAACGAAAGAATGGCTTATGAATCTCTCCAACATTGATATTCCGCTACACATTTCCACATTCTTGTCTCTAGGTGAAAAGTTTTGTTTTCCTTACCTCAAACTCTCAAACATAAAAACTCATATCCACAAATCGATCTCCGAACTTGAGTCCAAATTAGATTTTTTACTCGACAAACCTAGACAAATCGAAATTAGAACCAGATTCACTAAAATCTTAAACAAAATAAATATTCCAACATCATTTTCCAACACTAATCAAATTATAAAACACACGTCCTCATTTTTAAAAAACAACCCTAAACTTTTAGTTACACGAGCTGACAAAGGAAATTCAACAGTCATCTTAACAAATCAGATTACATTACAAAAACTCATAATTTACTCGCAGATTCCTCAACTTACAAATTAACAAATAGAAATCCCATCAACACTCTACAAAAAGGCATTAACAATATTCTCTCCAGATGGAAAACCCTAAAATTCATTGATGAAACAAAATACAAATACTCAAAAGCTGAAAATTGCAACCTATCTCGTCTTTATTGTCTGCCAAAAATTCATAAAAATAATTATCCACTTCGTCCAATAGTATCATCAATAAATAGTCCAACACATAAACTAGCTGAATTTATACAATCTAAAGTTTCTAAATTAATCAATACGACTAATTCACACGTCAAAGATAGTTTCCATCTAAAACATTCACTTTCTAACATCTCAATTCCACTCAACTACAAATTGGTCTCGTTTGATGTTGTTTCTCTCTATACCAACATCCCATTACAACTTGTTATTCAAAGCCTTCAAAGAAGATCAAATCTATTTTCAAAAACATTTCCTTTAAACGAAATAATTAAAGCCATAGAATACATCATGTTCTTAACTTTCTTTATATTTCAAAATAAAATTTACCAACAAATCTCAGGGTTACCAATAGGCTCACCTCTGGCTCCAATACTATCTAACATCGTTATGATTGATCTTCAAACAAATTGTCTGGAAAATCGCTTGTAGAATATGTGCACTTTCTGGTACTGACGATTCGCGGCCGGATGGATGATTGGTTGTTTTTGGGGATAATGCTTTATCGCTTGATGAAAGTATGAGAATTAATGAGTCAAAGATGTGTGCGGCCGTGTTGATGACAAGTTGCTAGTTGAAGATTCGGCTTCAGCCCGGCCAATAGAGGTTTTCCAAGGTCAGCGATGGAAATAAATGATGCTTTCTTACGTTTCGACCCTTTGGTTCGGGTCCTCTCCAGAAATTATATTTTTCTCTATACATTTTAATACACAAATTTTACAAATCAAGTTTGAAGGAATTAAATACACGAATGTTTTATATTATGATTGTGTTATAAAATTGTTGTGTCGTTTTGTATAACTGTTATGTTAATTCTGTTTTGGTTATAACTATATTGATTTGATACGCATAAGTACTTGTATTGCGTTAATTCTTCTTATTCATCGGTGTTTGAAATGAGTGATGTCTGAGAGTGTGGTTTATTATACTATGGAGTTATAAAGAAATGAAATATGAGAAACGACTAACCTCGATGTTGTTGATGTTTCTAGCTTTTGCTTATATTTGGAAGGTTATTTCAAAAGACAGTATTTATGGAAGTAAATACTGTTTTGCTGGAGTATTCTCAATAGATGGAAGAATTTATCGTTTTTTGGCGATTTTTATCATCTGTAAGGGATTAATAATTATAAGAAAGTTTTGTGTTTTATTTGTGAAAATTTAATGTACGTGATTGATTTAAAAGAAATTTTATTAAAGTATCAAATGACTGTGATGATTACCTATTGAGTTTAAGATTTTAAAAATTTTCTTCCAAAATAAACAAAAACTCGAAATTTACATTTCTCAGTTACATATTGAGTTGTGTGATCACGGAGAGTTCGAGAGAAACTGAGTGGTGTCTTAATTTCGTGAAGCTTATTAGAGTCTTTATTTTGCGAATCGGGGGAGAAAGATCCTTTAGGCAGTGACGTGTCAAGAGTAATGAAATTGGTGCGTCATGTTAAGAGTATTTAAAATTAAATTATAGTGTCAATAATTTAAAAATTGTTATGTCAAATAAAGTATTGTAAAATATTTTAATAGTTATATAATAGAGTTATAGATCGAGCTTAGTTTTTGTATGTCAGTTCTAAAATTTATGGCGTTGGAGTGTGCCTTAATTTGGATCATTTCTAAGATTAGTCTTTTTTGAGCCAATTTTCATTGTTTAAAATTTTTACATTGTCGAATTGAAAGTCATGTTTTTGTTCTATTGCATGTTGTGCTAAGGCTGTGTGTTTTGTGGTAGTATGTTTTAGGCTATTTTTGTGTTCTTTTATTCTGGTTTCAAGGTATCTTTTGGTTTGGCCGATGTATGTGGCATTGCAATCCTTACAATCGATTTTGTAAACTATGTTGGATTTTTGGGTGTTATTTATTTTGTCTTTGGTGGAGCCAGTAATCGATGAAATGTTGTGTTTATCGTTTGTGACTAATGTTATGTTGTATTGTTGGAAAAGACGCATTGGTTGATGATGGATGTTTTTTATGTAAGGAACATTTATTAGTCTGGAAGAATCAAAATTGTTGTTATTCTTTTTTTGAATGTTGATTGTGGAAAGCCGATGTTTTATTACTTTTTCTGTGAAAGAGATCGGATAGCAATTTTGTGTCATCGTGTTACTAATAAGTTTGAGGTTTTCTTTGTGAAATGAAGGTTGAGATAATTTAATTGCTCTGTCAACTAGCATGTAAATTATGGCTTTTTTTGGGAAAGTGGGTGGTGTGAAAAGAAATTTATGAATCTGCCTGACCAGGTTGGTTTCCTATACCAATTTGTGATAATTGCATTTTTTTATGGATTAAAAGTATATCAAGAAACGGGATTTTTTATCTACTTCATTTTCTGATGTAAATTGTAATTTTGAGTTATATGAGTTAAAAATCTTTTTGGTGGATTCAATTTTGTCTTTTGGTAGAGCAATAATAATATCATCAACATATCTTTTATATATATAGGGGTAACGAAAATTTTAATTTTTCCAGACATTTGTTTGAAGATCAATCATGAAGATGTTAGATAATATTGGAGCCAGAGGTGAGCCCATTGGTAACCCTGAGATTTGTTGGTAAATTTTATTTTGAAATGTAAAGAAAGTTAAGAATATGATGTATTCTATGGCTTTAATTATTTCGTTTAAAGGAAATGTTTTTGAAAATAGATTTGATCTTCTTTGAAGGCTTTGAATAACAAGTTGTAATGGGATGTTGGTATAGAGAGAAACAACATCAAACGAGATCAATTTGTAGTTGAGTGGAATTGAGATGTTAGAAAGTGAATGTTTTAGATGGAAACTATCTTTGACGTGTGAATTAGTCGTATTGATTAATTTAGAAACTTTAGATTGTATAAATTCAGCTAGTTTATGTGTTGGACAATTTATTGATGATACTATTGGACGAAGTGGATAATTATTTTTATGAATTTTTGGCAGACAATAAAGACGAGATAGGTTGCAATTTTCAGCTTTTGAGTATTTGTATTTTGTTTCATCAATGAATTTTAGGGTTTTCCATCTGGAGAGAATATTGTTAATGCCTTTTTGTAGAGTGGTGATGGGATTTCTATTTGTTAATTTGTAAGTTGAGGAATCTGCGAGTAAATTATGAGTTTTTGTAATGTAATTTGATTTGTTAAGAATGACTGTTGAATTTCCTTTGTCAGCTCGTGTAACTAAAAGTTGAGGGTTGTTTTTTAAAAATGAGGACGTGTGTTTTATAATTTGATTAGTGTTGGAAAATGATGTTGGAATATTTATTTTGTTTAAGATTTTAGTGAATCTGGTTCTAATTTCGATTTGTCTAGGTTTGTCGAGTAAAAAATCTAATTTGGACTCAAGTTCGGAGATCGATTTGTGGATATGAGTTTTTATGTTTGAGAGTTTGAGGTAAGGAAAACAAAACTTTTCACCTAGAGACAAGAATGTGGAAATGTGTAGCGGAATATCAATGCTGGAGAGATTTATAAGCCATTCTTTCGTTTTATTTAATGTGATTGTCGAATTTATATTATTCAGAGGATCAGTGGAAAGATTATTATTTGTGTCCTGTTGTCTATTAGTAAGAGTTGAGTATAAGATGTTGTGATTTTGTGTTGTTTGATTTATGTTTTGATAATTTAGGTAATGTATATTGTTTTGGTTCAGATGTTTTTGTGATGATATTGTTCTTAAAAATTCGTCATGATTGAAAATGTGAAGATGTATGTTCTTGGTTCATTGAAATCTAAGGTTTTGAAGTTTTTTTTTTTGGTGTTTTTCATATGAGAGTTTTCATATGAGAGCTATGAGAATTAATATAATAATACGAATATAAATATATTTCCGCTTAATTTTATGAATTATAATTTATTTGGCGTAAGGACGGGTGTGAGTAAAGCGTAAACAATATTTTAGAAGATAAATAAGTTGTAATTTAGATTTATTATTATATTTAAATTAACGTATAAACTAAAAAAATAAGCGATCAGAGTGTGCGATACATTTTTTTGTATACATTAATAACACAGAGAATCAAGAGCTAAATAAGCATTGAAATCATCTAAAAGCCTCGCTCGTGCCGTCGGGTGACGTCACGCGCGAGTCGTGCTCAGATTGCTTTTTCCCTCGAAGCCTTCGTTTCGGCTTGGCCGCACATGAACGTGCTCAGCGTCCATGTGTTGGTGTAGCTGCCGAAGGCGCGGTCGGGAAACTTCGATGGCGCTCGGATCTTTCCGAAGCGTCCGAGCGTCGCTCGCTCACGGACACGCGCTACTATGATTGTGTGATGGGCGCGCAAGAGACTAGAGAGGGGGTAACTTTTGCGCGCGATCTGGCTGCTCTGCAGCTCACTTCTCATTATTTACTTGTTCCGTCTCTGTCACACCCAGCTCGGTCTCGAGATTTTAGAGATAGTGGCGCCATCCCGGTAGGACCACATTTTTGTAGCCACTTTTTTCAAGTCTCTCCATAAGAGATCGGACTCCTCCCACTCTAGCCTCCCTGACCAGGAGGTTCAGCGAGGCCTTTCAACTCGTCCCCAAAACGGGAACAAGAAATTATGGCGCTGGGGTGCTCCGGCACCTATATGTATATAGATATACGCTAAACATGGGTGCGATCTAAGACAGATCACAGATGATGTACCTAACCCTCATTAGTGTCAAGGGATAACACCACTCTAGGATTTTGGAAAGACGTTTTCTTTCCTAAAAATACTTTGGTGTCATAAAAACAATATGCAATTGGTCCTGTAGCAATTTTTTTTATTTAAAGGTTCAATTACCGATTTGGCCGCAGCGCCTTGGAACGCGTGCTGAGTTACTCGTACAACTTTAAACGCGTTTTTCTCGAAACCACTTTATTCGATCTCGGAAGACGGATTACTCGACCACCTTTGCCTGCATCGATTTGAAATGTTGATAGCAGCTTCACAATTGTATTCTTTATAGGAGTACGTAGCCGTTGTTTGATTAAATGTAAACTTCTTTTTATAAACAATTTACTGCTTTTTTTTGGCAAAAAATCGATTTATTTCCTTCAAAGTGCGCTATTTTTGCAAAATTTGAAAGCACATTTCTAGGTAGTCTCATAACTAATAATATATAAATTATCATTTTTTTGGTTTTTGTTTCAGGTCTTATATTTTACGAGAAAACCGTTCTCCCGTGAAGCTCTATATGTAAAAAAAAAACACGTTTTTCTAGATGGGCTGTATTGCCGATATTCTGAGTTTGAGTTTGAGATCTTTTCTCGCTTTTGCGTTTTTTTCCCGAACCTTCATGAGGAAATTATGAATCGGCGGATATTTCGACGTTTGATGTCACGATCGGTTTGTCGTGAGGTTAGAAACTCATCCGATCACTTTCACCTCGTTGACCAATATATTACTATATATGTAGGTGCCGCTGCACCCCAGCGCCATCACTTCAGGACATTTTCGGGGACGCTTTTTTCATCGCCTTTGCATTGCCGCTGAACCTCCTGGTATCTAGGCTCCATGTCCTGTACGCTCGCAGCGACGCCCCAGAGATGATTCTCACCCGCGGTGCTTCGTAGTTCCGCCGCAGGGTGGCGTTGCCCGACTGTAAACTGCGACGCGTTCAAAAACCTTTCTAGCTTTATTCTCCCTCTCCCCCGTGGCGCTAGTAGGTCACTAACGATATTCTTATTCCGCAGGCGCGAGGCTCGCTCGGCGTACACAACCACCACACGCCGAACACGACTATTTTAACGTTTGGAGTTTCAGTCACAGTGCGGAATTGATAAAAGTCCCGAAATTACTTGTACGCAAATGCCGTGTATTGTGCGCGGTTGTACCTCAGGGTACCCGCGGAATCCTGAAAAGGTGCATTATTTCACCGTACCGGCAGATCCTCGTATTCGACGACTATGGCAAGAGGCTATAAAAAATTACAGTGTAAAGGCTGGAAGAGCGGTGTGTGAGAAACACTTTCAGCAGGACGAAATCCTGTGGCAACGGTATTTCATGAGTCCTCTCGGAGAGGTTGTCGGAGTGGTAAGTAAAATCGAAACTCGATTTTCTTATTCTCGATATTTTAAAAAATCATGTACTAGGTGCGCAACTAAGTTTCCGGGTTTACTTGACCAATAAAAAATCGAAAATTTCAAGACAAATACAAAAAATGGTTTATTCGAAAATGGTCCCTCGCCATTTACACATTTTTGCCATCTCTCTGGCGATACATAAATACCGCGACGATAAAAAGGCGCGTCTTTGGACTGAAAGCATTCGTCAAACCAATTTTGTACTGCATCGTTATTGACCAAGTGTAGCCCACCCAAGCCATGCGCCATCGACCGGAACAAGTGATAGTCTGAAGGGGCCAGGTCTGGCGAATACAGCGAGTGCGGTAGCAGATCCCATTTCAGTGTTTTTATGGTGTCCTGGGCGATGGAACTGCGAAGGCACAGAGCGTTGTGCTGCAATATCACACGTTCGTGTCTCGTGTCCCATTCTGGCTGTTTTTCAAGCAATGCATGGTTCAAATTGATTAGTTGTTGTCGGTAGCGATGCCCATTGACAGTTTCGCCCAGTTTCAGCAGCTCATAGTACACGATCCCTTTCTGGTTCCACCAAACGCAGAGTATTGTCTTTCTTTCTAAGCGATTTGGCCGTACTGTCGATGTTGACGCTTCGCCAAGAGAAAGCCACGATTTTCTGCGTTTGGGATTCTCGAAATATATCCATTTTACATTTCCACTAACAATTCGATGCAGGAAACTCTTTCTGTTCTACCGCAAAAGCAAAGCTTTTGGAAGTGGCTCTTCGATTTTCAATTTGTCTCTCAGTGAACTCATTCGGCACCCACTTTCCTTCCTTATGAATTTTTCCCATGGCGTGCAAACTTTTCGAAATACATTGCCAAGTCACATTTAATGCCACGGCAAGTTGATCTTCTGTTTGAGTGTCATCTTCATCCAATAACGCTTGCAGATCGGCGTCCGCAAATGTTTGTGGTCTTCCCGAGCGCTCCTTGTCCCCAGTCTCAAAATCGCCACTTCTGAACCGCTTGAACCAATCTTCACACGTTGTTTTTTATGGTTTATGTTCGCTGTAGGCCTCCTCAAGTAACCGACGTGCTTCAGCTGCTATTTTTTTTAGGTTGAAGCAGAAAAGCAATGCTTCCCGCAAATGCTGTTTATTCGGCACAAACTTTTACATTTTCGAGGTTAGAAAAAAGGTCGTTGTGTTGCGATATTTGTTTATATTACGACTGGGTATCCTTAACAGATGTCCAAGCTATAAAGACACCCAATTTTAGACCTGTATGCCAACTACATGTGTCGCTAGCGCCATCCATGTGTGAAACTCGGAAACTTAGTTGCGCACCTAGTAGTTTCGTTTAGATCGTTAATAATTTCTTATCTCACATTTCCAGGGGCAATATAAAGTTCCACGGTTGCGAAAAGGAACCGTGCCGTCAATGTTTCCATGGACGAAAAAGGTTAAACTGGAAATAGAATCGTCAAGAAAGGAACAGAATGAGCAGAGTCAGTTGAACGAGGGAAATCGTACTAGCGTGCTTCCTGTGCAAGAACAGCATGCAAGATCGTCGAGCAACGAGGAAAAAATGTTTGTTAGACAATCACCTATGCTTATCGATGAAGCATGCACAATTCCAGTCGAAGGGAAGCAAGTCGACGAAATAATTCCAAAGGTTGAAAAAGACACGTTGACATTCGAAGAGCTCCGGACAACAAAATTGTGTCTTCCACCAGGATGGTTCGAAGATTCAAGTGGCTGTGACGGGAAAAGGTTGATTACGTTCTTTAATACTCAATATGTACGAGTTGAAGAAACTTGTGAGATTCGTGTAATGAAAAATGTTATGGTAACGGAAGATATGACTATCGAGTTGAAAGTTGGCGGCTGCCTCTACAGAGCAAATGAGGTAACTGTGCCTCGTCATGCTACTAGCATCGAGGAACTGCAAGATCTGTTATTGCGCATCCATCGTCTGAATGTATGCAGCGGTGTCCCAAACGCAACCACATTAGGACTGGAACAGGAATTCAAGATTTTGAGAAAAGATGCGAATGATACCTGGCGTCATACTGAATGTGATCTCCTTTTGACCAATGAAGTCTGTGTGAATTGCAATAAGGCCAAAGATGCCATAAGTAAATTTAAACGCAGGCAGGTACAACGGGAAGAGAGCAAACAAAAAGAGGAATGTTTAAGTCTGATAGAGGAAAAACGTAAAGGATCCCTATTGCATACGAGAACCCGCTCTGCATTAAGAGCAACAAGGCTTACAACAACAAAAAATTGGAAATATTACGTAATACAACCAAATACAATAATACAACAATAATACAACAATAATACAATTATAAGAATAATTCAGAATAATACGATAATAAAGAATAATACAATTGTACCCATCTATGCGCTTGCGTTATCATTTTCCTGTGAATTATGTGCTTTTGTATGCATGGATCTTTCATAACTAAAAACACGCTTCATATTTAAGGGCATGTACAACGTCAACATAACCTCACAAATTTCCCAACCCAATTTTCTCGTAGATGGTTAAATTTTTAAAGAAAAATAAAGCATTAGGCTCTGGAGAATTTCCTGACGCAGAGCTTGACGATTTCCTTTTGCCCTGAATATTATTCATCTCTGAGAAATCTCTGTTCGAAAATTTCAGCTATCTCTCCCGCACTCATATGTCACTTGGTAGATCTTCTACTTCGCCTTAAGTAGTAACTTCATTCCGTAAGCATACAAACATAAGTATGTAGTTACACAATTATGCACTGCAAAAATTAGTCGTGTTTTACGTGTGTTCAAAGTATGTAGAATTAACACAACATAAAGGCTAGACACGCGTTGCCATGTTGATTCTACACACTTATGCATTTTGCATTTCAATTACACATGGAATGCGTTAAAATTACACACGTGAGTCTGCAATTTTTACGCATTAAGGTATTACATACCTTCGTAGCTGTCCCCATCAATAACACGGTTATTCGAACACAAAGCGTGTAGAATCAACATACAAGACGCATATTTACACACATTGGACTAAGAACGCGTTGATAACAACGAGTAAAAATAACACGGGAAAAAGCAACAGAGTTTAATTGTGCTAATTGCGAGTTATTGTTCATATATTTAAAAAATCACCTCGGTTACGGCATCACGTGAAACTTATTAGACGACTTGACATCGATCGATTAACCGGTTAATTGAAGACCACATTTGGCCTTAACTTTATGTTTCATTTCTAGATCATTTTTGAGTTTGTCACGTGAAGAACGTGAAATTGGAATCTATTTTCCGAAACCTCGATAGCTGTGTTGAATCTTTAGCGACGTATTTTTGTTTCGAGGCTATCACCGACAAGCAAAAAGTGACCGTCATCGTGAAGCTGGATGAGAACCTAGCCTATGCGAAGACAAGAAAAACAGTGACACCTCTCATACATACTACAGAGTAATATATAATACTGTTCAGTTCAGTTCGGTAAATGCATATATATGTGAAGATAAAAAGCTTTCGTTATTCAATTTATTTTTCCGACGCATCCTATGTATATGCAGTACTGCAAAAAGCAGTGTGTTGTTTTTACACACTTTGAGTGTGCAAATGGCTGCACACACATTTTACACGTTTCAACGTATGTAATAAAATACCACACGTAAGTGTGTTGTTTGAGCGCATCTATCCGTGTTATTTTTACACCGTTATTTTTCCACACACGTTAAAATGTGTAAAAAGTCTCTACAGTCATTTACACACGTAAAGTGTGTGAAAACAACACATTTAATTTTCCAATGTGGAGGTACATATGGACAATATAACTATTTATCTCTAACTTGTCGGTTCTTGACAATTTTATTAGTTACGAAGTTTTTTTAAAATGCTTCAGTTCTCGTCATATAAGCATATAATCAGAGATCGAGCTCTTTTTAGATTTAGTAATGACTTTTTAAGACAGTTATAATTTGGTACCAAAAGTTCCGTTTTTATATTTATCTTCATGATCGTTTGTTGTCACGACCATTAGACATAGAGTTATAGTCAATGGACGATTACTGAATAATAGATAAATTAATAAGACAACAATGGTAGCATAATAAATTGTGCGTATATAGATATAGACCATATAACATTATCAATGTGTATTAATGGTGTTATATGAGTATTACCCCATTATATGTGTGCGTGTGTGAATATAGATGCATAGACCCTGCGCGCGCATCAGCATTGTCGAGGTCTGGCGATGATAGTGGCAGAGTAGGACACTGCAAACAGAGGATATTTTGCGTACCAACATTTTCCAAATTAAGACGGAATGACACCTCATCGCGGTCGGTATGGTAGAACAATTATAGATTCCCAAAAATCTCTGAAACGGCTCTTCAGATCCCGTCGAAACTTTGCCAAACGACGTCAAATAGATAGACGAATAGCTTCTAGCCCCTCAAATTCAGAAAATTTGAGGGGCTAGAAGCTATTCGTCTATCTATTTGACGTCGTTTGGCAAAGTTTCGACGGGATCTAAAGAGCCGTTTCAGAGATTTTTGGGAATCTATAATTGTTCTACCATACCGACCGCGATGAGGTGTCATTCCGTCTTAAGGCCTTAGGCCACTGTAACGGGTATAAAATCATGTGCGAATTTAACAATTTTTTTCGTATGAAAAATTGATTCACTCATAAAATTAATCACACATCTATTTAGTATAAATATCAAGCTGTTAGAATTTTTTTTCGATGTACAAAATGGCCGCCTAATATTTTCTTTTGTTATTTTTTTAGGCGCTCCGCGGCGTGACATTTAGCATCCACAATTTTTTTACCTAGAATGAAAAACAAAAATTCTCGTCAATCTACATTAGAATACCTAGAGAAGTACGTACGGAATTTTAAAAAATATTGTTTTATTCAAAAGTTGTAGGTATTGGAACTAAAGAAATGAATTTTCAGTGAATAATTTCGTTATAACTGCTCATAAACTGCTCATAAAATGAAAAGTTTTCGATTAATCAGAAATTCCGTACGTACGTCTCTACGAAATGCAATTAGGAATATAACTTTTAAATTTGAAGTAAATCAAATGAAAATTGTTAAAGTTATTTGTCACGCCAATTGGAAAAAAGCTGTTTCGAGAAGTTTCGAGTAGTCGGCCATTTTGAACATCGAAAAAAAATTCTAACAGCTTGATATTCATACTAAATAGATGTGTAATTAATTTTATGAGTGAATCAATTTTTCATACGAAAAAAATGTGTTAAATTCGCACATGATTTTATACCCGTTACTGCGGCCTGAGGCCTTAAGGAAATGATACAGAGAGAAACTGCCGTCTTACATGAACCATTCGGCAGCCGGCGTGCTTGTGCCGTCGGTAAAGTAGTCTGTTTTCTTACTAACGCAACCGTACTTTTCTTACGTGGTGACAAATACAGTGAATAGGATTTATTTTTGAAGCTTTCGCCTGTAGGTGTTTAAATTGAATGTATATGTTACCGGAAATCTGTATAATTCGGTATTCTATAGAATACCTACGCATTCTATAGAATGCCTAAAACGTTCAGGCAATGTATAAAATATCCATTATTCCATACTTTACCTATATGCATTCTATACAATACCAAATCTACAGCCGGCAAAGTGTTTAAGCGGCCAGTCCACTTTGGAGCCACGAAAAAGGCTATTTTCGCGATTTTTTTAAAAGGATTTTATAAACGTTATGAATATAAAAGTTGTTGGGCTTGATAAAGTCTTGAAATACATTTAAAAAAATTTTAATTCATTTTTATTCATTTTTAAGTACAAAAACTATAGTTTAACGTAACGCCCCAAAAATAGGTGGGCTACGTAGCTCCATCACAACTCGGCAACGGCGCGTCCGAAACGAAAAAATCAAAGTCCATTAGATTCAGTATGACACCAGCTGCAAAATGACCCTCGGATATAAAGTTTTATCAAAAAATAAAAAAATGGCAGATGAAAAACGAAAACAGTAAAAAAAACGCGTTTTTTCGCAAAAAAAGAGTAAAAATGAAAACTTTAAAACTATCGAGGGTGATCTTGTTGCGAATCATGTTTACAATATGTGGTTCAAATTTCAAGAGAATCGGTTTATTAGTTTTAGAGATACGATGGAGCTAGATTTTGAAAACGTTGTTTCGAGAAAAACGCGTTTGAAGTTTATACGATGGGTCGGCCGAGCGCGCTATACGCTCAGGTAGACGAAATGAGGTCCTGACGTTCAGGTAAAAAAACATACTTAAACAGCTCGGATTTTCATAAAATTTTAACAAAATATTTCTGAATGTATGTACTTTCCAAAACAGCAAAAAAAAACCATTTTTTGAAATTTTCAAAGTGGACTGGCCCCTTAATAGATGCGGTTGGTGAAAGGGCGCATGGGTATAACCCAACAAACCCAAACAAAATGTCACAATATTTCAACATGTAAGGCATGATGAATTATTGAATACCCCAACCAACCCAAACAAAACGTCACAATAGTTCAACATGTAAGAACAAATAAATACCATTCTATTGAAACGATTTATTGAATTGATGATTTTGAGCAAACAAAAGATGTTTCATTTGTCCATCATTTTATACTTTACCTGATCTCCTAATGGCATTCTATATAATTCCTAGGTATTGCATAAATTACCTAGGTACAGTATGTAATGGTTGACAATAGATAAATCATTTTATACATTGCCTTGACGAACGCGGTATTGTATAGAATACCGTATTCTAGTATATAGAATATATAGTATATAGAATAGGTATTCTATAGGATGCCTGCATTATACAGATTGCCGGTAACATATACGCTCACTTTGAACCTTGACTCAGGATGATATGTACGAAAAGATTGATTATTCCGTTACCAAAAGTTCGAATATTACACTAACCTTCGAGAAGAGAATAGAAATGAATCCATTCGGACAAATTGTATTTGCGAGCAAGTCGTATTATTTTTTCTCGGAAATCCATTTTTTTTCGTAAAATAGGCCATTCTCTATGTAATTTCTTTATTGATACTCAGTGACTCTAATGTCGAACATGATATTTTCCGTCTATTTTTGTGACCATCGAGTGTTTACATAATGGCTACCAAACCGAGGAGAAAAAAAATGGAATGCGGTTATTACAAAAGTTTGTGGCTTCCGGTTGGACGCCGCGTTGTGAATCAGCGCGTGTCTCTGGTTTTCCGTACATAATTGCATTAATCGTTTCATATCACTGCATCAGCCAATCGGATGTTTTTCAAGGACACCGCTGTAAAATTTTCGAAAAATTGTTTTTTTTTTAAACACTTAAAAAAAATCCTTCGAACCTTCAAAAATATTATGCATATTCGTTTACAGCTGGAAAAAACAGTTTTAAAGTGATTTTCGAGCTATTTTTAGGAGGGTCTTGTAAGCCTATTATCTTTGGGAAAAAATTTACCGACTAAAATAGTTTTATTTTCTACCAATAGATAACATTAGAGTGCGGGAAAAATAAACAGCTGTAGCGTCTATAAAACTGTTGACTTCAATCACGTTTTTCTCAAAACCATGTTTTTTAAATCGGCACGCTGCAGAACTCGAACAACTTTCGTCCAATCGACTTGAAATGTTAACTGTAGTTTCTTAGATTGCTTTAACAGTCAAGAATGAGCGCTTTTTCCGATTAATTGAAAATTGTAGAAAATATTTATATCACCTTGTATGTGTCCAAAAAACGAACTTTTTTTCAAACTCGTCTCTATTTTGTTTTCATTATTCTTCAATGTCCCCCCGTAATGACTGCTGAAACTGATATAATTAACAAAAATATTACACTCTTAGTTCCGGGATTAAACTTACGATAGATCTATTGGGTGCCGCGGAGAGGGTTGGCTGAAAACCAGTAGTGCTATGGCCATTCATGCGCGGCCGTTTTGTGTTCTTTTGACAAATAATTGTTTTTACGTACTTCAATATATACCTAATAAAGCCTAAAAGTTCTTTTGACCATGTATTTAATTTCTTTCGGCAAAAAAAATTACAGAGAAAATGGTTGACAATCCAACTAGAAATGTTGCTACGGGGCAGACTAGGGCTGCATCCGGCATACCGTATTCCGTACCACGGCACGATACGGGCCGCCGGATCCCGGCTTTACCGGGCGTGAAACGCTCTTTCTGCATCCGGACGTGACGCAGATACCGGTAATGTAACCGATCAGTATACCTTTTCGGGCCCCGATCCGGTTGCCGTATCTATGCCTGAAATGAAATTAAATAATCCAAAAATTACGAATAAAAAAATTCTGGTAGTTTTTTTTGTTCCCATATGCTTTATTTATGATCCTGCCTATTTAGCCATTCCAAAACTTGTGTAAACTTTATTTTTTTCTTTGCATATTTTTATTAGGGGTGTGCGGGTACCGTATGTCCGAGTCGGGTCGGGTACCTGACGGGTTACGTTTTTGCATTACCCGCCACTATCGGGTACCCGAATTTGGTAATCGGGTACTCTGAAATTTTTGGTACTCGTAAACGTCGAGTACTCTTAAACTTTGAATATTCGTAAACGACTCGGAGATCCGTATCTATTATTTATATTTATTTTTAATTTTTATTTAGGTGTATCGACCAAATAATGGGAGAAAACGAAAACTCGAAGAAGGCGATAAAACGAATAAATGATAATACTGTAAAAAATCTTATTTCGTCTCATTTTTCTATCCTCTCTGTGTATGTGTGTGTGTGTGTGTGTGTGTGTGTGCGCGCGCGCGTGCGTGCGTGCGCGGGAAAGTTGCGTTTTGGCATCACTAAAAAGTGTGCGAAAGGAAAAAATGTACAATAAATATCTTCTGTTCCGGCGAACGCCTTAAAGTTTTGAATTTTTTAACGTGTTTTAAATGGAGAAAACCCCAAAAAGACCAAGATTCAACGCCTTGCGTTTATTCGAAGCGAGAAGAATGTAGCTTCAATTTGACATTTAAAAATTGAAAATACCTTGATTGGTTTCAGAGATATAAGCGTTTGAAGAACGCTTTGTCTGGAAAAAAGCGTTTGAAAAACGAATTATCTGGAAAAAAAGTAAAAAAAATTACAAAAAATTAAATTAATAAGAATGAATCGCCGAAATTACCAGTTAGCACTAGACAGAATTAATGAAAATTCGACGAAGAATCTTTCTTTTATTCAGTTTTTCGACATTCAAATATCTCGATATTTCCTGAAATGCGAGTGTCTTAAAAGAAGTTTGCCGGAAAAAATTGTAAATACATAACGAAAATATTACAATTATTAAATAAATAATTTGTATTTCTTCTGAACTCTAACTTATCGGCGAAGGGTAGAGAACATAAAGCTGGAGTCTATTTCGTCCGTTTTGGTACGTTTTCGTGGCGCTATCTATACTATGAAACGAAATTTTGTTCCGGCAACACGACTTATCGAGTACCCGATGTGAGACGGGTACCCGAAAAACTCGAGTATCCGATCGGATCATAGTCTCGCACACCCCTTATTTTTATCATTCTAATTCTATTCTAAAGAATCTCAATAATTCTGAAGAATGTCAATAATTTTATTCATGACGTTGAAGCTTGCATCGTTGCAATGCAACAATAATTGTTTTTCACCGGATTTTTTTGCCTCTTCAGGCTGTGAAAATAACTCACACGTTTTTACATATTCTCATTAGACTGTTACGACCGTAATTTGCAAAAAAGGCTTCTGATAACAATTTTGTATAAAAAAAATGTTTAAGTCTATAAAATTTAATTTAATTGATTTGATTGATTACCTTTTGATGATGATAAAAATAAACGAATGAAAAGTGAAGAAAAAAAGCGTTGCGTTCCCACGATGCAAACTTCAAATTTATTTTCATTCGTTCTTTGTATCTAGATTTGATGATGACGGCGTCCGAATGGACACCATTAATGGGCAGTTACAGTGGTGTCCTCCTTTAATTGAATAGCTGATCAATTTAAGGGGTGAGATGCAGTCAAAGGCCTGAAAAAACGAGCATTTTTAATATTTTTTTTATAGTAATTAAGTTTGTTTTACAAAAGTGGTTACACAGACTTTTTATGTTATATTTCAACTTGACTTGTACAAATTTTCAAAGAAAAATATTTATTATTTATAAAAATATCACCATCTTTGTCGGACCCCCTTGGGCGTGTATTGCTTTTCGGCGACCATCATAAAATTTTACTGGATCATCTGAAATCCAAAACAAAAAAAATCATTAGTTTAATAATAAATCTAGTCCTTAATCGAAGCTTTTTTTCCAATTAACAAAATGGCTGCTTCCGACAGATAACTTTCGATTTCCGTCCAAAAAATCGCTCGTTTATTGTTGAAAAAAATAGAAATTTTCAACAAAAATGAAAATCCTTCGATTAAGGACTAGTTTTTCATGCTATCAATAAGCACACCAAATTCCATAAAAATCCATCGAGTGGTTTTGAATTATAGTGGTCACCGACTTGAAAAACATAGTTCCGAGAAAAATGCGGTTAAAGTTTTTCGATGTGGATACGGTATTATATGTTGGTTAAATTTTGAGTTCGATGGATGAAGCTAAACTTTTTTATGTATTTTAATCCGCTGAATCCGAATATCACAATTTTTGCCGAAAAGTCGAGCATTTAATTGTTTATACCCAATTGTTAAAACAATTTTGAAAAAAATTAAAGTTTTTCGGGATGAATTATTAAAAAAAAACGTTTTGGTCAATTTTAACACACAAGTATATTTTATAAAATTTTGCTACAGTTCATAGTTTTTAAGTAATACATTTTTGAAAATTTCTGAAAGATTTTTCCCCTTTTACACTTAATTTATGTATAGAAATATTAATTTAAAAATTAATTACATCGAATCATCAATTCCTGGCCCATAAATAGGGCTTCTGCCGATGTGGAAGCTTCCAAAATATCAATTTTCCGTTACGAACAAGACTATTTATAGAATATATTAGGGGGGCTCGAAACCGGTTGCTTGCAGCTGCCGTCCGCTATCTGCCATGGGGACCCGATGCCCCTTCACTAATTGTGGGATATCCCGGAAACTATTCATCGGATTGACTTGAAATTTTCAGGGAATATTTTCGAAAAAATCGATTTTTTGAAAATTCTGACTGAATCTCACCCCTTTAAAAACCCGGAAGTTCGTATGCCAAATAGGATTGACGCGACACCCTCCGTATCTTTTTACATTGTCCGGGTGCTTTAGACTTTCCTGGCCTTGTCGGTGCTTCCTGAAAAATAACCATTTGAGTGGCAGTTGAATGCAGTTGTTGATTATTGCTAAAGATTATTGTTAAAACTTATCCGTCGTTGTGCGTTTAATTTCTTTAATTTCGGCACATCCGCATTCCACCTCAATAAATTAATGCAAAGAATCGATTAATTTTATTTAAGGTATTCCTTTTGCGGAAGGCTGTATTTTGTGAGGCATAAACAGGGCTTTTCTGAAACACTGGTAAATTGCAGTGGCGCTTGATAAAAATAAGTCACAAGCAATTATTATACCCAACGATAAACGGGAATAAAACATTTCGCGCAAATTTAGTAAATTTAGGAATTTTTTTTTTTCTGAAAAGTCGCGGCTTGCTAATTCTTCTGCTAGTGGCATTTTTCTAAGTTTTATCATTAATATTTTCTTTAAACATTCGGGGACCCCCTGTTTTTATTGTCATTACGGAATCTTTAGCACTTTTTACACGCGTTGAGCAGTTCGCATCAAGCATATAGAGTTATTTAGTGTATAAATGATTAGATAGAAATGTGGCCAGCGTGTCATCTCCACAAGAAGCCGCATAAATGAGACGATTTTTGGAATCGTAACTTTTCGTTAAAAGTTCGGTAATGTGGGATGAAATTTTGCTGTGCGGAAAGTTTCTCAAATATAATTCGCCGAAAACAATTTACCGAATGAACAATTCCTCGAATGGGCAATTTCGCGAATGAACGTTTCCCAAATGAACCCAAACAAACAAACCCGAACAAAACGAATTCTAATTTAACGCGGTCCTCTAGTTTCTCGGCTGTTTTTTTACCGCTTTTTCAATAATTTTTTACGGGCAAAGCATCGAAATAATCAATCTCATTGTTTTTGCATAATCTTTATTAACATTTAAATAAGCTTTACAAATTTTTTGAAGTCAAAATATATAATAGAATAAACGTTATAGTGACCGACAGGAAGACATCAAGTAAAAGAGGTGCTTGACGGTGACCAAGATTGCGGCTGTTCTGCTTATCTGAAATAAAAAAACCAAACGGCATTTTAATCTTCATATTTAAGACTAGCGATTGAACTAGAGTGAATTCTAAATTACAAAAATTGACTTTTTTATACACTTTTGAAAATTACATTCTATTTTTTACTCATTTTTTCTTAAGTTTTTCGCTCGTACAAAAAAATCTATCGAAGCAATCATGATAATCCTAGTTCAATCGCTGGCTTATAACATATTAAAGATGCTGTATAAATTTGAACAAGATCGGTGCAGTAGTTTCTGAAATATCGTGGTCACCGTTTCGAAAAATGGTGTTTCGAGAAAAACGCGTTTGAAAGTATACCTGCTCCGTATACCTGCTCCGTTCCAGGGCCGTAACTTGTGAACCACTTCGAATATCGAAAAATCCTTTGGCACACATTTTCTACGCATGTTGTAGATGTGATTTATGAAAAAAATCGATTTTTTTGACCCGAGAAACTAGAGGACTGCCTTAATAATTGAATGAATAATTTCATAAATTTATAATAGTTTCATTATGCAGTTATTATTAAATTTCTATCTTAACTAGCATGTACAATTTTCTAATCGCAAGTATAACTTAACGTATTATATTATTTTTTTAGTAAGTCACACTGAAAAAAATCGCAATATTATTAATGCATAATGATTCAGTGAAATAAATCTTACGATTGACGAATGTAAAAAAAATGCGTTCCGCGAAGTATTTGCCTCGATTAATAATATTATATTCAGCGAATATTAATTATTCGACATGGACATTGTGCAATTTATTTGTAATTTGATCGTTGAGTCTGAAAAAATTTGTTCATTCGAGAAATTGTTCATTCGGCAAAATGTGTACGAGACATTGTCCGTTCGATAAACTGTGTTCGGGAAATAATTCTTTCGGGCAATCTTTTTCGAATTTTCCGCAAACGTGAAATTTTACGAGTATGCTGAGGTGTATTTTTCCTTGATTATAGACGGCAATTAGTTAATTGTTAAATATTCGGGTTCGTGAAAGGAATACCTCAAGAATTACCCCAGCAAGCATAAAGAGATAATTAAATAAAACTTGAACTATTTTCTTCGTCGTAATTTGTATAAAAAGTAGCTATTTTATTTCGTAAATCAAATAGACATTTAAGTTTTACAACAGAGTCCACTGTGGGCAAATTTAGATTTGCCGACCGACACACAACCAGAAGAATACTGGAAGTTCGACATTTACTATCAAGTAATAGATAATACCATTGTAAATCTGAAACGCCGATTTGAGAATCTACTGTTAGTGCATGCAGATGACGCATTCTTTAAATCGGATTTCAAAAACGACGACCATTCCATCGATCTATACAAAGATCTTGATAATCAATACGTCAGCCTTAAAATGGTGAAGCGATGGTCATGAAAAACATACTTTAATTGAAAAATAAAAAAACAAATGCCGAAAATTGAAGAAAGCATATCAAAACGGAAAATATACTGCCCTGACTTATATAATATTTTCCAATCAGCAATAGTACTTCCAGTGAGCTCCGCCGGCTGTGAGAGTAGTTTTTCTGCCACGAGGCGGATTAAAACGTGGCTTAGGAGCATAATCAAGTTTCAATGCTTCAGAACGATGCTCTCATATGTCACAGCTGACCATGGAGAATGACATTGTTAAGAAAAATCTATCTGAAAAAGTTTTCGGCCAATTGGCAGAAAAAAATAGAAAACTACGACTTATTAAATTGAGTACCTACTGCAAGTAAAGTTTAAGGCCTTATATACACTTGTGATGGTTGGAAAAATGGAAAAAAATTTATTGCATATTCTTTAAGTACAATATCTCAAGAATATTCTCACCAAATTTCATAAAGATCGGAGCATTCGATTCGCAGTTACCCACGCCTATATCAGTCAAGAGGACGAGTCGCATGTTCGCTTGCCGAACAGCAAGCGCAAGCAGCCGCAAGAGAAGGAAGAATGGCTCGTAGGCGGTATCAAATCAATGTTTTAGAGGCTGCAGAGGATGCAGAAGGATTACTGTATGGCCCTGGAATCGACGACTCCATGTTAGTATGAATAAATTAACTTTAAATGTAAAATGAACATACTTGAATCTTAAGGGGTGAGATGCAGTCAGAGGCGTGAAAAAACGAGCATTTTCAATAAACAAAATTATAGTAATTAAGTTTGTTTTTCTAAAGTGGTTACACAGACTTTTTATGTTATATTTCAATTTGACTTGTACAAATTTTCAACGAAAAATATCGATTATTAATAAAAATATCGCCATCTTTGTCGGACCCCCTTCGGCATGTAGTGCTTTGCGGTGACCATCATAAAATTTTACTGAATCATCTGAAATAAAAAAAAACACAAAAAAGATCATTAGTTTAATAGGGAATCTAATCCTTAATCGAAGCTTTTTTTTTCAAAAATTCACAAAATGGCAGCTTCCGACAGATAACTTTCGATTTTCGACAAAAAAATCGCTCATTTATTGTTAAAAAAAATAGAAATTTTCAACAAAAATGAAAATTAAGGACTAGTTTTTAATGCTATCAATAAGCACACCAAATTTCATCAAAATCCATCGAGTGGTTTTGAATTATAGTGGTCACCGACTTGAAAAACATAGTTTCGAGAAAATCGCGTTTGAAGTTTTTCGATGTGAATACGGTATTATATGTTCGTAAAATTTTGAGCTCTATGGATGAAGCTAAACTTTTTTATATATTTTGATCCGCTGAATTCGAATATCATAATTTTTGCTGACAAGTCGAGCATTCAATTGTTTATAGCCAATTGTTAAAACAATTTTGAAAAAAATCAATGTTTTTCGGGATAAATTATTTTTTAACATTTTGGCAATTTTAACACGAAAGTATTCTTCATGAAATTTTGCTAAAGTTCATAGTTTTTGAGTAATAAATTTGTGAACATTTCTGAAAGATTTTTCCAATTTTACACTTCATTTATGTATAGAAATACTAATTCAAAAATTACTTACATCCAATCATCAATTCTTGACCCATAAATAGGGCTTCTGCCGATGTGGAAGCTTCCGAAATACCAATGTTCAGTTACGAACAAGACTATTTATAGAATATAATAGGGGGGGGTCGAAACCGGTTGCTTGCAGCTGCCGTCCGCTACTTGCCATGGGGACCCGACGCCCCTTCACTAATTGTGGGATATCCCGGAAACTATTCATCGGATTGACTTGAAATTTTCAGGGAATATTTTCGAAACATGATATTTCAAGAAAATGTTTTTTTTAAATCAATTTTTTTAAAATTCTTTCTGCATCTCACCCCTTAAACTGCAGGAGTATTCCGGCAGAGGTAACATTAACTGAGTATTTTCGTCGCAAGGAATTCCCAAGTTTTTGGCGATACCAATGTGTTCTTTCGCCCTTTATTCCAACGCGATTATCTCAGAATCGTCTTTTTCGAGAAACACTTTTGCGGTGGACACGATTACTAAAAAACTATTAATCCGACCCATACCAAATTTATACCACTTATTTATTATGATAATACCTAGGGCCTGGACGAAGGTTTTTGAATTTTGTTGAAAAAAAAATGTAACAAAAAACCGAACATTGAGCACTTCAAAAAATGATTTTTTTGTTAAAATTATCGTCATTTTTTTTAATCGAAATTTTTTCAAATCCTTCGTCCAGGCCCAAGCCAATGCAATATACTAATGAAATCTTTTTCAAATTCTGATTTCAGATGAACCGTTCTCGAGTTATCATGTCCACCACTACTGATGCTCAAAAGAAGGCGCTCCTGGAAGACAGCTGGAGTTCCGGCATTTTGAAATATTTTTTAATAAAAGAAATTGTACAAGTACATAAAAATATGTACTAATCGATGTTGTTCACAGTTTTTCAATAAATATTTATTGCCCCGCCGAAAAAAATCAAGAAAATCACGTCTCTTCGCCCGCTGCAAGTGTATAAAAGGCCTTAAGGACTGGTACCTGAATTAAGGGGGTGTGCCTGGTTGTAGAAGGCAAAAAATAACTTTTTTTCAAAACCGATATATTTTGACAGTATATCATCTTATAAATGTTCCCTGAAAATTTCAAGGTCATCGGATCAAAATCGACAGATTATAGGCTGTTACGTTAACGCCCGTTGGAACGCTCGGGCTGTCGCACAGTGGTTCCATTTCGGAAAAAGGTGGGCATAGGGTCGTAAGTCGGAATTTCGATCTGATTTTTTTACAAAATAGGTGTCAGCTATCCTGACAACTTTTATTCTATAAATGAAATCTGTAAGATGTGTAGTTTTTGAGAAAAAAAATAATCGATTATTTTTTGTATGAAAAAAAACATACTTTTTTTCTCAAATTGGATCAACTTGTCGCGTGTTTCGGTGGTACTATGTGGTAGCCCAAGGGAGATGTTAGCAAAAAATAAATAAAACACTCGCGATCACTTGCGGCCGCGCGAGAAATTTGACAAAAAAAAGTTTGCTTGTTTGGCAAAGAGTTCTTATTTCTCCATATCTATTCATGCATTTTCGTGTACTGCAATATATTTAAATCGACTTCGTGAATACCAAATGAAAATTTACGGTTCAATTACTTTTTGTCTGTCATATTAAAGATTTTTGCTAAGGTGAAAGGTAAAATTTTTAGACTTGATAAGTTTTGAGATGGTGTTGTTTGTTGGTAAGCGGGGCCGAGCACCCAAAATTACTTATTCATTCGTGCAGGTAATAATAAATTTGAGGGTGGCTAAAGGGCTATAAACAAATTTGCAGGTGGCTAAAAGGCTATAAACAAATTTGCAGGTGGATAAATTGGCAGGTGGCTAAGTGATTAGTGCTAAAGTGCTATCTTATCTACTTATATAGATCGTAACATCAAACTTATGAAGGCCGCTCACTAAAAATTAGTCATTTATTTATATAGTGCTTTGAAAGTAAAGGAATAAGATTTACCCGTAATACTTTTATTTTGCAACGTAATTTTAGATCTTCCCTTGAAATTAAATACGTACATTGCTTCTTACCTTAGCAAAAATCTTCAAAATGGCAGAAAAAAGTAATTAAAACGTAATTTTCCATTACTATGATCTTCACAAGGTCGATAAAAATATACTGCAGTACACGAAAATGCATTAAAAGATATGGAGAAATAAGAACTCAATGTCAAGTTTGTCACGCGGCCGCCAGTGAACGCGCGTGTTTTATTTTTATTTTGGTATATCACTATGGCTACCACGTAGTATCAACAAAACACCCGACAAGTTCATCAAATTTGCGATAAAAATTATTTGTTTTTGCATACAAAAAATAATTAATTTTTGGTCTAAAATTACGCATCCTTCAGATGTTATTCATAAAATAACAGTTCCCAGGATAGTTGAGACCTATTCTGTAAAAAAAAAAACAGATCGAAATTCCAACTTACGACCTTATGTCCACGTTTTTCCGAAATGGAACCACTGTGCGTCGTTCAAAACTTTATCCACTATTTTTTCGAAAGTTCGTTTTCAAAGACGCCGAGCAAAATATCTGAAGAACTACTGTATCGATCTTTCTCAATTTCTTAGGCCTTTTTCTCGATGTAAAAATATAGTATTTGATCAAAGAATTTTTTTTCGATGTATACTTTCGATTTGATGAAAGAAAAATATCAATTTTTTCGCTAAAATCAAGTCAATTTGAACACGAGCGATTTTTGAAAAATTCATATTTCGGAAATTCCTCCGAATAATTATAGGATGAACTAATATACTCAAGACATCGATTGTAAATCGATTATAATTAACTATTTTACACAAAAAATACAGAGTATTATGCAAATGATACTTTTTCAAATACCTAATTTTTTTGTAGAAGTATATCATCGCGATATTCAAAGAAAAATGCCAAAAATTAGCTGTTTTTGACTATTACAATTAGACATAACCCGTTGAATGATGAACAATTAGTTCATTATTTTTTAGATATTCCAAGAGTTTGATATTACTGATAATCGACTTTCATATTTTGTGTCACGTGATTATCGACTATTATGCAAAAAATGTATTCAAAAAAAAAAAATGATTGTGAACAAAACTAGTTTTCTTGTCAGGCCGGCTTCTCCCAGCCCCCAGAAAAAATGCTGACCACGCCAATGACCAAAATGATCCAGTGTATACTCATTCATAAATTAAAATTACGAACGAAACGAACATGATCGATCATTCGGTAGAGAAAGAACAAGGGGAAAATTCTGACATTCTTACAATGATGATGGATACTTTAATATGTACATTTTTGTAAAGTACAACAGGCATAGTAATAAACCCATTCGCTCGAATCGAACTCATGTATACGTACAGTTTTCTTTTTTCAATCCATTGAAATAAGTGGCTCTCACAATATAGAACTTTGCTTTTCTTTGCGCGCGTGCGTGTGTGCGTTTGTGTGTGTATGTGGGTAATCGAACACGTATCAGGACTCGAGATAGAAAATATCTTAAATTAAACTACCTACTTACTATATATGTAACAGTCTATACTCCAATGAGACAGGAGAAAAAGAAAAGAGAAAAAAATTCAACGAACGCGCATTGATTATAAATAACCTCGTAGGGTTCGAGATAACGCGGAGATAATATACGCTCGAACGATGGGCTTGCTGCCTTCTTTAATTTATAAATGCATCCTGATTATTCATTATCTCACCACCGATATATATATATATATATATATATATATATATATATCAGAACCAAATGATTTTTTTTTTATATAAAAATATCGTGCTCAAGGAGTTCGAGCCATTCCGGATGCCAAACACATGTTGCGTATAAAATGTTCTCGCATAACCGAAAATTGATGAATTTCTTCTTTTTCCTTTTCTTCGCAGTTCATTTCTCTTCTTCCCACATTTTCCGGTATACATGTTTTTCGCGCTTCGCACATACACACGAGCTCATTAGACATTCATCGACAATCGAGTTCGTGTTCATTCAAATGTTTCTGGGAATAACTTCTCGCCGTGTCCGCGACGAACGAATTTCGGATTCATACAGTACTATCAAATATATGCGCTTTTTACAAAAAAGCAAAACAAAATCCATTTGGTCAACCGAATTTGTGTAGCTCTGCGATTCTAGTTCGTCCCCCCGGTGGGGGAGGGGCTTTTTTCGCGTCTGTTTGGGTTGCGAACTTCAAACGAGCGATAGCCGCAACATACGTCTTCGTGCATAACAATGCGTGGCAACGTGTGAGGGTATTCATTCGGCGTGTTGCACAGTATACGCGAAGGTCAAATTAGCCTCACGATTAACGCTTCGAATGTGTGTGTGTGTGTCAATTGCGTGTAAGCGTTGGTCCGCCTTAACGTGATCGTAAAATTTCCATCGACGGGATTATTATTCTCTTACATTTAGTCAACTGAGAAAAAAGTTGCGAGGTCCCGTTCGGTTTTTCTCATGTTCTCAGAGACGCGTTATATTTTAAACTGAAAGAACCAACGGTTTTGTGCGGATAATTTCCGGTGAAAATCAGTGTGACGAAAAAAAAATAGAAAAACATTTGAACACGCTTTCCAAGGATCGACGATCATTGTGGATTTATCGGGCGAGAGAGAGAGCTAATGTGGATGAAAATCCGTTTCTGAAGTGTCTGGTACTAGCAGTTCGTAAAAGCAACAATGATGACCTTCTTTTTGTTCGAACTGGCATTTCTAAGTATGTATGTACAGAAATAAAGGCTACCACGTGTACTTTGACATCGTGCAAACTTTCCGAAAGTTATATACAGCTTTTTTGTGCCAACCGCTGTACGATCTTCGTCGAACTCTCTAAAATCGCGAAGACAAGCCATCGATTCAAACTGACAGTAGCACAATACGAATCGATAAATCAATATTAAACGCCGTTTGTTGAACGTTTATATTTCGGAACCAAATCTGTCTGATAAAAAAAAAATGCATATGGATTTGACGGTGTCGCAAACAGGCAAGAGTCTCAAGCTCGATGAACTTGCGCGAGTGTACGGTGAGCACACGATTGCATTTGATTTAAAAGGATCATCGGCTTTGTTTCGTGACATGTCAATGAACACGTTTGAACAGAACCAAAAAAACATCAACGTTCGTAACATTCATTAAACGTGTAAAGCGTGTAAAAATAATTCTTCGAGTCTCCGACACTGATTCGACTGGAAACTACCAGTCGTACATTCTCAACAGCCGATTCCTCGGCCGTAGAAAATATAAAGGGTCTCTGAGAAAATCGACCAACGTCGCAACCATTTGCAGCATTTTACTTCCCGTTTATCTTTAGTCGCTTTTTTTCTTTCTCATTCGTCACTCTCGTCGATCATCCGTCCGCCTGTTGTTTCTGCAAATTATAAGATGCAAGACCGCAAGAACTTTTTCGGTGTAACGGCGTTGGCGCACTTCCCGAATCGCTTGTGATATTTGTCTCTACCCATCACCAATGGGTACAGGTACGGAAAGTCATCGTGAAAACGACGGTATACACGGGCGAGGCAGAAACGCGCGCGCATACGCACACACACGCACGTAGATACGCACACACATACACAACCGCACATCGCACGCACTCGTGTCCGTAACGTATAAACAATAAATATTATAACAAACTTAACGCGTATTACGACTTAAAAAAAATGATCTCGCAATGCTATCCTGTGTATATGTCTTCGGATGACGATGTTCATCTTCTTCTTCTCCTTCTGCGTCGACGTTTTTATGGGGATGGTTTGATAATCGGCGTGAATTGGGTACAAGTCTCTAAAACGACATTGCCGTGGCACTTGCTGCCACATTTGTCATTGTCGTCGGTGAGAACGTTATCGCGTAGCCAGTCGCTCGTCGAGTCGGCCGGATGAACACAGGCTTTCGCGCGATACTTGTTGATCGGTAAGTTTTTTGGAAACGACGCTCTGCCACTCGGGCTAACGGAGATACGCATAGGATCCCGATTCTCGTCCGAGGTGAGCTTTACCGTTTCGCTCTCCTCGTCCGACGAGCAGAGATCGACTATCACGATGTTTCTCGTCAATTCGGCGTTGAGATTTTTCGCGGCTGCCGCTTGTTCCGGCCGTTTCCGGATAACGGTTATTTCCGCGAGATCGTCCAAGCCCCGGCCACTGTCACCACCGATAGGCCGACTCGCCCCGTCAATCGTCCGAGGCTCGAGCCTCGCGGCGTTAGCGTCCGTTTTTTCCAGCAACTTGCGCTTGAAAAACGTTATCGAATGCGCCGCGCGACGAAACGACTTTGGTAACGACTTTGGCCCGGGCCGAGGTCGCGTGCGCGACGCTATGCGACGCACGGGGCAAGAATACTTCGAAGGATCACGTTTCAATTCCTCTAGCCTTTCCGAACTCAGACGCTCGATGGAAACGTAGATCGGCTTGCAGGCGATGTAAAGCAGCTGAGACCGAATACTGAGCACTGGAAGAACGAAAGGGTGGCGATTCAGTACGCTTTTTAGAATTCAAGGGGATTCGGGGCTTTTTTTGCTCGCTCGGCACTAATCACGCCGGTCAACGGAAGACAAAATATGTATACAGTTGCATGCAAAAGTAGCCGGCCAACGATAATTTTATGATTAGGTAACTTTCAAAGGGTGCAAAATGGAAACACAAATATATCGTCGTCAAGTTCTTTTATTATGCAATCAAAATATTTAATTCAAAAATTGTTCATAACGATTAACAATAATTTGTAAGAAAGTTTTGCTGCTTCATAAATGTCCGGCCAAATTCCAAGAAGATATAATTCGCTTCGCTTTGTTTACGTTATCAGTCGCGAAATCGTGTAAACTTTGAGAGCTCTGTTCCTTCTGCGTTGTACGATCAGTAACGCTCAGTCAAGATGTCGAAAAGCACGTCTTTAGATATACGTAAAATGGTTATCAAGTTGCACAACGAAGGAAAAGTTTCACGTGAAATAGCTAAAATTTTGACGATTGGAAAATCGACTGTTAACGATATAATAAATAAATTCAAGACTACAGGTACTCTAGAAGATAAATACTGTCCTGGGAGACCTAGGAGAACAACTAATCGTGTCGATAAAGTGATTAAAAAAAAGCTGTCGCAGACGTAAAAAAGAATGCTGCAATCATCGCACGTGAATTACGCGAAGAAAATTTGGCTGACATTAGCCAAAGTACTGTTTCACGTAGACTGACAGAAGTGGGACTTTTTGGACGTGTTGATGTTAAAAAACCACTCATCAGTAAAAAAAAATAAGAAGGCCAGATTAGAATTCGCGAAAAAATACCAGAGCTGGACGGTTGAAGATTGGAAAAAAGGGCTGTTCTCAGACGAAACTAAAATTATTTTGTTTGGAAATGACGGGAGAAGGTACGTTCGACGACCAAAAGGAACTAGAAATGATTCGCGAGATCAAACACCAACTCTGAAACGCGGTGGTGGTAGCATTATGCTATGGTGTGCATTCTCATGGAAACGCGTCGGACCAATCTTTGAAATTGAAGGCACTTTGAACTGTGCTATGTATAGAGATATTATATTAAAAGAAATGCTGCCTTATGCTTGTCAGACTATGCTACGAGGATGGATTTTTCAGCAAGATAATGATCCAAAACATCGATCACCTCACATCACAGCGCCTTCAGCAGGTTTTTAGCAAGAAACATATTCGAGTTTTTGATTGGCCGAGTCAATCTCCGGGACTTGAATCCCATAGAACATTTATGGCAAGAGTTAAAACTAAGAGTAGGAACTGAACATTGTGCCAATAAAGCTGCTTTGTGGGGTAAAGTTCAAGAAGAGCGGAAAAATATCTCTCACGATAGAATCATGAAACTTATTGAATCGATGCCTCAGCGATGTGCTGCCGTAATAGCTTCAAAGGGCATCAGTACCAAGTATTGATGAAAATCTTACATTTATTACCGTTTTCAATTTTTTTTCTCGAGTTACTATATTTTTTCTCTGTATATAGTGCGTAATTCGTACTTGGCCGGATAGTTATGAAAAAGCGAAAATGGTTATTTTGGTTATAAATAATTATGAATAGGTATATATAATTTTTCAATAACACGTTTCGATTGCATAATAAAAAAACTTTACGATGGTATGTTTGTGTTTCCAGTTTGCATCCTTTAAACGTTACTCCATCATAAAATTATCTTTGGCCGGACACTTTTCCATGCGACGAAATGTATGTATGTGATGTGATGTATGTCGAAATTGCGACTGGGTTTGAATCGATTTTTTTGTTTTCCATCTCGAAAACAACAAAAACTGCCAACGACTCTTACTTGATATTGTTTTCATGGTCAGGATGAACATATGGAGGAGTTCGATTTTCAATATACTTTCGCGGTGAAAATGTCACCTGTTCAACATCAAATGTTACTCTGTTTGCTTGGGCAAGTGAGAAAGATAAGAGACTGGTGCGAGAGAGGAGGAGTGAGGGAAAACAGTAAAAGCATGATGCGGGCTATTGGCTATATTCGGAAGAGTATTTTCGATCATAAAAAGGAGCAACACTGTTCTTTTTTTAGTTTTGAATTTATTTTTCAAACGGTATTACGCGAAAATGAAGCCAGCGGAAACGTTATATGTGTTACTTTACTTCACCTGGACGCCCATTGCAAATTCCACCATTTCTTTTTCGCTAAAATACACATCGTTCTCTTAGTTCCAAGAATCGGCTTTTTAACAAAACATTAATGTTGTTGTCTCTTAACCCTACGACTGCACATTGGGTCATTTTGGCCCCATTTTTTTTCAACTGACCGAATCGCAAAACGGGGTAATCTATTCGGCTGCAGTGCGGCGCTCAATGTTACCCCACTCCTACTCTATAGGGGGGCACTCAGCCCCCATCCTACATCCTGCCCGTGTACTGAGGACAGCTATCGAAAAAGGACCTGGGGTCGAATCGACCCCGTTTATGCAATAGTGCGGTGAAAGTGAAAACTTTTTTTTCTGTTGTGAAACTTGATGTTATATTACTACATGTGAGTTAAGGCGGGATATACAACATTTACAACGATCGAAAAATCGATTTCTTTTTTTTCTTTCTTTAAACGATAGAACCATATATGTAGAATATTTTCCTAAAGTTTCAAAGCGAAATTCGAAAAACTTCAAATGTTACAGCCCGTCAACGCTGTCCCTCATCGCTCGGATTTGGAGCGGGCGTGAACTTCAAACGCGGTTTTCTCAAAACTGCATTATCGAAATTGGCGTGTAGGATTACTCAAAAACTATTAAGCCGATTGAGTTGAAACTTGGTAGAAATATTGATAATATTGGTACCTTCTACTTGACGAGAATTGTTTTTGTAAAATTGGAAAAACAACTACTTTTTTAACACACATTTTACAGAAATGTTGCGTGAAATGTTGATTTCTTTTGTAAATGCGTGCCATTTTCTTAAATTTGTATTTTCTTTATTTTAATTACCGTCACATAGAAACTATACATGTTCTAACTGAAAAATGTTGGAACTTTTTTGCAAATCAAAGTCTACGGGAAGCTAGACTGCACGCCGATTCGTAACTCCCGCGGCGACCTTGCTGTAACACTCTGCCACAGCTCCGTCATTTTGACCATTAATTAATAAAAAAAAAATCTTTTGTATACTTAAATATACTATTAAAGTATACCGAAAGTTTCATAATTGTAGAATAATTATTTCTTAGTTTACAAAATCCCTCAATATTGCGTTTTCCTGCCTAAATGTATATCCCGCCTCAAGATAGAAAATGCTCATAGCTATTTTTTATTTTGGGCTGCTATAGTAAATTATGTATTTAGAATGCCGATCGTAAAACTAAAAGCAAGTGTCCGTTATGCAGAAGGGCTATGTGCAACGAGCACCGAATGTACTTATGCGTCGATTGTGGTACATGTGAATAATAATAAGTCATTGAAATAAAAAAATGCGTAAAATTAATTCAACAATTAATCTGCCGAATAAGTCGATTTTTCCATTTTTCACTATTCCGAAAATGCTCATATTCAAGCCTCCCAATAAATATACTTTTTGGAAAGACGGTCGACACTGTCTTTTTTCGTATCTAAAAACCTTCCTCGTTAAAGACCTCAAAGGACTTTTTTTATATTCTGAAGAGAAAAAAAATGATTATCTTTTTCGTGCAAGTACCTACTTTGCAACGCATCTCGCACTTTGAACAAATATTTAGGCACTGAATTTTTGTTTTTCATACAAAATAAATGTTGGGCCATAAAATAAGAATCATTGGCTACAAAAAACGTGTCTACAAAAGAAATTGCATATTTACCGAAATACAAAGATCTGAAAAACGTCTGGGATAGGATCGACCCCATATGCAGTCAGAGGTTCATGGCGGAAGTGTGCAGTCGAAAGGTTAAAAAACCGAAGAACAAGGGAAGTCACGGATGTAAAATCCGAATTGCAAAATCCATGTTGACCGATATTATCGACCTCGAGAAATTTTGCGTAATTCGCAACGGCGCGAAAGATTTTAGGGTATTGTGGAATATTTTTACAAAATGTGATGCTGGTATAAAAAAAAATACGAATAATAAAAAATTTGCGAATAATGGACAAAAATTAAGTATAAGGTAGAAAATAATTTAAAAAAAGACGGTACGTACCCATTTTGTGTTTGCGAGCGTTAAATTTGTACTCGTGCGTGTGGTGCTGAACGTCATCGGAGGTTGGCCTATCACGATTTGGCTTGTATGTAACGACCCATCGATTGTATTCGACCAGTCTGTCGAGCCACTTCGGTCTTACCGATTTGCTGAGAGCGGGCGCGTTCATGTGGCGTTCTATTCTGTCCAATCGTTCCTGCTGCGTACCCTCGGTCATCATTTTCGATTTTTTCGCCATAGCCAGTCCTGCCGGGGACGAGAACGGTATCGCTGGACATCTCGTTAAGTTGACGGAACCGCGAACGCGTCGCGACGTTCGGTTTTCCGTTACCAACGTTACTGGATCACCGGGTTGCGATCTCTCGGGCACCGATCGTTTGCAAGGTTGACTCTCCGAGTTCAGCCGAAAGTATTCGAGAAATTGATTTTGCGCCAATTCCGCAGCTACCGGTATTTCGTTGGGCGTCTGAGACCTCGACACCGATGTACTGCTCTGTGTATGTTCGCCGCAGGTCCTTTCATGATCCTGGAGAATTTCATCAACGACGATGCAAACAAAACGACACTTAAAGGGGGGCACGCAACTTCGTCCTTCTCCTTTCTGTTTTTCATTCTCGCTTCAATTTGTACCTTCATTTTCTCAAGACCCACAAATTCCGCGTCGCAACTGTCGCACAGGTAAATTTCTCCCGATGGCGGCTGTATGACGACGAGCGAGTGCGATTGTTGCTGCTGCTGAAGCTGCTTCGTTTTGCCGGGGAAACCGGGCGTACATCCATGCTGAGGCAGCAAAGATCTTCGAGGACTCTCCAAAACTTTGTCATAGTTCTGCAATTGATATAACTTTCGTGGACACGGTGACCTTCCATTGGCAATGTGCAATGTTTTCTTTTTGGGCCGAATCCTTATTGGTATTGAAATGAAGATGTTGGGAAGGTACCGCAGAGCCGCATCCACACTCATTTTTCGATCTTTCGGACCAAGACTGGTGTGAATTGGCACTTGCCTTTCTTTAAAGGCCATATTGTTTAGAAATGGTTGAAAATAATTTTTCTTTGTAAATTTCATTTTATTATTTTTTTATTTTATTATTTTACAAGAAGACTGTTTCCCAACGTTAGTAGCAGAATTGAGTCGAAATATATATATTTTTTTATATGTAACTCGTAGAATGATCATAAAATAGGAAAAATAGATAACCAAAGTTTAACATGCCGTCATTTCGTAATTATTTTTTTGCTGAATCTGGTACCAAACATCGCTCATACAAATTAAGAATATGTTTCGTTTCCTTCGACATTTATACAACGTCCACAATACTGATCGCCAATCGGGAGCGTTTTCCGCGCATCGTTTTAAACAAACGTACAAAAGTTCATGATAATGTTCTTGAAGGATCAATAAACGTGTATTGATTTTTTTAATCATTCCATCCTGACAATCACCTCCAAAACAGCGCTCTAGACAACAATACTGCCGTAAAGTCTGTAACTCCGATCTCAATTGACCGATCTGAATTTGTCATAGGTGATTTTTGAACTTCAAAATGTTCCCAATTGAATAACAATAACTGAATGTGTTTTTAAAAAATGATGTAAACAAAAAAGACAGTTGTTGGCTTTCCATGTCAAACAGCGTTGGTCTGCGCCAAAACTCGGATAAGTGACCGCAAAGTCGGGCACTACCGGGCATACAACCCCTCGAGGGCTTACGACGAAACGCTAAAATATTTCTTTGAATAATAATAACACTGGTTTTTTCTAGTCGAAATAGTACAAAACACCGTTTTTTTTAGTCGAAATAGTACATTTCATAGTTTAATAGTCACACAGGCTGCAGTTTATCAACGATATTCGTTACTTTTGAACGTGAGGTAAACAACTTCAGAATGGCTGGTGCGAATTGGCAACCATGCGCAACTGAAGGGCCAATACATCTTCAAATGGCCGACAACCGACCGTGAAATTTCACACGATATGCATTAAAGGCGGACACCTCTGTAAAATTATCGAAAAATAGTTTTTTTGGAAACATTTTTAAAGAATCCTTTGAACATTCAAAAATATGATGCATATTCGTTTATAGCTGAAAAAAAGTCTTAAAGTTGTTTCGGGTTCGCTCGAAATCAGTAGTGCTATAGCGACTCGTGCGCTGCCATTTTGTATTCTTTTGACAAATACATTTTTTTACACACTTCAATATATACTTAATAAAGGCCAAACATTTTTTGACCATATATTTTCTTCCTTTCTTTAAAAAAAACTCCAAAGAAATCGGTCGAAAATGGGCAGTTACAGTGGTGTCCTCCCTTAAAGTCTTCGATGTACAGTATTTCACAAAAAAAGTACGCACCGGTGTAATTTCAACATTTGTGCTAATATGTATATGAAAATAGAAAATGGAATAGGCATTAAGCTATCTCGAGGAAAGTTAACTAGTCTGCTCCTATGTTTTCACAGAAATAATATCGATAACAGTGTAAGATTGAGTGAAACTTATAGAGTACCAATTTAACGTTGGACAAAAAAATACGCACGCGACAAAGAGTGCGTATACAATCGCATTCGTACCTAATACTTTGTGTGACCTTTGCCCGAATGACAGCTTGTAAAGGTCGAGGTATATTTCCCACAAGGTAATGGGTGTGCTGCTCGTCTATATCATTTCACACTTTGCAATAGGCCTCAAAAAGTTTCATTTAATCCTTCACTTCGCTTTTGTCAACCTATTGGTGATAAATCGACCACAGATTTTCTATAGGATTTAAATCTGGCGATTGCGCTGGCCGGTATAAAAATGTTATCTGTGACGATCGAAAAAAGCCACTTGTGCTTTGAAAAAAGCCATTGGGCAAGCCATTTAACATTTTTCTGTACATTTTTGTTCATGAAGCTGTTCTCGGGGCTTCAACTACACGCGTGGTCGCTTCTTATGACCAAAGAGATCAAATTTGCTCTCATCACTTCAGATAACTTTTTGCCAAAATTCTACGCGTTTATCAATGTATTTTTGTGTAAATTCTAGGCGCTTGATTTTATTTGCCTTCCGAATCGAAGAACGACGCTGTGCGAAACTATTTTTCAGTCCTGTTTCTAGCCGCCTTCTACGCACTATACGATCAAAGATGTTCAACCCTGTATTTTCTAAAATTACACGACTGGTGATCATAGGGTTTTTTTGTTTCCCCGATAATTCTACGGTCGTTGAAAATGACGCTGTGCAAAACTATTTTTTGATCCTGTTTCTCGCTGTCTTTTATGCAATGTACGATCAGAAATGTTGACCCCTGTGTTTCCTAAAATTACACGGCTGATGGTCATCGGATTTTTTTTTGTTTCCCTGATAATTCTACGATCATCGAATAAGCTCGTCTTTCTTTTTCTCCCACGTCCGTCTTTGTCCGTTACTACGCCAAGCTTGGTAAACTTCTCACATATTTTCCTCACGGCATCTTCACTTACTTAGTATTCTTTCAACTTTCCTACTAAATAAATCTGGCGAATGCACTGGCCAGCCTATTCTTTTAATCTGCGACGACCGAAAGAAACCACTGTTTGGTAAGCCGTACGCTTGGGCCGATTGCTTTGCTGGAAAGTAAAGTCATCCTGAAGACCGACCTTCAGCAGAGGTCCTCCAAGTTTTCATTGACAATATTAATATTAATTTCTGCTGTCATCATACCGTTGATTTCAACAGAATTTCCCATTCCTGACCACCAAAACTATCACGCCGCATCCTCCGAATTCAACAGTTTTCTATACATATTCTTCAAGAAGCTGTTCTCCGGGCTTTAACCACGCTCGTGGTCGCTGCTTATGCCCGAAGAGACGAAATTTGCTCTCATTATTCCAGATAACTTTTTTCCAAAATTCCACGGGTTTATCAACTTATTTTTTTTTGCGAATTCTACGCGCTTGATTTTATTCGCCTTCCGAATCAAAGAACGACGCTGTATGAAACTATATTTCAGTCTTGTTTCCAGCCGCCTTCTACGCACTATACGATCAGAGATGTTCAACCCTGTGTTTTCTAAAATTACACGACTGCTGATCATAGGATTTTTTGTTTCCCTGATAATTCTACGGTCATCGAATAAGCTCGTCTTTCTTTTTATTCCACGTCCGTGCTCATCCGTTACTACGCCAGCTTGGTAAACTTCTCACGTATTTTCCTCACTGCACCTTTACTTACTTCCTATTTTCTTCCGATGTCCCGCGTAGATGGACCTTTCGTCTCGTCTCTAAAAACGAGTTTCCTGATTTAGATCGAAATTTTCGGCATTGCGCACTTCTTAATACCATTTACTTTCGCAGAACAACGATAACTGACAAAAAATAGATTGATTCTATTTGTTTACATTACGCCTGTTCTTTCAAGCAACCTTGGGCAAACATCGTGCCGTAGTTACCTAAGAAAATAAGTAAACAGTACGTTGCGTACTTCATCTGTCCAACGTAAAATCTCTACGGGTTTCATTCAAGCTCACACGGATGCCGAATATTTTCGACATTATTTCTGTGAAAACATAGAAGCAAACTAGTTAACTTTCGGAATTGCGGAATCAAAGTTTGAACGGCTCACCATATTTTCGTTACGGAATGTAACTAGCAACTTCCCCGTGACTTTGTGGTAGAGACTCGTCGTCGAGTCCCAATTATTGACATAGTAGAGCTTGTCGCGCGGATATTGCGCGAGATAGGAACAGAAGCGCAACAGATACTCGCTCCTGTGGTACGTGTAGCACCTAAACACGAGTTTCTTCAGGTTCGCCATCCAGCTCTGTCGAGACCATCAAATAATAAACCAAATTGTAATTAAAACGCCGCTCGCTCCGCTCGAATATCGTGGGGAAGGGAATGCAGGAGAAAAAGATTGTAATACTCACGTCGTTGAGCTTCTTAGGTCGAATGAGAGGGTTAGTAAATTTGACTTCCTTAGGCCACCATTGAGGCTCGCTTATCACCTCTGCCGTGTCGTGACCCAACGAGCACTGTACCATGAATGCTATGAAACGTTCTAGTTGTTGCTACAAATGAAAATGCGATTTTTTATTTTCTACTAGTTTATTGAAGCGACCGATTTTTTTAACCGTCGCAACGGAATCGTGTTTTTATGTTAGTAGTACAAAGTTGGGAAAATTGTTTAAAAAAAAAACAAGCGCTTGGTACGCGGCTTTATCGGCCTCCCATTTCATGGAGACTTAGACCAATCTTGGATGGGTTACCGCTAAGCTGCGCTTAGCTAAACACAGCTGAAACTGAGTGCACCCTTTCGCTCCAGGCTTTCTTTTTTATCATAACTTTCATTAACTTTTAAAAAACATAATATGCGATTTGAATAAACAAAATGTTGTTGGTTACTTTGCAAGGTGCTATTCCCGGAAATAAGAATCTACACAAAGCCCGACGTTGCATTCTTTACACTCATATCTTGTGTCCGGAGTCAGGAAAAAAGGTCAAAAGAATTTTACAAAGAACTTAAAGCAACAAAATTGTTGTTTCTGGCCTACTAAATGCTATTTAACGTATAGCGTCAGAATTTTTCTTAAATTCAGAACGTGACTGCCAGATTGCATTATTTTAAGCCAAATGCATATATACGTTTTCTGGAGAGAAAGGGTCAAAATATAGCCGCCTGTATCGGCACAGGTTTTCACAGTTCCCAAAGGCCCTAGTGCAAAGGCGAAACGATAGTTCATTCGGATACGAGTGGCTGTGGGCAGCACGCTGGAGGGGCTTGAAAATCGAAAATAGTGGATGAACAAGTGGTAAAAGCGTGGAGGTATCATAAAAGCCTGCAAGGGGATATTTTTTTACGGCATATTAACCATGTAAGTTGAAAAGCATTGTATTCGGTGGTTGCATTAAAACCCGCTGTTCGGCTGTAGGTGTCTCCGGGTGTTTTATACTTCAGTACGGACAAATATCGCTTATGTTAGCTTGAAGGACGGCCCTTTGCTACTAACTTTCAGCCGAAAGAAGCTATATTTAATTGAGACACGTGCCTTAAATGAGGAAGTAAAAGATGGACCGTGAAAAGTTGTTTTCCCGATGTATACTGATCGACAGCCTTGATTTGAAAAACTATGCAATCTAAACTCACAGATTGCTCACACAGACTTGTGTTAAGTGGACACAAGTCTGTGTCCACTTAACGCGAGTCAATCGCGAAACTATGTATCGCGATTGGATTTGACAATTCAACAGTGGCACTCGTAACCCTTGTGAAAAGCAAAGGCCAGATCAGTTTAAAACATTTGAACATTCCGAATGGCAATGTTTGCTGGATGAAAACTCTATAAATGTGCAAAAGTGGGGCTCCAGCTGAAAAGGACCTCGATGCGTGCGGTCTTGCACGCACCCCATGATTCCACACCCACATCCGGAGTGCCTCGCTCTCACGGTCTTATGTACAAGTCTGGGAACGGCCACGATATGGTAGGCACGCTAAGCCGATCCGCTTTTCTTTACATTTTTCGCCACTACGTGGCATTACTGTTAAAGGGTACCCTTCGAGGACAGAATAGCTTCTGTCTGTCTCTCTCACTCTCCTGATCGCGGCGCATGCGCCGTCGACCTTACCCCCTACCCAGTTTAGGGTCGTATTTTTTCGTTAAAAGTTCGGTAACTTGGCTTGAAGTTTTACCATTATATAGGGATGTATTTTTACTTAACTATAGATGAAAATCAATTAATTGTTAAATATTCGAGTCGGTGAAAAAAAATACCTTAAGGGCATGAGATGACACACGGGCCGAGGTTATCATTCACATGCCAACACGGAATATAATAAGCTGCAAGGGGGCAAGGGTGAGATCACAGAAGACCGTGGGTGCGGGGTACCCTCCAATAGCAGCGACGCATGTGGCGGCGAGCGGAATAAAAAGTGGATCTCGTAACGGTGCCTCACGTCTTCATTGAAATTTGGCTTTGTTTCCAGACCTGTATGTAAAACGGTGCTACGCCCACCCCACGATTCCATCGGAGTCGCTCGCGCCCACACTAGTATCGCATGCACCTCACAATTCCACCAGAGGTGCCTGGCACCCATAACAATATCGCACGCACCAAGGTGATTTTCAGCTGAAGTCCTACCCTATTTATGTCCCGTCGGTATTACTCCGATCAAACTGACCGTTTTCACTCTCTGTGTATCGCAATAAACGAATATTTCGAGATCATGTCAAATAGTGAAAAATAGCTAAGTTTTACAATTCTGAATATCTCCCCCGCCCCTCTCGACTTAAATTAGGTCTCTACACATTCTCCATCTCGATATCGGCCGTAAAAAAATGTTCGACCGATTTTCAGCTGGAGCCTCACTTCTGCATATTTACCGAGAACTCTTCTCAAGCACTTAAAGAACTAGCCGAACAGCTCAATGTTGGCAAGTCAACAGTATCCCGATATTTGCATGCCGTGGGGTAAATACAGGACGACGGAAAGTGGCTGCCACACAAGCTGAGCTATAATGACATTGCGAGTCGACTGCACATCCCTATTTCTTTGCTTGCAAGGTACAGAAAAAAGTTTCTTGTGGGGTATTGAAACTGGAGGTGAAGAATGGATTTACTTCAATAACCCTAAACGCAGAAAGTATTGGGTTGGTCCTAGCCGACCATCACCTCCGAAGCCAAAACGGAATATCCATGGTCAAAAAGTCATGCTGTGTATCTGGTGGAATATGGAGGGATTAGCGCTTCACGAGCTCTTGAAACCCAAGGAAACCATTACTGCCGAACGTTGCCAATAGCAGTAGAAGCGTTTGAATGAGAATTCAATTGAAACAAGGCTGTCGGTAGCATCAAATCAGAATGATGATTCTGCTGCACTTCACGCTCGGCTCCATCTTGCATTGACGGTGAGAACAATACTTATGAAACTGAAATGGAGGATCCTCCCTGACCCAGACCTTGCCCCAAGTGATTATCACTTGTTCCGATCGATGCGTCGCGCTATCCAACAATAGGTAGATTTGTGGATAACGCCGAAGACAGAGCTTCTTTCAACGAGGGATTCAGCTTTGACCAGAGGGGTGGTAGAAAGTAGTAACATCCAAGGGAAAATACTTTGATTGATGTAATCCAACAAGTTTTAACAAAACGAACGTTTGAAAAACGAGATAAAAAAACAGCGGTTTCAATGCAAAAACCTAATACCAAAAAGAACGTGTCCGACAAACTGACACAAAATATATATTTCGCCAAATGAATACTCCTGAATCCAAACAACTTTTTTCACGTAATGTTTTTGTAATTCATTCTCTCGTAATTCCGTTGGGTTTATTAGATCGAGCGATTCACTGATAATTTTCCAACAAAAATCCAGCCAATGTTCGAAGAAAGAACTCACCAATGAGATTTTATCCAGCGATGTAGGATATCCGTCGACGAAGAGAAGAGGAAGGTTCGATACCATTGAACCTTCTTCCACCCTAGGTAGCTCATCTGGCTGTGTATCACCAGTGGCAGCCATCATGCTCTCATCTGCATCGTCGGGGAGTCGGTCCTGAACCAAACCTACCCCATACCCATTCTCCTGTGTGGCTAAGAACCTCATCTTTTCAGCATCAACATCCTCTCTTGCCTCTCTAAAATCATTAGATTGTCGTTGCCTCCTGGTCACCTTCTTGCCCAATTTTTCTCATCTGGTCTCCCGATGCTCTGAAAAATTCAACAAAACATCCATTCTAAATGCCATGATTTATACGCAAACGAACGCGATACTAGGCTACTCTTTGCTTGTCGAACTACCACGCAAACTTGGAATTAGTGGAACTTTTGAACCTGCTGATGCAGGGAAATATATCAGACAATGTAACTACAATTTTACTTCTGTACTACTTCAAGGAATACAATCTAGACCCTGTTGTTTTTCGCCACTGAAGGAACATTTTTATTTTCTTTCGCAATGTTGTAACTCTTGCATTCCTTTACAAAGTTCAACTCTTTTTTTTCTGCATTCCTGTAAAGCCCATCTGCAATCTAGATGGTGTAGAAGTTCGCATCGTTCAAGGAAGAAAATTCTTTACAATACGTCTCATTTTTTAAATCTTGGTATTGTCCAGGTTTTTTACAAACTTGTTTTACATCTGTAATAGGGGCTCTAAAGAACATTTAAGGCATTTTTAGAGCTTTAAAACGACGAAAGAGAATTTGGTGAACCCAAAGCAGTGAATTTTCATCACATTCAAGCTATGCGAGCTTCAACAGCGTCAATCTTAAGTAAACTGTCCGGAGAAAGTGCCGAAGATACCATTAGCTAATCCTTTAGTGCAAGGGGCTGCATCCTTTCAGCATGTTATTCTTAAGGCCTTAGGCCACAGTAACGGGTATAAAATCATGTGCGAATTTAACAATTTTTTTTGTATGAAAAAGTGATTCACTCATAAAATTAATTACACATCTATTTAGTATGAATATCAAGCTGTTAGAAAATATATATATATTTATTTCGATGTCCAAAATGGCCGACTACTAATATTTTCTTTTATCTTTTTTTTTAGGCGCTCCGTGGCGTGACATTTAGCATCCACAATTTTTTACCTAGAACAAAAAATAAAAATTCTTGTCGATCTACATTAGAATACCTAGAGAAGTACATACGGAATTTAAAAATTATTGTTTTATTCAAAAGTTGTAGGTATTTGAACTTAAGAAATGGATTTTCAGTGAAAAATTTCGTTATAACTGCTCATAAACTGCTCATATACTGAAAAGTTTTCGATTAATCAGAAATTCTGTACGTACTTCTCTGCGAATCGCAATTAGGAACATAACTTTTAAATTTGAAGTAAATCGAGTGAAAGTGGTTGAAGTTATTTGTCACGCCAATTGGAAAAAAGCTGTTTTGAGACTTTTCGAGTAGTTGGCCATTTTGTACATCGAAAAAAAATATATATGTATATTTCCTAACACCTTGATATTCATACTAAATAGGTGTGTAATTAATTTTATGAGTGAATCACTTATTCATACGAAAAAAAATTGTTAAATTCGCACATGATTTTATACCCGTTACGGTGACCTAAGGCCTTAATCACGGACCACATTCACAACAATGCAAGAGCTGCAGACTAGGCTTATGCAGAAAAGGAAGTTACATGATTCAAAGGAGGGTCAAACGCTTCCCTTATGGTCGTGACCAACGCGGTTCCTCGTAATTTATGTAAACGGAATGGCTTGAAAGGTCGTCAAATGACGATAGATAGAAGTCAAGATCGAGTGCGATCAACAGAAATGGACATGTGGTTAGTGGTCTTTCACAATGAGCGACTTTGCTGTACAAAGGGCTTGAGCATAGGCTAATCAAACAGCAGACTGACATACTGACTGTTCAATGGTCAGTGCAACTAAAACTCAGTTACATGTAGCCAGCCGTATTGGCACAGGCTTTCCACCGTTTTCCTGTACCCTTGTGCAAATAAGATACAGTAGCACGGTAGGAAAGAGTGGCTGTGGGCGGCACAGCCATCTACGTACAAAGCAACGAAAGAAGTATCTGAGAAATGTCAAAAGTGCTTGCAAAGAGGCGTATTCATTTTCATGTGCATCTGCGGTTTGGCAGCTAAACTCCACGACAAACCAACTCTAAGCCACATACGAGTAGAAGTCTCTGATAATGATATCAGCTATCGTCAAGCATAACAATACAGTGTATTAAATTACGCAGATTCAGCAGCGTACCATTACACTAGATTTTGGTTTCGATCGTCAGTTATCGCTGCGAACTCTGTGTGTCAAAGTAAATGACTATGCCACGAACAAAATTCCAAGGCCTAATACACGATGTTCAGTTGATTTAAAAAAAACCCAAGAGAAAACCCAAAAAATATCCCTTTTTGGAACTCGAAGCAGAGTTCATTAGTTTAAAAAAAAATCGCATCTAAAAAATCTGCAGGCCTTCAAAAAAAAAAACCTGTAAAATTCCGGAAAAAGCCACGAGGCGAAACAAAAAAATCCGATCTATGAATGACCTTTGTGTACGCTATTATGCAAAGCGAAACCTTCGAAACTCGACATTCCAACCTATATTCCCGAACTTTTGTAGCAAGTTGCGTTTTTTGTTTATTCCTTTAGCATTGTTTGGGCGGGACATAAAGGCCCTTGGGAGAAAAAAAATAAAAAATCAAAGAATTCCGGGGCACTACAAGAGGCGCAATAGCTCACATAAATAAAATCCGGAGGTAAGCGAAGGATTGCACGTCTTTAGGGATTATCCGAAGTTTACGCGTGAATTTAAAAAGAATGCGTATGCATGTGTGTGCATGGGGGGAGGGCTTCGTCTGTACCTCTGCATTTCACAGAATCACGCGATTCCCCTTCTCCGTGTTGTTGTTTTTTTTTCCTTCCGTTTTCCGTCCCGTACGTTAAGTCACAATCGAGGGCCGCCTCTCCGTCGACTGTTTATACCGTCACCACACGTAAGTACTCGACGTTGACACACAAAGCGACTCCGTTCACACTGCTCGTGAATCACGAGAAAAAAAAATCGCTAACGAAAAAAAAACAAAGTTTGCCTCGAGCTACTCGAGAAAACAAGTCGCGATACGTAAAAATTGGTTAAAATGACCGATGCCCTAGGAAACACTGGGCGCTATTCTGACGAACGATATATTTTCAACAATGCCCCTCAGACGATGTGTGTGTGTGGAACTCGGGACAAGGGAAAGAGGCCGCGTATAGTTAACCAAAAGCAACTTCACCGCCGAATCTGCGCGCGTGTCGTGTATGTGTGTGAGTGGGTGCACCGAGCTTCACTATATCGATTCGATCGCGACTTCGCAGTTATCGAATAACGGGGAAGAACACAAGCGGAATTGCAAAAAAATTCCGCTTTCCCTTTTTATCGATTGACGAGCAGGGGCATAATCGGGAGAAAAAAAGTACACAACATACGGACGTGGTAGAAAAAAAAATATGCCACGATAGATCGACTGACAGCTCCCTCCCGAAAGTCCGTGTTTCTCAGAGGGCTGTCCTCACTATAGAAGCCAAGATGGCCGCGCGAGGCGAAGGCCGCACAAACGCGCGCTCTTCATTTTCCGTTTTGCCCATGCAACAAGCGGGGGGGGATTCTCTCGTGAGCTTTCACAATGTCATCAACCCGCTTCCTCGCCCGTGAGCCCCCGCCGATTGCCATTAATTTTGTCAACGAATACGATTACTCACCTCCCGAATCCTATCCGATGCCTTTCACTTCTCCACAAGTTTTGCAACAAAGCGCAACGAGGGAAAAAATAAAAATAAATTATGAAAAGAAAATGCTGTGTGCGGCACACAGCAGGGCTTAAGGCCCCTTCTCCCTTCCACACAATTCTAGACAATAGACGGTGGAACGATCGACGTGAGCGCCACCACGACAAAATCGGGTACCAACGAAGCACCCCGAATCGTTGGTCTTTTTTGGCGCAAAAACGATTCCCGAAAATCGTGAAATATTTGTGGCGATCCAATAATGTCGAATTTGTTATGCGGAACGACGATTCGGCACACTGATGCTTTATTTCCGGCTTTTTTCATTCACGTCGCTATTTTTACAGTTTCTCGGACCTTTGGTTCACTGATCTGACGCAGGTGTGGCGCTCGCGGCATCCGATCGTCTTTCAAAGAATTTCCAATGAACAAATTCTTTTTTTTTTATCAATCGCGTTTCGTCGATTAAGTACAGAGAATAACGTGAAAATCGAGTAACTCGTTTTATTCAAGTCCGATATTCGATTGTCCGATGACAAAAGAAATAGCTGATTGTTCGGGAAAGATATTTTCATTTGACGAGCGTAACACGAAATGGCGGCCACACCGGATGCGACGCGAGAAGAAACGCGTAGGAGGAACAAAATCGCGGTTTGACCAACTGAGTCGTACGAGTACCCGTATTCGTCAATATCCGAGAGAAAAAAGGCCTTACGTTGCAAACGGGCAAGTTGACGGAGATAAACGAGGAAGGAGTGCTTCGTCTATTCCTGGCGGGGATAATACCACGTCCCGCATTGGTTCGTCACTCGAGTAGTGGGGGGCCGAGTGGGCGAGTGGTGGGAGAGCGTGGTAAAGATAATCCGTACGCGATACATTCGGATGTACGTACTTGGAAATAGGAATGATGAGGTTGAGGGGAGGACGAATAAGGGGAGAGGGGATGGATGAAAAGTTGGGACCTTGTTAGGTTCGGTATCAATTGTTTTATTGACCTGTTGAAACTGTTAAATATGTACATCAGCGAGGACACTTATTAGGAGTCATCTTCGTGAATGCCAAAGCGAAAAGATGATTTTTTGTTCGTCGAGATATCCGTTATGTGGACGTTCAAGCTCGCCTCGGTGAGATCCGTATCGACCTTGAGCTTTCCACCATTCGTATTGAGGGAAATCTAAAAAAAAAAACGATCCGATCATTAACGAACAGGCGGATCATAGAATGATCTTGGGAAGTGGCTAATTGGGGGTACTAGTTCCGTAATTGCAGCTATTTGTTTCGTATTCAAAAGTGCGCAACGGCGCCTCAACTTGATGTGAAGTACATTCACCGTCCATCTCGCTCTGCCACCTAAACGTACCGCTATTGATATCTATCTCGCATCCCAATCTCGTGTCAATTCATCTCAAGGCAATTCGAAACACGCCAAGACGATAACAAAAACTGCAAACAAGGCCATTTAGAGGCTGTTGATATTGCGAGAAAAAGTAAATTCACGTCTACCTAGTAAGGGGAGGCGCATTCGTCTGCTATCTCTCGTTCTCGCTCTCCACCGATCGCCATCTTCTATCTCTACCGGACTTATGTGTCGAGCGTTGCGCGCGCGCCCGCCTCTTTCAACGTCGCGACGAACTTCCATTTAAGGACATGTGCGAGGTCGACATAACCTTACAAATTTTCGAACGGAATTTTCTCATAGATGGTTGTTTTTTTAAAGGAAAAACAATGCATGAAGCTCTGTAGAATTCACTGACGCAGAGATTGAGGATTGTTTCTTTTACCCAAAGTAATATCCATCTTTGAGCAATCTCTATTGGAAAATTTTAGTCCTCTTGCACTCATGTGTTACGTGGTACAGCATCTGCGTCGCCGTGAGGGCATGTACAAAGGCGCCATAACCTCACAAATTTTCGAACAGAGTTTTCTCATACATTGTGACGTTTTGCAGGCAAAACAACGCATCACGCTCTTTAGAATTCAGTGACGCAGAGCTTAATGATTTTCTTTTACCATTAGTAATGTTCGTCTCTGAGAAATCTCTGTTGGAAAATTCGTTCTCGTACTCACGTGTCACGTGGTACAGCATGGACTTTGCCTCAAGCCATTCCTATCGCAGAGGGCCGTATTTTGCGGGAGCATAAGCAGGGCCCTTCTGAATGATTGGTAAGTTCAAGTGGCGCTTCATAAAAAAAGATCACCATCAATTATGGATAATTACTTAACCATCGACTGGAATAGAACAATTCGCGGAAATTTAGTAGATTTAGACATTCTTACATTTTCTCTGAAAAGTTGCGGCTACGAAAATTCTTCTGCGAGTCAAAATTTTCCTAAGAGAAATTTGACTAGCACTTGAGTGCCCGCCTTCGATTTTGTTGAAACTCATATATGTGATAAAGCATTAAAAACTTTTAGAGAAGTATTTTTTTTGACGGAAAAACGGGTTTAAGGGGGGAAACTACCACCGAAAGAAAGGCGTGTTTCCTCTTAATTCAATTTGTTTTCAATACTTCTATAGTGGATTTTTTATCGCTTTACATTAGAAGAATTTTGGTTTTTGTTTCATTCAGATCGGTGGACTGCTTCTGGGTGAAACTGCAAAACCACCCCTTGACAAGGCCTTCCTTTGAGGGGTGGTTGTCCCCCTTCAAACCGTTTTACTGCAGATAGAAAAAAAATGTGTCTAATAATTTTCAATGCTTTATCACATATCTGAGTTTCAACAAAATTGAAGGCGGACACTTAAGTGATGTTCCTTGCAAGTTTTATCATAAAAATTTTCTTTGAACATCCGGTGACCCTCTGTTTTTATTGTCGTTGCGGAATCTTTTGGAATTGTTTACACGCGCTGAGCAATTTATGTAAGGAATCTAGAGTTATTGGGTGTACAAATTATTAGATATAAATGTGGCCAGCGTGTCATCGCCACAAAGTGCCGTATGAGTGAGACGATTTTTAGAGTTTTAAATGTTGGTTAAAAATTCGGTAACTTGGCTTGACATTTTACCAGTATACTGGGATGTATTTTTACTTGATTATAAACGAAAATCAGTTAATTGTTAAATATTCGGGTTCGTGAAAGGAATACCTTGAACTTGTCTTCGACTCTGCAGCGTAGATCCAAATATGTCTAGAAGTCGATACATTTTTCGGGAAAAAAGAGTTTCAGGCCGTCATCAACCAAGCGGAGATGTGCGGAACTAGGAAAAAAAAACAACCAATAGAATCGCCTCGCTCAGCTTCGATTGATACGAATTCAGACGGTTGATTGGTTGCTTTTTCCCAGCTCCGCTCATCTCCGTTTTAGTGGATGACGGCCCTCAGCCCTTTTTCCATAACTCAAATACATTTGAACATGCGTAATCAGAGGTGCGGCTTGATTTCAAAAAAGGTCAGCAGCCTCTGACAACGCTGCTTCCAAAAATTCGCAACTATCTAAACACTAAACGAGGGCGACAGAGACACAGATGCTTTGTGCATAGCTTTTTTCCCTAAAAAAACTAATATTCCGAAGAAAAAATGAGATACACGATCTGCTTCGTGATAGAACAAAGATGGAGTTCCTTTTTCGTGATTTGTTTGAAGAGAGAAGAGCCGGAGCGTGTGTCGTTTTCCGACACGAGGTGATTCAGTTACTGAAAATTCGTTTTCTCCCAAATGATCAATGTTTTGGATAAACGAAAGGAATGGTCGGGTGAGCAATTGAATGCCGGACGGAATTAAACAGACCTTTGTTTCCTATACAATCGGCGTTTGGGAGGAAACTTGAAAAAATGATGTTTACCAACTAAACGTGTAAGATATTGCCTTATTGTATCACACGTCAGGTCGTTAAAAATCCTACGGAAAAGATCCCTTCCAAACGGATTGAGTTTCGGACAGTCGACGATATAAGCCGATCACACACGCTTTTGCATAGCATAGCATAACGTAGCATAAGCATTAAGGGCGGGGCAAAGTATTTTAATTTTTTTTTTTTCATTTTTTTTAAATTTTTTAAGTCAATGCATAATATATCAAGAATAGTGTGTTAAAATTTCAAGACGATCGGAGTAAAATTGACGAAGTTATGAGTATTTGAGCGTCTATTGCTCCATGCCGGGTTTTATACCTGGGCGGCAGCTGCGCGGCGCGCTATTGTATTTTTCGACCCCGAATAAATTTCATGGGCCCGACAAGTTGACGATTTGCGAATTAGTAGAGCAGAGGAGCAAGCGGCGCACGACAGTAAAGAAGAAAGAGTTTTGCGTAGACAAACGCAAAAAGATGCTCTCGATTATCTTGATGGAAGCCTTTTGCTCTACGGACCTGGCATCGACGACTTTGAGTGAGTATAAGAAAATTATCGAGTTTTATTTTGAATTTCTAAAAATTCAAAGATAATTGAAAAATCTGAGAAAATTCATACGTATTCAGAAAAATGAACGAATCACGAAAAAAAAATTGGGTTGCGGGGAAATTTGTTGACTAATTTTTTTTTCATCATTTTGTTAATAACATTTTGGAATTATTATTATGCAAAATTAATCTTTTGAGTACCTTTAATATGCATGAATTTTCTCAGATTTTTATGCAATCGAGAAGTGTTCTCAAACTTATGTGCAATGAGCGCTAAGCGACCAAACTCTTCTGCGTTTTTCAAACCGTTTTTCTGAGACTTGTCATATTTGAAGTCCGTGTGCACGATAACTCAAAATCTACTGGACCAATCGCTTTGAAATTTTGCACAGTACTTCTTCACATAATTCACCAGGTATTGTCGAGAGCTTTTTTGTTTTTTTTTTAATTACTAATTTTTCAACAACAAATTAGCCGATTTTTTTCGCGAAAATCGGGTTTTTGCTCCCAAGTGCTACGAAAAATCGAAAAAAAAAAATCCTCCCGTCATTACCTCGAGAAACATCTCCTTTAACAAATGCACTTTGATTTTTTTGTTTCAGATGATTCTGTTGCGAGTTATGGTGCACACCGCAAACCAACTTTTTTTCGAGGTGCCTCCGGGGTTTAATTTTCACTCGTTCAATTTTGAATATTTTGTAATGCAAATTTAGGAGAATGTTGTTCAAATGTTACTTTATTATATGTAAATTTTTCAATAAACGAACACTATTCGTTACGCCAAAAAAAATCTTAAAAACATGCCTTTTTTTCGCTGAATTAACTTTACCCCGCCCTTAAGCAGACCCACAAGCGCATAACATAAAACAGTTGCCTACCAACCACATGCCTAGCAACCACGAATTGAGCCACGTTCATTTTCAACGCTTGTAAGGTTATGTCCGTTTACTGCTGTGACGCCAGACGCTGTTGCTATGACGAACTGCTCGCTTATGATTGGCTGCCCGTACTTCCGTTAGCATAGCACAAAGAAAATTTTCGACCATACGGATTTTTCAATTTTACGCTATGCTATCATCGAGCATGTGATTGGTCGAAACATCTTATGTTACGTTATGCTATTCGCGATTTTCACGTCCTAGAGATGGCGCAGCGATATTTCAATATGGCCGGTCAAAGTATAGCCTCAAACGTAAACAATTACTCCGTTATTGATTTTCTGCTGTTGGCTATTGGATTTACCTCTATGGTAGATTGTAAAGATGCTACTGCAGTGAATAATTTATTTTCCGCTCTTTTTTTAGCTCTCTCAGCTTTCGACTTAGATTTTTTTGAGGTTATTAGAGCCGATCGCAGGTTTCGAGAAGGAGCGATTCTATTTTAACAGAGCATACTTTTTACAAGGGACGTCTAAAATTATATTTATACATTTATGTGGTGTGGAGTGACTAAAAATAAAGAGTCATTTTCCGAGCCAACAACCACTTTTTTTTAAATACTTCACTTTTAGGTGTCTTATGGAATGACAATTCACTTTTATTATCCGTCTCTCACCCTGGGACACAGCCGAATCACGACTAATCTCTCGTTTTTTTAAATGTTGTCCATTGTTATCAATGTATTTTGACAAAGATTACTTGCCTTGACAAAGACCTTGATAGCCTAAAGAGAGTCATTTTTCGAGCAAACAACCTCTTTTTTTAAAAAGACATCATTTTTAGGAGGCTGTTGGAATGGCAATTCACTTTTATTATCCGTCTTTCACCCTCGAACTGAGCAGAAACTCGAGTAATTCTTCGTTTTTTAAATTTTGTCCATTGTTATCAATATATTTTGACAAAGTTTAGTATACTAGTAGAGCTCTGTCTCAGATCGGGTACACACTATGCGGTTCTACCGGAGCGTTTTTGCCGGATCTATAGTGTAAGCATAGTTCAAGTCTTATATTACACTATAGATCCGGCAAAAACGCTCCGGTAGAACCGCATAGTGTGCGGTTCTACCTTAGACCTTCTACTTGCGGTCTTAGACCGCGAGAGACGCCAATACTTTTGAGGATCGCGAATGCTATGCAAAAGCGTGTGTGATCGTCTTTGTATGGAGCAAGCGGTGGTTCTTTTTTTCTCTCGAGATATCAATTGTTCTGAAGAAAAAAAAGTTAAAGCAGCCATACAGCTAACTCTCTCGCGCTCACGGCGTCTCAGGCGTTACGCGCCATATTATCACCAAATGAGGTGAACCGCGCTTAGTCGGTCCCAAAAACTACAAGCTTTATCTCCGTAGATTCTGAAGTTTTGCTGAAAATGCCGAGTTTTACGGTGTTGAAGGTTGCATCGTTGGAAAGGAATGAAAATCATTCTTTATTTTTTCATTTCTTCATTTTGATTACGATCTGAACTTTTCTTTGGCAGGTTTAGGTTTCGGATCCCTGATGAAGATGTTCAACAGTAGTCCAATAATATTTGTAGCCTAAATGGGCCAGAAAAAAATTGGGCAACACGAAAAACAAAATAGTTTCGTTGCACTCTAGCGATGCAAACTTCAATACCATCGACTTTTGGGGGTTGCACCTATTATTTCCACAAACGAAACTCTCTCTAAGTTTGAAAAAGCAATGCCCCTTAGAAAATTGTCGAAATTTATGGTCTTGGATTTATGGTTTGCATGGTTAGAATGACCCGAAAATTCTTTTCAAAAATATTTTCCTCTTTTATTTTTATCATCCGTAACCTGTTTTTGCAGATTTATATTGTAGACGACCAACAAGGATCTCAAAATCATGCTAGTGGAATTTTCGTAGTTTAAATTTGTTGAAAAAAATTGGTCGATTGAAAAAATGACGATTTTCGTTGCATTCCAACGATGCGAAGTTCAACATCATAAAAATTTTGGGGTGTAGATGAAGCATCAACAAGAGTTTTACTACGCCTTGCGGCGATGCATCACTATTTCTCTCTCTCTCTCTCTCTCTCTCTCTCTCTCTCTCTCTCTCTCTCTCTCTCACGCGCTCATATGCATGAGATTTCGTGGCAATCAATTTACGCACCTCGCTAAAACTACAAACAACTTAGGATTTATCCGTATGTACGACAATTAAGAGGTAACACCACCATGTTGGAAAGAAAACTTTGCGGGGACTTTGAAGTTCATGTAAAATAACTAATGAACTGTATTGAACATTTGCAATTGGTTCCTCGAAATATACTCGAAAAGTATAGAAAACTTCTTACAGATTTTTCTCAATACAAAATAGCGGTGCACTAGCAATCTGGATTAAACCTAGAGCAAAATACCACCGCGTTTCTCAATATAGATATAAAAGACTGGCGAAATACTGGAGATTTGTGCAAACTATTGAAAAATCTTTTTGCAACCACCATATCTATAATAAAAATCTTCTTAAAAAATGTGCAAGTGTACATTATTTCTTCGAAAATCATTTTTTTTCTTCAAATCCGTGGTACGGCTATGGTATTCCATTCTCCGATTCTAAAATGGTGTCCATTGGTATTCCAATTCTAAAAAAAATGGATGAACTTAACCGTGGAGGTCTTCAGAGAAAAAGATGGTTTCGGACCAATTGCTAGTTTGCCGCCATTTTATATTTAAAAAACAAGAATTATTTTTAGCATATCGTAGAAAACGGATTATTAGTTTTCAATAAATTTCAGTCAATACTAAAAAATCAACTTAAAGGTCTTAACTTCAATATGCGACAAAGATTGCGTGAAAGTTCAAAAAAGTTCACCGAGTTTTGACCATTTTCGTGACGGGTTAGATCGCCCACTGTGCTACAACGAACCGACCTGCCGCAATTTGGCCTTTTTTCTTTCTCGTTTTTCTCGAAACGATTTTACGAAACGATGTAAGTCGTATCTCAAAAAGCGATTCATCCGATTCACTTTAAGGAGGTACGGTGATGACCACGCTAGTAAACTTAGAGTTTAATTTGCGCCGTAATACCGCCACGTTTTAGGCCTATTATATATATATATATGGCCTATTTTTCGAGGAGTATTTTTTAAGTATTGAATTTCGAGCTACCTATTATTTTTATATACGGAAAAGAACGTAATAATCTCCCATCGACTTCAGTAGTACAACATATCATCGACGTTTAGCATCGTCGCATTTTCGATGGCTGTCATCGGTCCCACGCGCCCGGCTTATTATTTTTTGTAGCCGGTAAACATGGAGAATGAAAATACTGTAGAAGTTTATCAAGAGAGTAACGGGATTGTACCTGAAGTCCAGTTTAGAGACAAAGGTAGATTCTGTCAGACAAGAATTAGAAAATGAACAGATGATATTGCGGTTGCAAATAAAAAACGTCGCGTTGAGGTTAACCTCAATGTTCAATGTCCAATCTCCCCAAAGTCAAAACATATTTCATCGATTGTTATGTTATTTTTCCCTTTCCCAATTTTCACAATATTTGCAGATATAAAAAGGAACGTTCATTTTATATGACGGTTCTTCCATGCTGAATTTATATATAGATGCGTTGTAAACATGTCATCAGAAAAATTGAGATGGCTTGGCTATACAGAAAACAACTTTAAGTAAATATCGACGAAAGGGCCTTTATAATCCATTAAAAAATGTACGGCTTCGCGCAATCATATTTTTATTTCGCGTTGAAAATATCCGATAGACGAATCAAATTTTCGCGGGTATCCGGCGTTGCCACACCTCGAGCAAGATGGCTGCTGTTACGTCACGAGAAGTCTCGCTCTCCGAAAACTTCGGTGTTTCGCGACTTTATTTCTAAATTTATTGCTTATTTCTGCGGTGAGCTTTCCAATTCAAGGTGTCTGATCGATCACAAAAATTCAACGAACGCAATCGTCAGTTTTTTCTACGTGTGTCTTGGCTCCAAGTAGGCAAAAAAATCGATATATGAGAGGACATGCACGTTTCGTCTACGTGTGACTAATTCACGAACTTTAACAATTAATCATTCGGAAACTGTACGGTAAATCTCGTGGAAACTCCGCATATGCATGGACGAAGGTCTCGACAATGCTACAAAAAAAATCGGGCTTTTATCGTGGACTCGCTCCAATCATCGAACCTCCTTAAATTCGGGCAGAGCATAGTTTATAACATTTTTTATCGTATGATCAGACGATTTTTGGATGTTTATCCATTTGTTTATAACCAATGATTAAAGTTGTTTCATTTCGGTCGAGGAACAAACTTTTCTTATAGTTTGCGATAGTCGAAAGTTTCAAAACTTCAAAAAAGTATCCGACCGCACGAAAATTGTATTATTCTACTAAAAGGCCATTTTTCAATTTTCCATTTCAGATTATCCTGATTGGCAGAACCTACAAAAAGAACTACAAAAAGAAACTCAGACTTCGTAAGACTATGTATTGTGTGTAAAATCTCGACCTCGTCATCCCAATACTCGCGTAAGCAAAAATATTAAAAATCGATCAGTTTTTTGAGCCCCAAGCTTATTGTAGCTTTCGAACCCCACAATGGCAAGTAAGGGTTAAACATTCAGTGACCCTCCGCCTTCGTCGTCGTTACGGAGTCTTCAGAATTTTTCACACGCATGAGAAGTTTGTCAGGCATCCAGAGTTTTTTTTAGTATAAAAATGATTATATAGAAATAAGGCCAGTATATCATCGCCATAAAAAGCCGTACAAATGAGACGATTTTAGGAGCCGTAATTTTCCGTCAAAAGTTCGGTAACTTGGCTTGAAATTTTACCAGTAATACTGCGATGTATTTTAACTCGATTATAGACGAAAATCAGTTAATTGTTAAATATTCGGGTTCGTGAAAGGAATACCTCAATGTGCGAATCCATCGCATCGGGCAAGGACTTACCAATCCAATTTTTTTCGAGACACCATCCTCTTTGCTCGGTCTCTCGAATATCTGGACTTTAGTTTTGCCTTCGGTGCTCTTCGGTACGTCCAAGTTCGTCGATATTTTAATGGGCACGATCGTCCCCTCGGGTATAATAATTGGCTCGAGATCGTCGAATTGCACGCCTATGGCCTTGTCCAAGCAGTGAAGTTCAACGTTACTGGAATTGAGCTCGCGATCGTACATGCCATGGGACAGGAGTATGGAGGATTGAATCGCTGCGCCGATCGCCATTGTCTCGTCGGGACTCCATCTGCTGGTTAATACTTCTCCGTTCGGGAACAGCGCGCCAATTTTCTCCTGCAGCTTTGGTATCTTCATCGTACCCCCGGCGAGGATGATTTTGTCGATATCCTCGGGCGTGTGTCCCGTAGCTCGTAATATGTCGTCGATCGGCGTCACGTACTCCGAAATACACGGACCGATAAGATTCTCGAATCTCGCCCGACTTATGTTGTAACTGAAGTCAACCCCGTCGTATAGGGACTCGACGAAGCAGTGCGCCGACGACATCGTCGACAATATGTGCTTGCACTTGTCCGCCTCCGTGTTCAATTTCGATATCGATCTTCGACTCTCCGTCGGATCCAATTTGTATTTGTTGCTGAACTCGTTGCCGAGATATTTCGTCAGCAACTGAGTCAATTTGTTGCCACCCAAGGCTGGGTAGTAATTCGTCGCGAGGATCACGTAAGCTCCTCCGACCACCTTTATCAATGTTACCTCGCTAGTAACACCGCCTATTCTGTAGACTAGAACCAACCTGAAAAGATTCAGTCGAGCCGCACATTCTTTTTTAAACGTTCATCTCTAAATGAGAAAATTTACATATATATGTGAAATCGTAGCTTTTAAGGTAATCCTATCGCTTCACACTAGTCATACCACTGATCGCGTACAATTTATATTTTTAACGTATGCAAAAAAAACAATTTGTGTTAACTAAAATTTTCCATGTGTAAAGTGTTCAATGAATGTTCTCATTTAATTAGAAAAATGAAAAAATATTTATTCCAACGATTCGCGCGGTATTTCTAGGTTTGGTATTTTGCAACATTGGTTCTAGCTCCGTCTCTTTTTACTCGACCAGGCGAGTTTAACCTCCATGCTTTTCAACGTTGATCTGTCTAGAAATATAAAGCATTGTATTCGGGCCACGACTGGTAAAAAGCGTGGAAAATTTGTGTCGGCGAAATATGTCGGTTAAAAATGAAATATGTGTGGAAATTCGAATGAGTGAGATGAGGTTAGGACTACAGTCAGCTGTTGCCTTGCTGCCACTTCTCTTTATCGTAGCAAGTGGTAATAAATCCAATACCGGAAGTTCAAATTAAACTTGATATTACATAAAAATTAGGTAAATAAGCGTAATTTTTTCTGAGAGCATTGGATTACTGCAAGTGTTAAGTAGGTAAATCTGATTATTTTTAAGAATCTGACGGATTCCTACTACTATTATATACACTTTTGTAGCGACCGGAAATTGGGTTTTTGTATGTCGTCTCGGAATTACTCCACAAAAATACGCAATTTTAATAATTTTTTTCTCTGTAATTAGGTCGATAACCGATCCTGACATTTTACAGAGACGATTATTAATATATTTACTGAAGCACAAAAAAAATTATAAAAATCCTATGGATTGAAGCCTGGCGATAGGATTACCTTAAGGGCGTCTGGCAACCCTGTTGGGAGTGAGACTTCCCTCACAGACCGACCACTCAGTTTTTCTGGTCATTTTCGGACCTCATAGTTTCTGTTGTTTTCGAAATATCTTCAATATCAATCCAGTGCATGCGGAAGAGATCTACAATTTTTAAGTTGGGTTCAGAACGAACGAGCTCACACCAATAAGTATTTAGAAAAATCCATTACTGTTTTACAAATATTCCAGGAAGATTCGGGTCGGATAAAGAACATTTTTTTAAAGATCAAATTTATGAAAATGTTAAATATTGAAATGAAGTTTGAATAACTGAAATTCGATAAATAATTTAAACACTGTAATGTTTAAAAAATATATATTAAAAGCAAATATAGAACTTGTTCTTTGTTATAAAGAGAAATTTCCATGTAGGTGTCCATTAATGAAATAGAAATATAAACACTTATCTACAATAATAATTGTGTTGTTGTGTATCGACAAATCGAATGCAAATGTATAGAGCTCTAGAGAATATTAGTTTTTCAGAATTCCAATGTTTAGCACTGACATAACTTTTTTTATATACAATGAAGAACAATATAAATATTAAAAATATACAAAAATATTTATTTTTATAGTTTTCAGTTTTTTTTCAAGTCGGTTTCATTTTTCGTAATTCTTGCAAAAAGTAAACTCAAAAAAATCCAAAGAATTTTCAAAATACTCTGACTTTTTCCTGATTATGCCAGGAGGAAAGAAATTCCCTGAGTTTTTCCGATTTTCCATATGCGTAAGAGCCATGGTATTGGACTTCCTTTGGGATCTCAGTCAAGAGCTCGACCGACTGTGGCACCATTGGTTGTTTTTTGTACTTCTACACACGCACACACATACATACATGCTAATATATACATAGCGTTAAATAAAGTGTTTTGGAGACGTCCCTTCAGGCAAATTGCGAGATCGACTGGATCTATTGTTATGAGGTTTCAACTATTCAAGTCCATTATATTATTTGTTGGCTTTGTTTTTTAGAGATCGCGCCTCCGAATGACCCAGTTCACAGAAAAAGCATTTGAAAAAATCCATCGATGCTGACGGGTACTTAAACGCTAAATGCTTAAGGGGTTAGGTTACTGTGAAAAATTTCAAACTCGTTCGTCGCTTCAGGCAACTCAAATTGAAGAGGAAGATCCGGCATATGGTGCAGGAATCGCAGATTGAAGGTAAACTTATAATTACAATAATAAAACTGCTAGTAAAACTTTAAAAGCGTTTTTCTCAAAACGGTGTACACGATTTCTTGACAACTAATGAAAGGATTGCTTGAAAATAAAATTTCATCGGTTATTAACGATAATGATGTCATTATTGCTCGAAGAATATCCTATTTTTTTTGTTAATTAAAATATAACAAAAGAAAGCTCGGCCAAGTTTTAGCCAATATTATCTATTTATAGAAAAAAACTCGTTTTTTTATGTCTCGGATCAACCGGATGGCCAAAATCAAATACATTGTTGAGTCCCTCACGTACAAAAGTTCTTCACGAGATTATTTATAACTTCTTTAATTATTAATCATGTAAAATAAAATTTAGTATACAACTTTGTTAATGTTGATTAAACGATTTTTCAATCATGTTACTTATTCCTTTGAAATTATTTATTTTTCTAACTAACCCTGATCATCGTCACAGTAGCCTAACCCCTTAACAATCCGGAAGATCAATCGACTCTCGAACCGCTCGCTTTAGAATATGAGGAAAGAATCTTTCGACCCGTTGTATCTACGTAATGTTGACTATCAGGCACAACTAGCCGTTTTGTGGACGGCCCTTAAATTTTTCAAAATCGATTTTGGTTCATTGTACTGACAGGACAGTTCTGAAATGGCTTTCGCTTGGTGGCTCAAATGGCTTTTCCAATTTTTTAAAAGTGATTGTGAGGATATCGTGTTTTGCATGAGGTTCATTACCTGATATGAGGATGGTCGTCAAAGTCGAATTATTTTAAAATCACCTCCCCTATATGTGTGTGTGTGTGTGTGTGTGTGTGTGTGTGTGTGTGTGTGTGTGTGTGTGTGTGTGTTGGTGTATTCGTTTGTCTTCACAAATGTATAACTGTATAAAGACATTCCATTTTTAGGGTTCCGTAGTCACACAAAAAACGCTTATAAATCTGCCTTATAATTCATCCGTCTACCCACAGTCCCACAATTATTACAGATTTATGCCTATATGCAAGAAATTTTGCAAGTCGATGTTTCAAATGGGGATACCGAGCGAAGTTCAAAGGACAGGTATTTCGAAATAAAATTGAGGTTCCATCAACTATTTTTGTCATTTTTAAGCACTGTTTACGAGATCTCAGGTTTCCAAGTGATATGCACAGTATACCTCTCTCTCTCTCTCTCTCTCTCTCTCTCTCTCTCTCTCTCTCTCTCTCTCTCTCTCTCTCTCTCTCTCTCTCTCTCTCTCTCTCTCTCCCTCTCATTCTCTCTCTAATTTTTCAACCATTAATTTGAGAAATCGGAACAATTGTAGGTACTAGCATTGGATTAGAACTTTAAATGAACATTATGTCGATTGAGTTACATCAACAAATTCAGGAGATATGGACAACCAAGTTACTATTAAGTTGACTTCCCGGAAAGTTCATATGAGGTCTGCACAAATAACTTTGTGCCATGTTGTTTGACGCCTTAGTAATAAAATATTAAATATCAACAATACCCCCCATATTCAGCCCGCCTGTAACATCAAGGTATTATGATTGCCGATTAAGGAATTAAGGGGCTACATGTACCTAGAGGCCCAAAAAAAATCACAGATTCTGAATTTTTTTCTGGGTGAAAAGAAACCGCATTGGTGAAAAAGAACCGCATTTTTTTAAACACAAAGATACATATATCGAGAGCTTTAAAAAAATCACGAAAAAAATACAGAAAAACAACAAAAACATGGCCGCCGGCAAATGATACTGTTTTCAAAATCGGTGAATATGATATCTCGAGAATCACTTGATGGATTGTTTCCAAATTTAAAGGAGATACAATGAGAAACATTTAAAGGTCGTTGACGATCTCACTATTTTTCAGATCGACCTTCACTTTTTAATAGCTACGTAAAAATCTCGACTTTTTTCATAGATTTTGTTTGCTCAAATTTCAATTCGTCGCTACCCTGTTAAAAAAAATGGTGAATATCCATCGCGAAACTTCGTGAAAAAAATTCGCGATTTTTCTGTATTTCTTGGTGATTTTTTTAAAGGCTCTCTTAGGATATGTACCTTTGTGTTAAAAATTGCGTTTCTTCTTTATCAACCGTTTCCCGGGAAAAAAATCGGAACTTGGCGATTTTTTTCGGGCATCTAGATAGATGTACCCAAGGGAAACCAGTTTAGATGACTAAAAAAATCGATCTTTTCTAAATTCCATAAATTGTTAGTGAAACTATTTAAGAACATGTTCCCAAAGTAGTATAAATAATTTATTACTGCCTTGAATTCTTCGTTTTCGGAATTTTTTTTTTCGAACGCGGTTTTCTCAAAACGACCTTTTTCAATTTGTATATACCAGTGAATTTCAACCGGTGTGCCGCTAAAAATAGACGGATTTACCATGTGATAAAGTTGGGACCGATCGGGACGAGTGTTGACGCGCCAGGCGGGCGACGCGGGGTGGCGTCCAATACGAAGGTGCGCCTTAAGAATTTTACAGACATTTAACGGGAGATATACACCTAGATGGTCGAGGTCGAGGATTTAGAAGCTATGAACATTCCGTCGACCGTAGAAGACCTACACTATGGGCCTGGTATCGATGATTCCATGTAAGTTGACAAATTTCATGATTTATTCAATCCCAAATTTTCAAACGCGTTTTTCTCAAAACCACGTTTTTCAAATCGGTACCCAAAATTTCTCGAAAACCAATAAACCGATTGCCTTGAGGTTTTTTGTGGTTATTCTATACACCATGATCTAGTACTTGTCATAGGATTGTTTTTTCCGTTACTTAGTTTTTGTTTTATAGGCAAAATAATAACTAATTTTTGGCCCAAAAATCACTATTTATGTTCAAACGTTCGCCATTTTGTCATAAATCGATATTTTCAAAATCGGCTATGACAAGCACTAGATTATAGTATCTAATTTAATAATCTTTTTGGTTTTTTTTCAGATGATTTTTGAAGAAACGCCAGTGGGTACCGTATACGCAGATTTTTTTACGACGCTCCCAGGATTATACAATATCCTTGTATGTTTTTGATATTTTTAAATAAAGAAAATTAAACATATTTTTGAATGTATATACTTTTAGATAATTAAAACCCCAATCCGAAATTTCAAATAGCTTTCCATGAAAAAATTCACAAAAATGACCTTTTTCCGGGTCCTAGGTGTATATCTCCCCTTAAGTGTGCCGCTTTATAAAAAGGTTGACAAACACTGGTGTACACTCTAGCTCGAAAAGTTTCTAACCTATAACTTTAAGAAGTGATAGTTAGTTTCTTTATATAATTACACTCTATGTCAACCTAAATTTGGGATCATTATTTAAAGTATATTTTTTATAGCAAAAAGGGTTATAAACAAATTTCAAAAATTATACACTTTCGATTTAACACCTCTAAAAAATGCAATTTTCAATTTTTTGTCAGAGTTAGGTTCATATAGAAGGAAAACATGTTCTCAAAGTAATATTCAAACCGTATATGAAGTATACTTCAATTCCATATTTCTGAAGGAAATGCTTTAAAAAAATTAAAATATTTGTTTGAAAATATGTACAAAATATTACTCAAATTTGAATAAATTCTATTCATTCATTCCATTTTTAAAAAATCCCAAAAATCACTTTAAAAAAACATACTCCTTAACTGGTTTTCCGCCTTAAGGAATAAAATTGAAATCAGTATACCATAAATAATTCTGGTACAACATACACAGCAATAATAACTACATAGCTAAACGTCGATTTTTCAAACGATTGGACAAACAAGTAACTACGGAACCCCTTGTGCAGTTACCAAAATTTCATGACCTTTTCATCGGTCAAATGGCGATACGACGGAAGATCCTTTGAAATTTACGTACTCTGTTTTTTTCTTGTCCTTTCCTATACCGTGAGCGAGACAAGTAGCGGTAGGTTCGCTTACGTTCTGAAGAACCTTGAAGCCGGCAGCTTCGGCAGAGCGGCTCCAGCCTTTGATGCTCTCGGGGCTGAATCTCAGGGGTGTGCAGAGTACGACGTTGTGCTCTTCGTCGTCGTGCGCAGCCGTCGTCGATATATCGTACATTGCTTCGAATAGAATGGTGGATATATCGGCGGGCGTTATCTTCTCATTTTTCTCTCCCCTCTTGATGGAATAGTGGAGGCGTTGGGAATCGTTTATCAATTTGCAGGAGCTACTTTTCATAGCTGACTCCAACTCGGCCGGATCGATGTCCTTGTTCATGAGCCGCTTGTTGTGGATAACGGAGACGGCGGCGTTCCTGAACAAACCGGCCTTGGCTGCCAAGCCAATGATCTGACGTTCGACGATTTTAACAGAGCGTCATTATCATAGCGCCGGTAAGTACGACCGAGTAATCGAGAATTCTAACCTCAAAATTGTGGTTAAAGAGAAACGCTTTAACGAACCTTCTCGGAATCGTTGAACGCAACGACGGCGGCAGTGACCCTGTCTCCGGCATTGTTAGCCACCACGTCAACATTGTCATCCTAAAAACGGAGACAAAATTCAGCGTACAATTTGTTTTTTTTTTGACGATTCGGTATCACTAGAGAGGTTAGGTCCCGGTCGAACACTTCAAGCGAAATTCGCTCGCGAACAGCTCGACGAATAACGATGAAATTTTCACGGTCGGTGCAGAAGAATGGCAAGATCGTTCGACTACGTTTATCCCCCAAAATTAATTGAAACTTTTGCCTCGTATATGATACCGAGATTTCTATCGTTTTGAGGTCTCATCGTGTTGTCAAGTCGCGAGCACGTGGTAGAGCCGTTTTTACGTTTTCGTTATTCGTAAGTGTCGCGATAACAACAAGAGTACTCGTTAATAATTGCGAGGATACTTACTTTGTATATTGCCAAACACGCGGACGTGTTTCCCAAATAAAGACCAAACGAAGCGGCCGCTGCCATCGTAAACAGAAACACACACGATAACGAGGCTTGAACAGGCGCGCTGCATGCAGCGCACGCCGGGGGAGCTAAAAAACTGTCATGGCGCACATGGATTGATGGCTATGTCGTTTTTTTCCAACGATTTTCCGGTTCGAAGCAATTTTTTTGTACAACAAAGATCGTTCGAATGAACGACGGTCGTCTATTTTCGGAAATTTCCTGGTTCTGGACTGTCACTCGCGGCTAGTGGAATTATGCTGAGGAATATTGTTGTTGGCTTGTCCGGCGGTGTGGACAGTGCCGTAGCCACACTTCTCTTGAAACGCAAAGGTAATGTTGCACCTCTCGTTCATTGTTCTTGATCCTCTTAATTATTATGCCGGAATATCTGTTAAAATGTGGGCATTTTTTAAGTCAAGAATGCATTTCTCTTGGATATTTCTATCACCATCAGTTGGTAAAGAAACACGAAGCTGTATCGCGAATTACGTGATGCCGAAAAATTCGAAGTCCTTATCTACGCTTCCTACCGCAATTTTTACGAATGAAAAAGAACCGCCAAGTTCAACAAAATAATGGTTGTTAACTTTTTCGTTAAGGGGAGGGTAGGGGTTTCAGCGTGAAAAAAAACACTTTTTTGCGATTTTTTCATCTATATGGATAGAGTAAATTTATTGAAACCTTTTGTACATTGTTAAGGGTCATTTCAAGAACATTCTGTGAAATTTGTACGCGAAAATATCCACAAACAAGCCGGTGACAAAGCTTTCCCAAGAACGCCTATGGAAAAACACGATTTGTGGTGTTTACTGTATCTCAGCTAGAAATGATCTGAAATCAAGTACCATTAAAATTTAGTCAAAGTATCATCCAATCCTCCCCTCAACGGTCTTTGATAATTTTTTTTTTATTAATAAATTTTTGGTGGTCATGTGAAGTGAAAAGTGCTATATTTCACGAAAAATTCCGCCATTTTGGGGGTGGAAAACCCCCTCAATGTAAAAAAAAATCTCAAACTAACCGTTGGGGGGAGGTATTTTAGATGTAGAAAGTGTGTACCAAGTTTGAAATAAATCGGTCATGTAGTTTTCAAATGGCAGTGAACACGGACTTTAATAGAGGTTTCGAGAAAAACGCGTTTGAAGTTTAGAGAAGTCGGAGCTACAGTGTTAGAGGAGCGGGACTAAATAGTCAATAACTTCGAGAGTTTTGCTCTGATTGACTTGAAAGTTTGGGATTATATTCTTGAAATGTTTAACTATAAGAAAAGACAAAAAAATCGATTTTTCAAAAGTGCAAATCGCTACCCTCCCCTTAAGGGGGGCGGGGGGGTTCCGGCCCTTTAGGCAGCCGGAATAAGCAAATTTTCACGATTTTCTTATGTCGAAACTATTTATTCTATACAATTCAAATTTGATGTACATATTATTTATGTACATAGTTTAATTTTCAAAAAAAAAAAATTATCCATCTAATCTTCCAAAAAAATATTACACCTTTTAATCATCGAAAAAAAAATGTTTTTTCAATATTCAAAAATGGCGGCTGTATGACACTTGCTTCAAGAACGGTTGCCGGCTGATTTGTTCCACGGCGTACAACCTAGCGCCTGGTGCATTGATCTGAATCATCAGTGTCAAGAAGTTTTAGATTACTAACACGCACGCGTTCTATGTGAACCCAAAAAATCTAACGAACTATGAAAACTCGAAAAATGGTGGATATTCGCAAAAATATTATATTTTTCATGAAATTTTTACTATAGTATTTATTAATAAAAAAGTCGTTTTTCAAAATAATTTTTGAAGGCACTGTAGATTCACATAGACGGTAATTATGTTATCTAAAAGTGTGCGAAGTTAAAAAAATATCGATCAGATAGTTGTTGTGCTATATTTTACGAGGTTCACGAAAAAGTAGTTTTCAGGAAAACGTGTATAAAGTTTCAAGACTCAAATACGTTGTTACTAAATGACCTACCGATTGATCTGCAATTGCGGAGGTCATCAAGTAGTTTCTCAGCTTCCTCGTGGAGTTCGTTTTCGGCCACAGGCTCTTTACGTTATAAATGGATCTTCATTTTTGACGGAATTGCGTCCGTTTTAATTTGACATTCGTTTTTCGTTCGCAATTTCCGACGATTTTGGATTGCATACACATTGCATAAAAAGCAATGGTTCAAACAAATGAAAAACCCCTACGTGGCGAACGAGAAAAACTATCGAAGAATATTGTATCCAAATTTGGACGAAATCGGACAAGCCGTTTTCGAGATACATCTAGCCCCGACTTTAAAAACTATGTTTCGAGATAATTGCGTTTGAATCGCTGCCAGTCAACGAATTTATTTTAAAAAATTCCCAAACACACCTCACTGTACATATTTTTCAATAAAAAGAACTCGGATCCAATCGAAAAATTAGTTTTTGAGATGAAAATTCCCGAAGTTTACCTGTTTTTCTCGCCGTTTACTCAGGTACCTCCCCTTAATGTTTTAATTCTCTCGTAAGTTAAATCCATACTCGATTGCTACCTAAGAAATTACCCAAGGATTCTATATCTCCTTCATACATTTTCGAAACTGCACTGAATTTCACGATTTCTTTTTTAGGCTTCAATGTTACCGCTGTGTTCATAAAGAATTGGGACACTACGGATGAGAGTGGACAATGTGTCACCGACAGAGATTATAGAGATGCGGAATGGGTTTGCAAAAAACTGGATGTGCCACTGATACGCGTAGACTTCGTCAAGGAATACTGGAACGACGTATTTAGGTAATTTTTAAAGTATTCCAAACCCAGAGTCTTATGTTCCCTAGCTGAATAGAAGCTTAAAGACAAATGCTACATTTTTAAGGACAAAAAGGAGAGTATTCATTTTTCATTTTTTAGGACAAACTTATTCGGAGAAATGTCAAGATGTTTTGCAGTTTTTTTTACCTATATAATTCTTGTCGTTGTCAATTATTCTCCTCCGTGTCTGCGTTTATTCAATGTGAACAATTGTTTGTAGCTATCTGTTGGAAAGTTACCAAAACGGCCACACACCAAATCCCGACATAGAATGCAACAGAAAAATCAAGTTTGACAAATTCTACCACTACGCGCGTGAGAATCTCAAAGCTGACGCAATTGCAACCGGTCACTACGCTAGAACTTCTTTCGGGCCCTATCTTGAAGCCTACGAACCTAATACCAGTGAGTTTGAACCATAAGATTGATTGTCTATCCGTTGTCCCAGCTCTGATGCAGTTATATTTTGGAAAATTAAACTGCACAATTCTGCACATTCTTTCTGCGTAAGCTGAGCATTCTTGGAGTCTGGAGGGCTATTACGGCTCTCAGTTTGGATGAAAATGACAAAAGTGAACAGCTCACCCCATTTCGGTTCTTTTCACCTAGTGAAAATGCGAGTTTATTCGCGTGAGTTCAGCCGGCACGAAATTTCGTGTCGAAAATCGTAGTGCGCTTGCATCGTCGTCATCCTAAAGCAGCGACGACACATCCAAAGCTGTATAACAAAACGAGTTACTACGAAGTAGTTTATTCAGGGACGACAACATCTCGTCGCAAATACTTAATAATAATTAGCAACTTAAGATGTATACCGCAAACAGTAAAGTATTATTATTGGATAATAATGAATAATGTAATAATGATTGTGCTTTTGCCATTCTCTAGCTCGTTACTGTGGTCCGCTCCTGACCGAGTTTGAGGCCTTAGGCCACAGCAACGGGTATAAAATCATGTGCGAATTTAACAATTTTTTTTTCGTATGAAAAAGTGAGTCACTCATAAAATTAATTACACATCTATTTAGTATGAATATCAAACTGTTAGAAAATCTATATATTTTTTTTTCGATGTACAAAATGGCCGACTACTCGAAACTTCTCGAACAGCTTTTTTCCAATTGACGTGACAAATAACTTCAACATTTCTCACTCGATTTACTTCGAATTTAAAAGTTATGTTCCTAATTACATTTCGCAGAGAAGTACGTATGGAATTTCTGATTAATCGAAAACTTTTCATTTTATGAGCAGTTTATGAGCAGTTAGAACGAAATTTCTCACTAAAAATTCATTTCTTAAGTTCAAATACCGGCAATTTTTTAATAAAACAATATTTTTTAAATTCCGTACGTACTTCTCTAGGTATTCTAATGTAGATTAACGAGAATTTTTGTTTTTTGTTCTGTGTAAAAAATTGTGGATGCTAAATATTACACCGTGGAGCGCCTAAAAAAGATAACAAAAGAAAATATTAGTAGGCGGCCATTTTGTACATCGAAAAAAAAATATATATTTTTAACAGCTTGATATTCATACTAAATAGATGTGTAATTCATTTTATGAATGAGTCACTTTTTCATACGAAAAAAATTGTTAAATTCGCACATGATTTTATAGCCGTTACTGCGGCCTAAGGCCTTAATGAGATGGATATTATGACCCACAAATTTTCCTGGATATATTACATAACAGTTCAATTTATTACTAATAAACAATAATTCTAACACTGCTTTATAAGAATTCCCTTATATTTTAATATAATACAAAGCTTACTAGTGTTTTTTTTTTAACTACTGTACCGCAATCTGCCGTCTGCTATGTTACGAAAACTTAGCAGAAGGCAGATTGCGGTTCTTTTATAAAACCTCATTAGATGTTTTATTTTTATTTTTCTGTAACGTTCATGTTGCGAACTTATATTCTATTTTAACTTGCTGTTTAACCGGATAAGGAGATTACGTCTTCGTTGGTGCACACGTGCTTTGTTTTGGGCTGGGTTCGATTGGAGTGCTAGTATATCTTTTCTACGGCGTCGTGAAAATGTGAAATTACGAGCCGGAAGTTCATAGTGATCTTACATTTTCGCCCGACTGGTCCGTAATAGAGAGACAAAATTCACGTGAGATGAAAGTTCGAAACGTGAAAGTATTCACCTGAGAACCGTAATAGCCCCTCTGATACGTGTTCTTTTAAGTGGTCTTCTCACTTTAGACGACAAAAAAGGCTATTTTCATGAATTTTTTTGATAGGTTTATATCATGGATATTGATATAAAAGTTGTTACGCTTAACAAATACACTTTCGAAATACATTTTCAAAAAATGTTATGTATTGAAGTAACCTAAACAAACTTTAAACGCGTTTTTCTCGAAACAACGTTTTTCGACGGTTTGTTGATAAAATCTTCGGAACTACTGAACCGCTTCTTATGAAATTCTATTCTTTACAACTATAGCTATAGCGCATATCAAGGATTTTTTTAAAATGTTGATATTTAGTATTTTTTGCCCCAAATGGTGAAGAAACAAGTTTTTTTTCGCAAAATGTCCGCCGTTTTGTTATTTTCGCTTATATAAAAAATCGTATGATATGCCCTATAGCCATTAACATACTGAATCTAAAACCGTTTGATTTTTTCTTTGTTTCGGATGGTCCATCTCCGAGATTTCATCAACAGCGCAGATCTACAATTTCTTAGGACATTTTTTTAACTACCATTTTCGCCTATAAATAGTGACTTAAATAAAGAACAACATTTTTAAATGTATTTCGAAAGTGTATTTATTAAGTGTACCAAGTTTTATATCAATATCTACAATATAATCATCAAAGAAGATCAAACAAATATCGATTAAAATCAACATCAGAATATGTATTCGAAATGTCCGGAATTGCTGTATTTTTTCAAATTTCTTCTATGATTAGTAGATCGTCAGTTCGTAGAAATCAATCCGGCTACTTAAGGGATTATCGCAGTGTAACGGGTCGAAAAATAGCTGATTTTCGCGATTTTTTTTCGATGTTTGAATTACGCCAATCAGTCTGATCCTTTAATGACAAATCAACGCACTCATGAAGAACAGAAAATAATTTTTTTAGCGTTTATTTGTACTTTTTTACCTTTTTTTTTCAACGGTTGAAAATATCTTCGAAAAAAAGGAGTCCTCAGGGTGTACACGTTTGTGGCCGTAAATATTATCTGAAACAAAATTTGTAAAAAGATTATTAATCAGTATGAGAGCCGCTATCTTGCTATGGAGGTTTTTTTCATCAAAATTGACAAAATGACGGCGGTTTGAAAAAAAAGTATCGAATTAAGCCTATTTTTTCGACAGTTTTTCGTTAAGAAAAAATATGAAGATTGAAAATAAAAGCTTCCAATAGCAAGATAAAGAATGGCGTGAAGAATGTGTGTCAAAATTTGAGACGGATAGCTTGAAAATTCGTCCTTTGAGAGCGTACGCCGTTTCTAAAAACGACATTTCGAGAAAAACGCGTTTAAAGTTTCGAGTGCGGAATTTTCATATAAATTGTCTTCTTACGGTGAATCAGCGATGCCAGGTTCATGTTTATGTATGATAGGTCTATACTATCGGGTAATGCGAAAAAAATCAATTTTTCGAAAATCTTACACTGTGATGATTCCTTAACATCTTGGATTATTTTTAGCAAAGTCGAGATCTAGCTAAGTTTTCATTGAATGAAATACCTTCGGCTCCTTTTCGCGATAAAAATTGCAAACGAGGATGTAAAAGGAAAAAAAAACATTCTTTTTAATATTTTCAGAAGTGAAACTCTTGCAGGCTTTGGATCGCGAGAAAGACCAAACGTTTTTTATGTCTCAGGTGGCTCAGGAGCCGCTCCAGAAATGCATGTTTCCTCTGGGTGAGTATCAAAAGCGCGAGGTGAAAAAGATCGCTCAAGAGGCGAACTTGGATGTCGTCGTCAAGAAGAAAGAGAGCATGGGAATATGCTTCATAGGATCACGATATTTCAAACAATTCATTTCCGAGGCAGGTTTACACGAACTCGATAACTACGCGAATAATTATTCCGCGCGATCTACTCCGAGCAATATTAATCTGCTTTTTGTCTTCTTTTCGTATAGTACGTGGACGATAAGCCGGGAAATTTCATCGATTATGACACGGGCTCGATAATCGGCCAACACGAAGGTATTCACCACTGGACTTTGGGACAGAGATGCAAAATAGGTGGTTTGGTGAAGCCCTATTTTGTGTATCAGAAAGAGATCGAGACGAATAACATACTGGCGGTGAGTGCGTCAGTCGAAAGATTGGATAAGGTTCCGAAACCCGCTCCGATCGAGCTGAAGTTTTGCACAAACCTTCCTTTTAATATTTTAAGACAACCCCTAAAGGGATTTTTCGCGACTTGCAATAGTTTTCGAGATATTGAATTTTTAAATATTTTTTTAAACGCGCGGCGACTATATATATATATATCTGCTACATCTCCGTTTATACCTAATATTAGAGTGGCACAAATTAGAGGTCTATTTTTTTCGTTTTTCTCACCATCCAATTATATTCTTTAAAGAAAAAAAAATTGTCGCGAAACCTCCGAGCGGTCATAAAATATTTAGAGGTCGCTGAAGCCTCACAAATTTTAAACTTTCATTAAAAAATCGATTTTTTTGTTTTTTTTTTTCGTCCACTTCTTACCCATGAAATTTACGCTTTATAACTTTTAAATTAACCTCGCGAAAATTCTAGCCGGCCAATGAATATTTAGTGGTCGCTCAAGAGCTTCGAAATTTCCAATTTTCGCCAATTTTTTATTACTCTTCACACTTACAAATTTGACGCTTTGTAAAATTTTCACAACAATCCTTTCTTCTTTAGAAACAGTTTTTTCAAATCTACCTCACACTTCTAACCCAAGAATCTTTGTTCTCATAAAATAATTCTTTGAAGCTCTTGTCCGTAAACAAAATTGTAGGTCGTTTTGTTCGTAAAACTGGAATGGCAGCTGTTTTCCGCGTGTGACGAGCGACGCCATAATACAATAATACATAATAACATATCGTCTAATTGGTGTTTGTTACAAATTATTATAATAAATTATTCAGAAAATGTAACACTTCGCTGTTTATTTTGTTTTTATGCTACAAGGAATTATAGTGCATGCGAGATTTATTTTTTGTCGGAAATTGTAAATTTCGAAAACCTTGATCGACCACTAATTATTCATTGGCCGGCTAGAGCTTTCGCGAGGTTAATTTTAAAATTATAAAGCGTAAAATACATGAGTGAAAAGTGAACGAAAAAAAAATCGTTTTTTTTTAATTGAAAACGTGCATTTTTGGGAGGCTCGAGCAACCTCTAAATATTTTTTGACCGCTCGCAGCTCCGGCGACAATTTTTTTTTAATCTTTAAAGAAGATGGTTAAAAATGGATGGTGAAAAAAGGAAAAAAATAGAGCTCAAATTTGTACCACCGTACTATATATGTTATCGCGCCCTCCGTTTTGTCCAAACAAACCCAAACCCAAAAACTATTGCGCGTTGCCAAAAATCCCTTTGGGGTTGTTTTAAAATATTAAAAGGAAGGTTTGTCCAAAATTTCAGCTTGATCGGGGCGGAGGGGAACCTTACCCGAAAGGTCTACGAAGACAAATTGGAATCATAAAAGATGCATTGTTTCGTTTTATTGCACAGGTTGGAGGAACCGATCATCCAGCACTGTTTACCCAACTGATAATAGCTTCGAATCCCCACTGGATACACGAGGAGCCCGATCAACTGAACAGTCGGAATATCTTCCATTGCAATTTTCGTTTCCAGCATCAGTGGCCATTGAGTCCATGCTCGGTGTACAAATGTTCGAACGGTCAACTGATCATCAACGTGGACGTTCCCCAAAGAGCCGTCACACCTGGACAGGTGGAAAACCAAAAAAGTTTTTTTTTTAAACCGCACCATCCATGTAACATTTTTTGATATTTCTTTCGTACATTCATTCGCAGTTCGCCGTGTTTTACTCCGGCGAGGAGTGCCTCGGTAGCGCCGTCATACTTCAACCCGGTCCCTCGCTCTACTCTCTCGGTCAGCAGAGTCCCGCATCTGCGGAAACCAACATCCATAAACCTTTGCAAGGCGTAAAATGTAATTAGGACGATACGATGGAAAACTCACGCGAAAAATGTTACGATGGAAAACAATGTGTTTTTATGTTGAGATGGGCATTTTTTTTCACTTAAGGCGAGATATCCATTTAAACAGGAAAAAAGCAGTTTTGAGGGATTTTTTAAACTAAGAAATAATTATTCTACAATTATCAAACTTTGGGTATACTTTAATAGTATATTTACGTATACGAAACAATTTCTTTTTAATTAATTCATCATCAAAATGGCGGCGCTGTGGCAGAGTGTTACAGCAAGGTCGCCGCGGGAGTTGCGAATCGGCGAGCAGTCTAGCTTCCCGTAGACTTTGAATTGCAAAAAAGTTCAAACATTTTTTCAATTAGAACATGTATAGTTTTTATGTGACGGTAATTAAAATGAAGAAAATGCAAATTTAAGAAAATGGCACGCATTTACAAAAAAATCAACATTTCTGTAAAATGTGGATTGAAAAAGTAATTTTTTTTTTTTTCAAATTTTTCAAAAACAATTTCCGTCAAGTAGAAGCTGCCAATATTATCAATATTTTGATAGCAGTTTTGAGAAAAACGCATCTGAAGTTCACGCCCGCTCCGAATTCCGAGCGCTGAGGCAGAGCGTTGACGGGCTGTAACGTTTGAAGTTTTTCGAATTTCGCTTTGGAACTTTGGAAAAATATTCTACATATATAGTTCTATCGTTTAAAGGGAAAAAAAAGAAATCGATTTTTTGATCGTTGTAAATGTATATCCCGCCTCAAACCTCATCATTTAGGGATATAAAGAACGGCCGTCGGTTATGTAGTTACAATCCATTCGTCCTTTCTGTGCACGATAGAATGAAACGTATATAAAATATATATTTCATTCTGGAATGCGCAATAATTGTTGCAACCATTTATAGTTTTTTTTAATTTCATTAATGGATTCGCCGTATTCGATTTGTTAAATCTGTACGGGGTTCTTCGCCTTTACGTACCCGCCTTATTCCAACACTTTTCTCCACCTTGCGGCTGACTTCCCCCTTTGCATCGCATTCATCACGGGCACAGGGAAACTGCGGAAAAACTATACCAATACAACCGGTCCCAGGATAGCTTCCCAATTTTGGAGCGAACTCGCGTTTGTTCGAGAAATGAATCACGGGCTACAAGTATACGCACACTCGGCATATATACATACGTGCCAGTCCGTGTGCGTGACATCCGTGTACAACTGGGCCTACGTCACCCCCGTATTTATTTTTCTCCGAAACTGCGATCTTCCAATGTTCCGGTTTAGCGGCAAACACGCTAACCATGGACCAGCACACCGGTTGCTTTTATTTATAGTATTATTTTCCGATTTTTGTTGAGGGAGGTTTTTACTTTGTGGGGCCAAAAATGTTCGATTTTTCACCATTTTCTTATGCGAAAAATATTAAATATAGAATGTTGAAATTTGAAATGTTTAAGGGGAGGGTAGGGGTTTCAGTGTGAAAAAAACACTTTTGCGATTTTTTCATTTATATGGATAGAGTAAATTTATTGAAACCGTTTGTACATTGTTAAGTGTCATTTGAAGAACATTCCGTGAAATTGGTACGCGAAAATATCCACAAACAAGCCGGTGCCGCGTTTTTTTCGAAACCACTTTTTCAAAGTCCGTGTTCACTGCCATTTGAAAACTACATGACCGATTTATTTCAAACTTGGTACACACTTTCTACATATAAAATACCTCCCCCCAACGGTTAGTTTGAGATTTTTTTTACATTGAGGGGGTTTTCCACCCCCAAAATGGCGGAATTTTTCATGAAAAATAGCCCTTTTCACTTTATATGACCACAAAAAATTTAGAAATGAAAAAAAAGATTATCAAAGACCGTTGGAGGGAGGATTTGATGATACTTTGACTAAATTTTAATGGTACTTGATTTCAGATAATTTCTAGCTGAGATACAGTGAACACCGCAAATCGTGTTTTTCCAAAGGCGTTCTTCGAAAAGCTTTGTCACCGGCTTTTTTGTGGATATTTTCGCGTACAAATTTCACGGAATGTTCTTGAAATGACACTTAATAATGTACAAAAGGTTTTAATAATTTTACTCTATCCATATAGATGAAAAAAAAATCGCAAAAAAGTGTTTTCTTTTTCACGCTGAAACCCCTACCCTCCCCTTAATAAGCGGTCTTTAGTGAATATGATAATATTTCTTAACGTTTGACAAAACATGGTACTGGGAGTGGGAGGAGCCACGTATGTCGGCCAGCGATGATATTCTTCGCTTGCAAAAGTCCTATGTCCTGAACAGGTGACCTGAAGCAAAAGAGACACTTATTTTTACTTTGTACAATATTGTGCATAAGTCGAACTAGAATCAAGAAGAAAAATTGAAAAATAGCGAACTAGCGAGCGATCGGAGGTGGAGTTTAGTTTTTTACAAACTATTTTTGCAGTTTTTTTGTTCGTAAAATAAAAATGTTTGAATATTTTTGGATAATTCTAGTTCAACTAATGAAGACGTTTGTTGTACACGTGCCTGCTAAATTTCATAACGGTTGCTGATCTGAGCGTGTAGGAGTACTTCCGCAAGCGAAGAATATCATTGCCGGCGCAACGATATACATGGCTCTTTCCACTCCCAGTACCATGTTTTGTCAAACTTTAAAAAATATTATCGTGCTCTATAAAGACCGCTTAGCAAACATACCAAATTTCAACATCCTATATTCAATATTGTTCGCATAAAAAACTAGTGAGAAATCGAACATTTTTTGGCCCAACAGAGTAGAAATCTCCCTTAAGGGAGATGATACCTTTAGGCTAATTTTCATGATTTTTTTTTAAGGAAAAACTTTCTCACCATTTTTTAGACTTGGGCTATGTTTTTTGCTACTTTTGGCTGTTACATGGTATTTTTTTAATGATCAATTTTAAAAATGGCGGAGATATGGTACGGTCTTCTAAACGGGTTGCGGCGGATGTTGTCAGACGGTGTGACACGTAGCGTCGGCAGGATTAATCTGAAAAAAAAACGACGCAGATTTTTCTTTGGTTAACACTCATACCCAGAATTTGAAGCAAGAAAAAGTGAGAAATGTTAAAAATCGATTAAATGGTACGCCTGCCAACAAACAGATTGAATATTCCGAAAGATTGGCTACATCCTGCAACAAAAAAAACTTCTTTTTTTTTCAAAAACATTTAGGGTCATGTTTCAGACAATAAGGTTAGAAAGATTTATACCAAATTTTATCAGAATCGATCGATTAGTGTTTTAGCACGTCACGCCAACTTTGAAAATGCAGTTTCGAAGACCGTGCCATACCTCCGCCATTTTCAAAGATTAATTTAAAAAGATACAACGTAACAGTCAAAAGTAGTAATAAAACATACCCTAAGTCTAAAAAATGGTGAAGAAATCTTTCCTTTTAAAAAAAAATCAGCAAATTTTTTCCTCGCCTAAGACATCCCCCCTTTAAATATTCGGCGGAATAATATTTTATATTCAATATAAATCTGTCATTTATTCTATTGTTACACTGTATTATTTGAACAGTCTATGCGTTTATTCAGATAAAATATTATATTTAATGTCTGTCAGTTAATTTTTTCCATGCTTAGGAAAACGAGCGATGTTAGATAAATGTCGGCTGAGCGTGTAAGAAAAACTGTAAGTATATTCTGTTATATTACGTTCGAAGATAGTAATTGAGGGGTTATGCCTGGTTGTGAAAGTCCAGAAATCACTTTTTTTCGAAACCAATATATTTTGATAGTATATTATCTATACATCACGCTTATTGTAGTTTTTATTAAATTATAAATGTTCCCTGAAAATGTCAAGGTGATCGGATCAAAATTGACAAATCTATAGTCATGTTGACGCCTGTCGGAATGCTCGGAGCGTCGTTCGAAACTTTAAACGCTTTTTTCTCGAAAGTACGTTTTCAAAGTCGGTGAGGAAAATGTCTCGAAAACTACTGCATCGATCTTTCTGAAATTTTTAGGGCATTTTTTCGATTCAAAAATATAGCATTCGATCGAAGGATTTTTTTCCCGATGTATCCTTTCGATTTCATGAACGAAAAGGCCCAGTTTTTTGAAAAATCAAAACTCACTTTGGATTACTTAGATCACCTGGTTCAGAAGGGCATTGCTCACCGCAAAATACGTTTTCGAGGGGTGCTTCCCGGACATCGGCTGTGAATCGATTATAATTAAATATTTTTACACAAAAAATGACAGTGTTCTTCAGATAATACTTTTTCGAATATCTAATTTTTGTAGAAATTTATCACGATTTTATTTATTTTTTATCTAAAAAATTAGCTATTTTCGACTGTTTTAACTAGGCATAACCCGTCAACAGGCTACACCAACCTATGTGGGTCGAAAAATCGCATATTCCAAATATATTTTTATTCTATAGGATCACCTTTTAGCTATGTTCCCTTAAGGGATAACACCACTCTAGGATTTTGGGAAAATAGTTTTTTTTTTGCTTAAAAAAGACTTTGAGGTCATAAAAACTATATGCAATTGGTCCTGAAACGATATTTTTTTTAAGGTTCAATTATCGATTTTGCCGCAGCGCCTCGGACTTCTTTCAGGCACCTCGTACAACGTTAAACGCGTTTTTTTCGAAACCACTTTTTTCAAACTGGGAGGACGGATTACTCGGACACCTTTGCATGGATCGATTTGGCATTTTGATAGTAGCTTTACAATTACATTCTCTATGGGAGTACGTAGCCGTTTTTTGATTAAATGTAAACTTTTTTTATAAACAATTTACTGCTTATTTTTTGGGCAAAAAGTCGATTTATTTCTTTTAAAGTAGGCCATTTTTCAAAATTTGATAGGGAAAATCCCTACGTACTCCCATAGCTAATAATATATAGATTTTAATTTTTCTTGTTTTTGTTCCAGGTCTTATACTTTACGAGAAAACTGTCATCCCGTGAAGCTATTTGTAAAAAAAAAACGTTTTTCAAGATGGGCTCTGTCGCCGCCATTTTGTATGAAAATTATAATAAAATTGTTTTGTATACGTTACTATGTGTTAAATAAACCCTCTCAAAAGAAATCCTATTCCTTTTTTCATGCTCCCAAAATAAATCGTTAAAGTTCGGCCTTATTTTCTGCCGCTAGAGTGGTGTTATCCCTTAACCCTTTGCGGCATAGTGTAACACTGGTGTTACACCTAATTCAATTCAGATTTTGACGATTCAAAAGTGTTTTTTAATTCAATATGGCCGTTGTAAATGCCCTTCAAGGTTCCTAGGATTTCATTAACTACTAAAACATACCTATTAAGGGGTAAGATGCAGTCAGAGGCTCGAAAAAACGAGCATTTTCAATTATTTTTTTCATAGTAATTAAGTTTGTTTTACAAAAGTGGTTACCAGACTTTTTGTTATATTGCACCTTGACTTGTACAAATGTTCAGACAAATATTGATTATTTATAAGAATATCTCCATCTTTGTGGACCCCCTTCGGCATGTAGTGCTTTGCGGTGACCATCATAAAATGTTACTGAATCATCTGAAATAAAAAAAAAACCAAAAAAAATCATTAGTTTAATAATAAATCTGGTCCTTGATCGAAGCTTTTTTAAAAATTAACAAAATGGCTGTTTCCGACAGATAAGTTTCGATTTTCGACCAAAAAATCGCTCGTTTATTGTTAAAAAAATAGAAATTTTCAACAAAAATGAAAATCCTTCGATTAAGGACTAGTTTTTAATGCTATCAATAAGCACACCAAATTTCATCAAAATCCATCGAGTAGTTTTTTAATTATAGTGGTCACCTACTTGAAAAACATAGTTTCGAGAAAAACGCGTTTAAGGGGTTACCCCCACTTGCGATTTTGAAAAAATCAATTTTTTTTTATTGCATTTTCTTGAAGTATAAGTATCCGGGCCCATACAGAAGTATGGGCCGGGAATAGATGACTCTATGTAAGTTTACAAAAAAAAATATTTTCTTCGTGTAAACTGAAATTGAAACTTTAAACGCGTTTTTCTCAAAATGGCATTTCTGAAGTCGGTGACCAAGATTACTCGAACACTAATGAACCGATCTTCTTGAAATTTTGCAGGCTTATTTAATACATAAAAATGTAGTCTTTAATCGTTCGATTTTTTTTTCGAAAAAAATGGCTGTTTTATAGCAAAAAAATGGCCGTTTTTTTCGTTAAAATCGAACCATTAACTTTGAATGTCCGCCATTTTGTAAAAAATGAATATTTTTAAAATGCTTCGATTAAAGACTAGTTTATACTTATATTTGACTAAATCCATCCGCATTTTTTTTTCAAATGATCCACTTCGCCGCAATGTTGGTCACCGCAAACCGTGTATATAAAAACATTATTTCATTGACGGCCATTTGCCACTAAACAATGTAATATTTTTCAATAAAAAAATTACTGAAAGTTCTTCAAGATGTGTTCTTTAAGATGGTATATTGATCGATTAAAAAAGTTTTGTAGTTTTCTTTAAAAAAATTCATGAAAAAGGCCTTTTTTTGCGCTACAAGTGGGGGTAACGCCTTAAAGTTTTTCGATGTGGATACGATATTATATGTTCGTAAAATGTTGAGCTCGATGGATGAAGCTAAACTTTTTCAATGTATTTTGATCCGCTGAATCCGAATATCACAATTTTTTGCCGAAAAGTCGAGCATTCAATTGTTTATAACCAATTGTTAAAACAATTTTTCAAAAAATTAAAATTTTTCGGGATGAATTTTTTTTAAAACATTTTGGGCCATTTTAAATCGAAAGTATTCTTTATAAAATGTTGCTAAAGTTCATAGTTCTTGAGAAATAAATTTTTGAAAATATCTGAAAGAGTTTTCCAGTATTACACTTGATTTGTGTATAGAAATACTGATTAAAAAATTACTCACATCGAATCATCAATTCCCGGCCCATAGAATATCTGCCGATGTGGAAGCTTCCAAAATATCAATTTGTTGTTGTCTTCGAAGCATTCTGCCTTCCCGGGTATTATCGTTCGCGCATTTGTCAGCCACGTCTATACGTTGGGGACCCGACGCCCCTTCACTAATTGTGGGATATCCCGGAAACTATTCATCGGATTGACTTGAAATTTACAGGGAATATTTTCGAAACATCATACTTCCATAAAACGTTATTAAAAAATCGATTTTTTGAAAATTGGACTGCATCTCGCCTCTTTAATTTTTATTTTTCACGTAGCGGGTGTCATCAATAACGAAAGTGCAAAAAATACGTGCACGTAAAGAAAAATGTATGCTTCAAAGGGTTAATGATTCTGAGGGTCATCTGAGAAACTGGAAATACTGGATTAACAGGGTCGAAAAAAATAGTCGAAATTTTGAAGCTTAATGCAAGACGAAAAAAAGATAGATTAATTTTATTATTAGAAACATTACTTCTTAGGAATCGATCTGGTTATCGAAATCCTCAAATGGATTTTCCCACGGTAGCTAAATCGCTTTCTCGTACCCCAGGGATTCACGCCGTTTCATCAAGATGCGCAGGCTCGTATTAAAGATAATATTTACAGATGTTAAAATATAGAACGCTTGCTCGTTTAGTAGCTCGGAATACAATATGGATGGTCTATAAATATTCTGTCAGGCCGGTAGGACTATTTCGCGAATTTTCCCAGCTGAAATGACTCGGCCCAGCTTAAGCCGGTAACCTGAAGATTACCGGGGGTTTTAACGATCAAGGGAATTTCACCAGGCGTATCGAATACCTGTCCCTCCCCCGAACACGTGTGCGTTCCACTCAAACTCTCGTCGATGGTCATTTTATTGCTCCTTAAGTTCAAGCGCACATTGTTCTCTCTTGGAACAATTAGATCGATGGAACCCTCGGAAACAATCTGGGATTTTCCCGTCAGCCTTACGACGTGAACCTTCGCATCGCCGCGTTGCAATTTGGCCTGCAACGAACCATCCAGGCAGGCTAGAAAATAAAAGTTTTTGTGCTCGTGCTCGCATCAATGAAGATAGATACAATGGACAATTGAAAGGTTTCCGCCCATTGTTGAAATGTTAGCATTTGCGGGGTAACACCATCGGATTGGACTGAAAATTGATATGGAAACTTTGAAGTTGATTTTTTTTTAAAGTTCATCACAGTGTAAAATTTTCAAAAAATCGATTTTATTTCCGCATTATAAACCGAAAAAAACAACTTCATACCTCTCAATAAATGGAAACAATTTCATAAATTTACAGTGGTATTAATACATTGTTATGTGAAGTACTTATTTTTGTATGATTTTGATTACAAAATATACATAAAACCAGGTTTTGCTTATTTTAGGATCCCGTAAAATATTTAGTGATTCAAAAGGGTTCCGTCGCCAAAAAAGTTTGAGAACCGCTGGTCTAGACGATAATAAACATGCTGGTCAATTTTTTGGTCGAAATTCGAATTATTCCGGTTGCTACTGCCTTTCTCAGAGAAAGGGCTTCAACCAGCCGTGTGAGCCTGGCGCGGACGAACACGTTTTTTTTTCGAAATGTCGTTTTTCGAAACGGTGTCCGCTCTCAAAGGAAGAGTTTTCAAGCTATCCGTCTTAAATTTTGACACAACATCTTTCACGCCATTATTTAGCTTGCTTTGGAAGCTTTAGTTTGTTTGAAATTGTCATATTTTTTTTAACGAAAAAAATTTAAAAAAATAGGCTGAATTTGATGCTTTTTTACAAACCGCCGCCATTTTGTCAATTTTAATTTTTAATAAACCTCCATAGCAAGATGGCGGCTTTCATTCTGACTAATAATCTTTTTACAACCTTTGTTTCAGATAGTGGTTGCGGCCACAACCGTGTACACCGTAAGGACTCTTTTTTCGAAGACATTTACGACTGTAAAAAATGTAAAAATGTAAAAATAAACGTTTAAAATTTTATTTTCGGTTCTTCATGAGTGCTTTGATTTGACATAAAAATCGGCCTCATTAAATCGACAAAAAATCGCGAAAATCAGCTATTTCTCGACCTGTTACACTGTGATGATCCCTCAAATGAACGAACTTCATTTCAAATATACGATTGGCTCCACAAAATATACACGGCTACTGGTTATTGGTCACGATCGCGTGAAAAGATTGCACGATATGTTTTCCGATATCAAATAACCCAGTAATGCTTTATGCAAAAGTGAACCATTTTAGAGACATTAGGCTTATTTTATTAAGTGGGCGGTAGGACTTTAAAAATGCATTAACAAAAATGTTGTATGGAATGAATTTTTTTATTATTTGTAGTTTGAGGACACAGTAACAAAGAATTATCAACAATTAAATGAGAATAATCTGCAAAATTTTTGAATCAGGGGTCCAAAACTCTGGAAGTCTTATAATTGTTCTTATTTTATTGTTGATAATCCTTTGTTACTGTGTCCTCAAACTACAAATAATTTGTAGTTTGATTCCATGCAACAGATTTTTTTAATATTAATTTTTTAAGTTGTCTACCCTTTAAAAAATAATAATAATATCTCGAAAACGGTTCATGTTTGCATAAAGCATTACTGGGTTGAAAAAATGCGTGAGACCCTTTTCAATACAATATTGTGGTACCTGAATAATCTGAGCGGCAGCATCGTTCTTACTGATGCCATACATGGTAAACTTTTACCAAATTAGAATTAAACCTGAAGCATAATACCAAAGCGTTTTTTCATGTAGATTTTAAATACTACGGATGTAGGAAGGCTTCTATAAAATTATAATTTCTCGAAGAAACATCGCTCACTTTCATTTTTATAGCATTTGTTCAACATTGTTTTCTATAAAAATGTTAATTGCCAAAAGATTTTCGAATCCTTTTTAAAAATCGTTTGTACTTTTCTAGTGTTTTATATCTGCATTAAGAAAAGTTTCGGTACTTTGCTGTCGGTTGAGTGTTCAATATTGGAAAAATTTCACTGCAGGAGTCTTCAGTTAAGGTATTCCTTTCTCGAATCCGAAAATTTAACAATTAACTTATTTTCGTCTATAATCAAGTAAAAATACATCCCAGTATGCTGGTAAAATTTCGAGTCAAGTTACCGAACTATTAACGAAAAATTACGAGTCTAAGAATCGTCTCCTTTATATGACGCTTTATGCAGATGTCACACTGGCCACATTTGTATCTAATAATTTGCACATTTGTATCTAATTAGATTACTAATGATACTGATGATATTGATATTAGATACTATTTTGTATCTAATAATTCGCTCGGGGCTCCGCTCGCGTAGACTTGTGTTGAAAGCTTCTTAAGGGGAGGGTAGGGGTTTGCACTTTTGAAAAATCGATTTGTTTTGTTGTCTTTTCTTATAGTTAAACATTTCAAGAATATAATCCCAAAATTTCAAGTCAATCATAGCAAAACTCTCGAAGTTATTGACTATTTAGTCCCGCTCCTCGGAGCTACACTGTAGCTCCGACCTCTCTAAACGTCAAACGCGTTTTTCTCGAAACCACTTTTTCAAAGTCCGTATTCACTGCCATTTGAAAACTACATGACTGATTTATTTCAAACTTGGTACACACTTTCTACATATAAAATACCTCCCTCAACCGTTAGTTTGAGATTTTTTTTTTACCTTGAGGGGGTTTTCAACCTCCAAAATGGCGGAATTTTTCGTGAAAAATAGCTCTTTTCACTTTACATGACCACCAAAAATTTAGAAATGAAAAAAAAAAATTATCAAAGACCGTTGGGTGGAGGATTTGATGATACTTTGACTAAATTTTAACGGTACTTGTTTTCAGATAATTTCTAGCTGAGATACAGTGAACACCGCAAATCGTGTTTTTCCAAAGGCGTTCTTGGAAAAGCTTTGTCAGCGGCTCTTTTGTGGATATTTTCGCGTACAAATTTCACGGAATATTCTCGAAATGACACTTAACAATGTACAAAAGGTTTCAATAAATTTACTCTATCCATATAGATGAAAAAATTCGTACAAAGTGTTTTTTTTTCACGCCGAAACCCCTACTCTCCGCTTAATGAAATATGCTTCTGGAATGTTTCATTAAGAAACACGTAGGATTGTGCTGAAGAGCATTAATACTAAGTTTCAAGTAAATCTGAACCGATGTTTCTTTTACCATACAAACTTTGTTACCCCCTTTTCCCCTTAAGGATTGAATTTCCAACAACGCTGAAATTTCATTCATTGTGTCTACGAGCAGTAATACGAAGTTTCCAGTAAATTTGACCCAATTTTCTTACCTTCCCATACAAACGTTGCCACCCCTTTGTCCCGTTAAGGGTTGAATTTCGAAAAATTCCTTCTTAATGGGTGCTTACGTCACAAAAGCCACCTACTGTCCAAATTTCGTGTAATTAGTTTCAGCGGTTTTGGCTCTGCGTTGATAAATCAGTCAGGACATGTTCTTTTGTATGCATAGAAGATGCCTCTCGATGCTAGTGTAAATAAAATCTAAAGATTCCGTAACGACAATAAAAACAGGGGTTTGCCGAATGTTTAACGAAAATATGGTAATTCTTCAGATAAGTGACTTTTCCAAAAAATATTATCCGATTTCTCTGATAAAATATCATTTATTGGGTTTGTTTGGGTTGAAATGTCGGAAGGTTAAAAAACCCAAACAAACCCAATATAGGCGTCGAGATGTTCAAAAACTCCGTTTTATCACGTATTTCCGCGATCTTCAAAACTACATAACTTTTTATGGGGGGGGGGGGGGGGGGGTGAACTTCAGCTTCCACCGACTGAATATCATCGTTTATAACCCAATAAATGAGAGAATAGAAAAAAATTAGGCTCGTTTTTCGTAAAACTCACTTATCTAAAGAATTACCAAAAATATTAATGATAAAACTTATAAAAATGTTTAAGTCTATTAAATTTGCGCGAATTTTTTAATTCCAGTTTATCGTTGGAGATGATAATACGAGGGTGGGGTGAAAAGTTTCCGGCCTGACCAAGAGATGGTGCCACTAGGTCCGTTCCTACCGAGTATCCTACAGTACCGTTCCTACCGAGCTTGTATGTACAGTTTCAGCCCAATCGCTACGTTAGTTTGTGTTTGAGAGTGTCATCAAATACTTCCATTTGAAAGGTTTAACACCAAAACAAATAAAAGAAGAGATGGATTCAGCACTAGGAGACTCCTCCCCATCATATTCAACTATTAAGCAGTGGGTTTCTGAATTTAAAATGGGTCGTGTGAGCACCTCTGACGAGCCTCGCTCAGAACGGCCCGTTGAAGTCACAACTTCAGAGATGGTTGAAAAAATCCACAAAATAGTGTTGGAAGACCGCAGGTTGAAAGTGCATGAGATAGCTGAGACCTGTAGGATGTCAGCTGAACGTGTGCGAAGTATTTTGCACAACCATTTGAACATGGAAAAGCTGTGTGCAAGGTGGGTGCCGCGTTTGCTAACGCTCGACCAAAAACTGCTTCGAAAAACCATTTCTACCGACAATTTGGCGCTGCATAGGCGTAATCCAAACGAATTTTTGCGTCGATTCATAACTGTTGATGAGACATGGGTCCACCACTACACTCCTGGAAATAAAGAACAGTCAAAACAGTGGGTTGGAAAAGGGGAACCAACCCCAAAGAAGGCAAAAACAATCTTATCGGCAAACAAGGTTATGGCTACTGTTTTTTGGGATGTGAGAGGAATTATATACATTGATTACCTTGAAAAGGGTAAGACTATCACTGGTCAATACTACGCAGAGTTATTGCAACGTTTGAAGCACGAGGTGCAAATTAAACGACCTCATTTGGCGAAGAAAAAAGTTTTGTTTCATCACGATAACGCACCAGCGCATTCGTCGATTGTTGCCATGTCCAAAATCCACGAATTGAAGTTTGAATTGATGCCGCATCCTCCCGACTCTCCAGACTTAGCCCCCAGCGACTATTACCTGTTTCCTAACCTCAAGAAATGGCTTGGCGGCAAAAGATTTAAGAGCAACGAAGAAGTTATCGAAGCTGTAAATCAGTATTTTGAGGAGCTTGACGAATCTACGTTTAAAACTGGTATAACTAAATTAGAACACTGTTATGAGAAATGTATCAGTGTTGATGGAGATTATGTTGAAAAATAAAGCAAAAAAAAATTTTAAAACATCGTTTTTCTTGGTCAGACCGGAAACTTTTCACCCCACCCTCGTAGATTATGACTTTTTTTATTATGCACCACTGCATTTTACCAATGATCCATCTTTCTTATGCCACCACAAAATACGGCCCTCCGCGAAAGGAATACCTTTAAAAGATGGCTTTAAACAAATAGCTCGTTTGTCAACATTTCGTATTGAAAAAGAATCCTAAAAAAAGGTTTTGTACTCCTTTCCAGGTCTATTATGAGGAACCCATTGTACGTTTTCTATCGAAGTCATTATTTTTTTTCCATCAACGTCGAAGTCCCCATATCAGTGTTATTACTCAAGCCTGATGGAAGGACCAATCGAGGCGCTTATTCTATAAGCAAGGACAACGGGTCGTCGAAAACTTATATTTTTTCATACTCACAGATATTGAGAGAACCTTTTTCCTTTATATCGACAATGGCGTCCATGTGAAGATTGTTCAGGTTCAAATTACCGTTGACAGTGGTAAACAGAGCTCTCTCGCAGTAATTACTTCCCAAAGTAACGTCTCCATCCTCAGTTCTCATTTCCAGGCTGGTCCCCAAGCATTTTTCAGCCGTAATCGACTACACACCAACAAAGCAATCTCTATCGTTTCGATCTACCTCGAGCCCAAAATAATTGCTCCTTACATTGAGACCCGCGACTTACTCCATTTTTGGCAGTCCTCATTTCTATATCACCCTGCAGGCTCTTCAGCAGATATATCGAACCGCCTTGACTAGAGTTGAATTTGATTTTCTTTGCCTGTAACTTTGCACCCGACAGGTTTCCCCTCTCCGTTTCGGCACTTATCGAATCCGAGACCATGCCCGCGATCGACACACTAGAATCGCCGGACACTCTGGCATCTACATCTGAAATTATAGAACGAGTCTTATATGAGTGAAAGGATTATGAGTTATTACAGCTTGCTTTGCGGTGAAAAGCCTGGCGTTTCTTTTCTACATTTCTGCTTTTCTTTGTGTTTCTTTCTACATTTCAAAAATGATATTATCGATCCATCCAACCAGCTTGCAATCTTGATATTATTCGGAAGGTCCAGCTGAGTAGTTTTTCCGTAAAGCGCACATTACAATGACAAAGATAACACGGAGAGCAATAATCTTTTATATGCCAACTTGAACACAGACATTGTCGATGGAACATATTTTCGCCATTGGACAGACCCACGCAGCAAGACGTGAAAAAATAAATATGACGTGATACCGGATAAAACGAACATCTAGATTCGGGCAATTAAAAGAAGTTGACAAATTTACCGTACTGTATAGGGGCTTCTATAACAAAGCGTGAGTCGCTCGAAAAGTCAAAATTCTCGTGGTTCTTCGCTGTTATCCTGCAGATCTCGTCGGTCGCAAAGATATTCAATAATTTTTGTAAATTCGCGTCGCTACTCGTGGACGACGAAATCTTGACAACAATCGTATCCATATTGGGATATCGATGAGGATCGGTAGGTTTTACTTCGACGCTCCACGGTAAGTTGACGTACAATTTCCCGTAGGATTTTACTCTCTTCGTAATTTCTAGCGCGCATGCCGGGGTCCTGGAGGTGCATAATTGTCGATTGATCGTATCACAATATCGAAACATGCCACGAGACGATGACAAAAGTTGTCTCAAGGACGCGACTGTTCTTATCGTGTTCATTCCAACACTAGATCGTTTATTCACTCGCGTGAATAAGCGAGCTTGAGGAAGTATTGGAATGTCCTTACGGAGCCTGCAAAAAGTCTTTAAAAAACATATCTCGTAATGCACGCGTACTCGCGCGTTTCGCGTACAAAAGCCGGTTATGTAAAAAATGCATGCGATAAACAAGCCGGCGCGAAACGGCGGCACGGCGGTGCGAGGACGGAAGAGGTGGAGAGAGAGAACAGAGTCGGAGCGGAGTGGGGGTGACCGGAGAGCGCGAACGCCAAGTGGCGGAAAGGGAACGGAGTAGGGATAAGCTCAACGTCGGGGAGTGGGGGAAACGAGAGACTGCGAACTGGGGAGGGGACATTGGAGAATAGCGATAGGTGAGAGTGGGGATGTCGCGGGGAGGGGGTATCTCGCGACCGATGGTATAGAACTCAGACGGGCACTCCCCACCAGTGCAGCCAGATTGCGCGTAAAAGTTATCCCCTCTCTAGTCTCTTACGCGCCCATCACACAATCATAGTAGTGCGTGTCCGTGAGCGAGCGACGCTCGGACATCTTCGGAAAGCGCCGAGCACGATCGAAGTGTCCCGACCGCGCCTTCGGCTGATACACCAATTCATGGACGCTGAGCACGTTCATGTGCGGCCAAGCCAAAACGAAGGCTTCGACGGAAAAAGCAATCTGAGCACGACTCGCGCGTGACGTCACCCGACGTCACGCGCGAGGCTTTTAGATGATTTCAATGCTTATTTAGCTCTTGATTCTCTGCGTTATTAATGTATACAAAAAAATGTATCGCGCACTCTGATCGCTTATTTTTTCAGTTCATACGTTAATTTAAATATAATAATAAATCTAAATTACAACTTATTTATCTTATGTAAAATTGTTTACGCTTTACTCACACCCGTCCTTATGCCAAATAAATAATAATTCATAAAAGTCAGCGGAAATATATTTATATTCGTAAATATATTTCGTTCGTAAATATATAGTCGTTTTAGACAAACAATACTTGGGATAACTATTAAGCATATATTGAAGTATATTGCAAAAAAATTCATGGGAAAATATTACAAAATGGCGACACTGCAGAAAATTCTTCCGAGGCATGTTGAACTTAAGGTGCTCTGCGGCACGTAGTATAACTTGTGCCAATTTTAATCTGGACAAAATAATATTTTTTAAATTAAATCTAGATGAGTGTAGCTAGTGAACCACGTAGGGGATTTTAGAAATATTGATTTTTGAATAATTGCCGAGTATTTGACTAAAAATGTTCATTTAGACTTAATAAAGCGAAATTATTTTTTTTAAGATTAAAATTGGCACAGTTATACTGCGTGCCGCAGGTACTCAGTATAACTGCGGAGGAACAAGGAGGTTCGACATGCTTCGGAAGAATTGCTGCAGTGTCGCCATGTTGTAATATTTTCGGATGAAAATTTCTAGCAATATATTTAAATGTATGATCAATAAATACCGCAAGTATTATTTGTTTATCACATTTTCTTCCGCCCAAAAAAAAATTCAAAAATTCTGCTTCTTGTGAGGCCGTTACAGTGGTGTCACCCCTTAAAGTCTTCATATAATTTCCGAGATTTTCCCGTGATCGTAATTAAAATGATGAAATATTCGGCGAAATTCGGAGAAACTCGGATGTTTGCGTAAAAATAATTGTCCGCGAAACTCCGAATTCTTCATATTTGTTCCAATTCATAGAAAAATTCGGAAAAAATCTGAAATTTTTTTCGGAAAAAATCGGAGTTTTTCCGAAAATATTTGCACTAGGGGCGCGGGATCGTTCCCCGCGCTCAGTGCTTTTCTTAAAATTATTATTACTATTAATTAGTTATCTTTTAGTGTCGAAAAATTTATCGCGCATTCTGACCGCTTATTTTATTTGTTTGTACGTTAATTCAAATACAATAATAAATCTAAATTACAACTCATTTATCTTCTAAAAAATTGTTTGCGCTTTACTCACACCCGTGCCTATGCCAAATAAATTGTGATTCATAAAAGTAAGCGGAAATATATTTATATTCGTATTATTATATTCATTCTCATATACTTTCATCAAGCGATAAAGCATTATCATAATGCTTTATCATAATGCATTATCATAATGCTTTATCGCTTGATGAAAGACAAATAATACTTGCGGTATTTATTGAGCATATATTTAAGTATATGCCTATAAATTTTTATCCGAAAATGTTACAAAATGGCGACACTGCAGCAATTCTTCCGAAGCATGTCGCGAACCTCTGCGGCACGCAGTATAACTGTGCCAATTTTAATCTAAAAAAAAGACTTTTGTTTTATTAAGTCTACATAGGGTAGCTACTGAACCCCGCAGGCGATTTTCAATAAGTTTATTTAAACAATATTTATTAAAAAATAACTGTCTTAAAAAAAATTCAACATTTCTAGTCAAATACTCGGCAATTACTCAAAATTTTATATTTCTAAAATCCCCTACGTGGTTCACTAGCTACACTCATCTAGATTTAATTAAAAAAAATTATTTGTCCAGATTAAAATTAGCACAAATTATACTGCGTGCCGTAGCTCAACATGCCTCGGAAGAATTTGCTGCAGTGTCGCCATTTTGTAATATTTTCCCATAAAATTTTTTTACAATATACTTCAATATATGCTTAATAATTAGCCCAAGTATTATTTGTCTAAAACGCTTCGTGGCAGGCCGTTACAGGGGTGTTACCCCTCAAGGAAAATAATGTTTGCAAAAATTTCGGAAATTCATTGTTTCTCAGAATTATGAGGGATAAAAAAATGTAATAAGTTTTTTTTACGAAAATCTCTTTTTTTTCATCTTTAAATGTTCTCCGAATATTTCCGCAGCCGTTCACTCAGGTAATAGGAAAACGGGAAATTTCCGGAAAATAATAATAATAATAATAATAATAAAAAGTTTTTTTTTAACGAAAATCTCATTTGTTTTCATCTTTAACTTTTATCCGAATATCTCCGCAGCTGTTCACTCAGGTCATAGGAAAAAGAGAAATTTTCGGGAAAAAAATGTGAAATCATGAATTTTAAGTAAAAAAAAATGTGTTTTTGAGAAATGGACCAGTACTTGAATCTGTTTTAAATCGTTGTTTCTCCGAAAATCTCAGATATGACTAAAATATGAGAAATAATGAAAAATTTGGAGAAAAATTTGCACTAGGGGCCCCTGCGGATCGAATCCAGGAACGCTACCAACGGGACCATCTCATCGCTTGTAGAATATGTGCACTTTCTGGTACTTACAATTCGCGGCCGGATGGATGATTGGCTTGTTTTTGGGGATAATGCTTTATCGCTTGATGAAAGTATGAGAATTGATATAATAATACGAATATAAATATATTTCCCCTTACTTTTATGAACCACAATTTATTTGGCATAGGCACGGGTGTGAGTAAAGCGCAAACAATTTTTTAGAAGATAAATGAGTTGTAATTTAGATTTATTATTGTATTTAAATTAACGTATAAACTAAAAAAATAAGCGATCAGAGTGCGCGATACATTTTTTTGTATACATTAATAACGCAGAGAATCAAGAGCGAAATAAGCCTTGAAATCATCTAAAAGCCTCGCGCGTGCCGTCGGGTGACGTCACGCGCGAGTCGTGCTCAAATTGCTTTTTCCCTCGAAGCCTTCGTTTCGGCTTGGCCGCACATGAACGTGCTCAGCGTCCATGGATTGGTGTAGCAGCCGAAGGCGCGGTCGGGACACTTCGATCGTGCTCGGCGCTTTCCGAAGATGTCCGAGCGTCGCTGCTCACGGACACGCGCTACTATGATTGTGTGATGGGCGCTAGTCTCTTACGCGAGAGGGGGTAACTTTTACGCGCGATCTGGCTGCACTGCTGCTCGTCGCTCGTCTATCATTCGTCGCGATATCGTGAAACAGTTTGGTCTTTGCCGCGCTTGTGCCTCGTCGCTTGTAAACGCGTTTGCGTAAAAACATACAAACATATATCTATATATATATTTATGTGTTTTGCGTTAGTTGTCGATCTACGCCACGATTCTCCATTGCTCTCCTTTGTAGTCTCGCTCTTTCTTTCTTACGTTATAACAAACTTTCGCGTGCCTCGTTAAATCCTGCTAGAAAAATACAAACGTGTTTTGGAAAGTTTGCCGGCTCGCGATTCCGCCACCATTAGGACGTACAAGCACGCACTAATTGCACCGAGAAAAGTCTTTTAACGTAGCGTGTCTTGCGGATATAGCGATTCCCATATATCGCGTGAGAAAGAAATAAGCGAATATATATATATCGGTGAAGCATAGATATATTTATATACATATAATGGCGATTGTGAGCGAGAGCATGTTGTATCAGGAGAGAATAGCGCCGTCTTACGTGTCGTCGAGCGGTTATTACGGTTACGTGCCGCCTACGTGCCCGTTCGCGAATTACGAAAGCGTCGTTGTAAATGAGCCGCGCGATAGTGCGAACGAGGCCATCAGCGCGGCGGCAACGACCGGCAACAATTATTGGACTATACCAAAACCGACCACGTTTTCGTTTCATAAAAATCACAACGACGATAACGTTGATACGATGAGGAAATACGGTTCGGCGATGGAAACCGACGAAGATGAGAGTCCGCGTAACGATGAGTTTCACGTCGGCGTCTCGCGATGCCAGAATAACCGTTGCGTGATTCCAGAGGTCGGGGTCGCAGCGGACGTTGGAACGTCGTCCCATCCGAACGGCGGGCGCTACGAGACTTTTTACCGGCTAATCGCCGATACGGAAGCCAATGAGATTGCGAAAAGACGCGGGAACCGGAAACGCAACTGCGCCGGTGATCCCGCTTATCTTATTGACGATCGTAGCGCCAATTGTACGAAGAAGTCACGACCAGGTATAGGGTAGAGATTTTGAATTTTATTTAAGACCCTATTCTCGATTATTTTCCAACGATTGCCGCTTTGAGGGGGGGGACGGCCGTGATTTGCGGCAAGGGATCGCGGTACTCGGACCCACTTCCGGTAGGGATTTCAATCAATATTCCGTTTCGCATAGGTAAGAATGAACGATTGCGGCGTGTGCTTCGTGATCGTTTGACGAGTCAATTGAGAGTCTATGTTAATTGGCCGGAAACGAATGCGCAGAATCGTGTCGCTTGAGCCAAATTCGCGCCGGTGACATCCGGCTTTTCCTACGAATGACGATTCGGCTCATTGACTTCCGGTGAAGTAATGTAGCCCCTGAAATCCAACGACCGTAGTGATAATAACGTTTTTAATGGGTTAGGCCACAGGAACGGGTTCAAAATCATGTTCGAATTTAACCATTTTTTTTCGTATGAAAAAGTGGTTTACTCATAAAATTAATTACACGTCTATTTAGTATGAATATCAAGCTGTTAGAATATATATATATTTTTTCGATGTACAAAATGGCCGACTACTAATGTTTTGTTTTATCTTTTTTTAGACGCTCCGCGGCGTGACATTTAGCATCTACAATTTTTGACCTAGAACAAAAAACAAAAATTCTCGTTAATCTATATTAGAATACCCAGAGAAGTACGTACGGAATTTAAAAAATATTGTTTTATCCGAAAGTTGTAGGTATTTGAACTTAAGAAATGAATTTTCAGTGAAAAATTTCGTTATAACTGCTCATAAACTGCTCATGAAATGAAAAGTTTTCGATTAATCAGAAATTTCGTACGTACTTCTCTGCGAAATGCAATTAGGAACATAACTTTTAAATTTGAAGTAAATCGAGTGAAAATTGTTTAAGGCGTTACCCCCACTTGTAGCGCAAAAAAGGCCTTTTTCATGAATTTTTTTAAAGAAAACTACAAAACTTTTTTAATCGATCAATATACCATCTTAAAGAACACATCTTGAAGAACTTTCAGTAATTTTTTGATTGAAAAATATTACATTGTTTAGTGGCAAATGGCCGTCAATGAAATAATGTTTTTATATACACGATTTGCGGTGACCAACATTGCGGCGAAGTGGATCATCTGAAAAAAATGCGGATGGATTTAGTCAAATATAAGTATAAACTAGTCTTTAATCGAAGGATTTTAAAAAATATTCATTTTTCACAAAATGGCGGACAGTCAAAGTTAATGGTTCGATCTTAACGAAAAAAAAACGGCCGTTTTTTGGCTATAAAAAGGCCTTATTTTTTCGAAAAAAAAATCGAACGATTAAAGACTACATTTTTATGTATTAAATAAGCCTGCAAAATTTCAAGAAGATCGGTTCATTAGTGTTCGAGTAATCTTGGTCACCGACTTCAGAAATGCCATTTTGAGAAAAACGCGTTTAAAGTTTCAATTTCAGTTTACACGAAGAAAATATTTTTTTTTGTAAACTTACATAGTCATCTATTCCAGGCATAAAAAAAACTGCACTTCAAATTGCACTTCAAAAAAATGTAATAAAAAAAATCGATTTTTTTCAAAATCGCAAGTGGGGGTAACCCCTAAAGTTATGCGTCACGCCAATTGGAAAAAAGCTGTTTCGAGAAGTTTCGAGTAATCGGCCATCTTTTACATAAAAAAAATTCTAACCGCTTGATATTCATACTAAATATATGTGTAGTTAATTTTATGAGCGAATCACTTTTTCATACGAAAAAAATGTTATATTCGCACATGATTTTATACCTGTTACTGTGGCCTAATCCCTTAATGACGATGAATATAGATGTTAGCGTTTGCATTGTTGGAATACAATCTATTTTACTTTTTTTTGCATATTTGGTGTACGGAATTTCCACAAAGAGATAAAATATTTTGGGGCGTGATAAAAATAAAGCGATACGAAAATTGAAGAGAATTTCCGTTTCATTCCCACCATGCAAACTTCATCATCAATGCCGCATAATAATAATAATATTTTAGCGTATCCAATTCGACTTTTCAAACTTGGAAAATATCCAAGTTTTCGCTTTTAGACTATGTGATCATGCCAGTGTATTTCACCTTTTCCTTTGAGACGCTTGAAATGCTGTTTGGGCAACAAAGATAAACTTGTCTACAGCAGTTTGGGGTGGGTCAGTTTGATGGTTTGAAGTTCGCATAGTTGAAAGGCAATGAAAATTCTGTCAAGATTTTCAGTGCCGTTATTTTTCTTGTTATCCAAAATCCGTTTCTTTTGGCTATTCAGGCGGTGGATCTTGAATAAAGATCCTAAGAAACGTTTGAGTAATTTTCGTAGCCCATAGGAGAAAAAAAAATTGCGCAAGCAAAAATGTATTTTCGTTGCATTCCAACTATGCAAACTTCAAGTCATTCAGTTGACATATTTGAAAACTCGATTCAATGAGAAATGAGGGATGAAGCGCGAATTTTGCACAATCGTAGAGAGGTTGCTATTGCACATGGAACATTTTGAAGACACTGTTGGCTCTTGAACAGTCTTATAAGGCTATCAAAAATCTTTCAGCTACTCACAGCAAAAAGTTTCATTGCGTTTTAATGATGAGTAATAAAACTTTCAATAAAAGATAAATAGAATTGAAATATGATGAAAGTTTTATTTATAATAATACTTCATAATTGTATAAAGGTTGATCACATTGTTTATTCAAAGAGTTCAAAAACTTCACGGAAAAAAACGGAGTTTGAAGTTATTTCATCACAATTTTACGCGTTTCCAAAAACACGATAATTATTTTCACATGCGACATGAAAATAAGGAACATCAGGAAACGCGCTTGAGTCCTCACAAATGGCGTTGAAGTTTGCATTGTTCGATTGCAATAAAAGTTTCGCTCTATTTTTTTCATTTCTCTATTTTCATTATGTATAATTTTTTTATCGATTAAAGTCGGGGATCTCAAATGAGGATAAGAAAATCCGTTTGGGTGATTTTTGTTCAATTGACAAACAAAATGTGAGCAATGTCGTTGCGTTCCAACGATTTTTTTTACTTTCTCATTTTTATTAGCGTCGAAAAACATGTTACGCAGATTTGGATTGTAGATCGCTAAATGAGGGGCCTAAAAAACGATAGCGCGATTATTACATCCCAAATCTGTCACAGAAAAATGGAAGAAGCAGTAAAACAAAATATTTTGTTGCATCGTTGGAACGTAACGAAAATTCTTCATTACATTTTATTTTCTGTATTTTTCTTTTTATAGAAGATCTTTTTTTATAGATCAGTATTGTAGATCGCTAAATAAATATCTTGAAAAATGGTTGAAGGATTTTGGTAGACAAAATCTGCCTGAAGAAATTAAAAGAATTCAGAAATATTAATCTTAATTGCATTCCAACTACGCAAACTTCAACCTCGTAATTGTAACATCATTTTCACGATATGAAAAACGATTATCGCTTAAAGGTCTTGCAAGTTCTTAGAACTGAAGAAAATGAAAATGTTCCGTAAATTCGTCATAATATTCCGTTGGACCGATATACTCAATGATTGCTCCCTTGGTAACAAATTGGATGATAAGGTAGAGGGATTCTCCTTTCAGAGACGGTGGTAACGGCAACTTTCGCGATGGTTCAAGACGCTCACGAGAGTCTGGACCTTCCGCGTTGTACAATGAGCAGGCATCATCTCTGATCGATGACGTTACAAGCGTCATTGGCAATGGAACCAACGAACTCTGCGATATAGGCTCGAAGAGTTTTCGCTGCCACAAAAAGGCAGGTAACTATGATTCGTTCGGCGGAACGGATCACGAGGATTTGTGCACACTCGCGAGAACTAACGGGATTCATAAGTTTGGCGATAGTTACTTAGATTACGAGATTATGTTGATGGAGACGCACGGATGTTCGGCTTATCATTACAATCGTTATCGACACTTGGATAGTCCCGCTTCGGCGGAAGCTGAGTTCTGAACGAAGACAAAGAAGCCAATATCGTAACATCTCTCTCTCGCTCTTTCTCTCTCTGACTCATATTGTGACCTCGCGAGAGGAAGAGAGCGAGGGACCTTTTTGTTTATACATATGTAAGACCAAATTGTTTATACGGACTAGCGTACGAATTTGTTGCGCATTTACGAGCTAGTTCGAGCGAAAGGAAAACTTACGAGTTAAGCGTGTATATGGAATAAATAAATATTTACTTTTCTATTCGTGTACGTTGTTTTTTTTGTTCTCGCTGGTTTTCGTTCGAGCAGCGTTGCTGCAAATCGACGCAGACTAAATTTTAACTAAGGTAAATGTCCCAATTATTGAACACTATCTTGTATTTTTATTATTTCTCATTCACCTGCATGCATTTACTTATTTATAAAAATTTCATTACATATATGGAACTTTTAGCTATGGAAATGTTACCTTACTTGTGCAAAAAAAGCTTTAATTAATAGAGAAAAAAATTATTTATTCAGCAACGGTTACCCGATTTGACGTCTCGTGGTAACTGCTTATCGTTTTTGCTAAGACGCGCCGCTTTATGCGTAACAGCATAAAACATTCAAAAACTGTCGCATCGCAAAAAGTAAAGGCGTTTCAGGTTCCTCGGGACATTTCTTACAAATAACAATTAAAAAAAAATTTAATTATTTGTTAAAAAATACAGTGTTTGATCATTGGGACATAGAAAATGCAGTGTGGCCCAATGATAATAACTATAAGATCGTCAAATATATTTTTTATTTGTATTTTCGTGCAATAAACATAAAAAGAAAAGTAAAAAGAGAATATAACCTGAGTGTAACCTAAAAATACGATTGTAATGTTCAATATTTTTTGCTCTCCGATATTTCAGGGAGCCAAGCTGTGACAAAATCAAATAAAAACAAAACATAAAAACGAGGAAGCTGAAAATAAAAATTAAATAAAGTTCGAGTTGAAAAGCATAAATAAACCAAATGCGAATGAACCAAAAACCTGTCAAAAGAGACTAAATATATATTTTAGTATTTTTACATGATTAATAAAAGATTATTCAAGTGTTTGATTTTGCTTTTATTTCTTAATATTGTACCCAAAATAATATTTTCAGAACGGAAAAAGAATTCTCGAGAGTGTTCAATAACTGGAACATGCCTGTTCAATATTAGGGACATAGGCACTTCCAGTGTTCAATAATTGGGGCATTTGCATGCTTCACATTGTTATTCTTTTTTAAATTTGAAATCATTTAAAAATAATTTAAAGGGTGATTTTTCGAAAGTAAAAATATCAAAGTATCATTTGAACATGAAAGCGATGGTTTTTTTTTATTTTATATTTTTTCTCACCAAATGCCATCCCCCAGATTCTTAGCTGTTCAATAATTGGGACATTTACCTTATAAGGTATTCAATCGATGCCCATTTCGTGGTAATTTAAGGCGAAGTAGAAGATCTACCACGTGACACATGAGTGCGAGAGAGATAGCTGAAATTTTCGAACAGAGATTTCTCAGAGATGAATAATATTTAGGGCCAAAGGAAATCATCAAGCTCTGCATCAGGGAATTTGCCAGAGCCTAGTGCTTTGATTTTCCGGAAAAAATTTAACCATCCATGAGAAAATTGGGTTGGAAAATTTGTGAGGTTATGTTGACCTTGTACATGCCCTTAAGGTAATCCTATCGCTTCACACGAGTCATACCACTGATCATACGTGAGACTTGTACGATTCATATGTTTAACATAGACAAACAAAATTGTAATAACCAAAATTTTCCATGTGTCAACTGTTTAATGAATGTTCACATTTAATTAGAAAAATGAAAAAATAGTTATTCCAACGCTTCGCGCAGTATTTCTAGGTTTGATGTTTGGCAACATTGGTTTTATCTCCGTCTCTTTTTACTCGACCAGGCGAGTTTGACCTCCATGCTTTTCAACGTCGATCTGTCAAAACAATGTCAGGTGCGTGAAATATAAAGCATTGTATTCGGGCCACGACTGGTAAAAAGCGTGGAAAATTTGTGTCGACGAAATATGTCGGTTAAAAATGAAATATGTGTGGAAATTCGAATGAGTGAGATGAGGTTAGGACTACAGTCAGCTGTTGCCTTGCTGCCACTTGTCTTTATCCTAGCAAGTGGTAATAAATCCAATACCGGTAGTTCAAATTAAACTTGATATTACATAAAAATTAGCTCAATAAGCGTAATTTTTTATGAGAGCATTGGATTACTACAAGTGTTAAGTATGTAAATCTGATTATTTTTGAGAATCTGACGGATTCCCACTATTATATACACTTTTGTAGCGACTGGAAATTGGGTTTTTGTATGTCGTCTCGGAATTCCTTCACAAAAACACGCAATTTTAATTTTTTCTCTGTAATTAGGTCGGGAACCGACCCTGAAATTATACAGAGACGATTATTAATATATTTAGTGAAGCTCAAAAAAAATTTTCAAATCCTATGGATTGAAGCCTGGCGATAGGATTACCTTAAGGGATTAGAATATTGTGAGGGCCTCAAGGATTATGTGGTTTTTAGTTGCGGTTGGTACAAAAATTAACGTCCGATTAATTAAGGGGCTACATCTACCTAGAAGCCCGAAAACACGGTTGGCGGGCGGGTGTAGGCCCTTAACGAGAGTATTCTTAGGATCAGTTTGAACATTTACAACTACACTATGTATTGTACTGGGTTTCAAATTTTTTGAGGAATTGTGATTTCAATATTTTTCACCAAAAATTCGTGTTAAGTAAAAAAAATGCACTTTTTTAACACAAAGGTACATATACTGAGTCATTAAAAAAAATCACCAAAAAATACAGAAAAACAAAAACATCGCCACCGACCGATGTTAAAACTTTCTTCGCGACGTTTGGCGGTGACACTTCAACTTAACAGTCCATCCAAAATCTAAAAACCAAACGGGTTATTGAAGTTAACAATAACCACGAGTCTATGACGACCGTTTATTTAAAAATCATTCGTTTTAACAACATGGCGATGAATTGAAACTCCAGCATACAAAATCTATGAAAAAAGTCGTCATTTTTACGTAACATTTGAAAAATGAAGTTCGATTTAAAAAAAGTGAGATCTTGATTTTTGATCTGATTGACTTGATTTTTTTTGTTTTCAATCATCCAAAAAACATGGTCCGGCCGCTCTGCGCGCTCTCACGCCCACCTGTATGAATTTTCGATTATTATTATAATCGATCAGACGGTTATATTATTATAATCGTTTTTTCTTCTTCAGTTTTTATAACCTTTTTTCTTCACTTTTTATAATCTTTTTTTCTTCACTCTTTATGATATACTTACATCGAGGGGGAAAACCGTTCTGAAATTTTTATTGAAATATTCTTAAAATTTAATGAGTCACAGCTCCTGACAGTCGGCCGGGCATGCGGTAGCAGCACCATACTTTAAACTTGGAAAGCGTTTTCTTGAAACACTGGTTTCCAAGTCGGTGGACATGATATCTCGAGAACCACTCGATGGATTGTTTCCATTTTTACCGGAGATACGACGAGAAACATTTGAAGGTCGTTGACGATCTTACTTTTTTTTTTTTAATCCATCTTCATTTTTTAATAGTTACGTAAAAATTACAACTTTTCAAATAGTTTTCGTATGCTCGAGTTCCAATTCGTCGCCGCGTTGTTTAAAAAAACGATTTCCAAAATCGACGGTCATCAACGACTCGTATTTATTGTTAAATTGAATAACCTGTTTGGTTTTTAGATTTCGAATGAACCGTTTAAGCTAGTGTCCACCGCAAAACGTTGCGAAATAAAATCATGCTGCTGGCCATGGTTTATTGTTTTTCTGTATTTTTGGTGATTTTAATTATGGCGGGATCCTGAATTAGAAGGTCCGAAAAATCGTTTTTTTTTTTTAATGCTTAAATCGATAGATAAACTATCCAAGAATATATTTACAAAGTTACAGAGGCCAATTGTAAATATTTTCGAAGATACAATGCCAAAAGCAGAGAAACGATTGACATTTGATATTGATATTTCCTCCTATTGAAAACTTCGAAGCGCGTTTCCTCCAGTTTTCATTTTCACGCTTTTTCCAAATTGGCGGGCGTGATAGCAAAAAAAACTAAACGACCTATTGAATCAAGCAAAGTTTATTTTCTTTAGTATGGAAAATCTCTTCTAAGTGAATTAAAAAAGTCGTTGCAAAAGTCTTTTAAAATAATTTTTATAGCACGTTCAAGTGTTTTTTCAAACACATTTTTTTTCAAACCTGAGAAAAGTTATAATTTCACGATTTTTTCAGCCTTTTCTTAATTCACCCAGAAGAAAAATATATGACAATTGAATTTTTTTTGGTTTATTTGGTTCAGTCAAGAATAACGAGTTGCATCTTTTCCGCCGATTGGGGACTGCAGTGGCAAGACGCACATTAAATAGGCTGATAAATATGCAGTCATTTATTGTTTCATGTTGAAACTTTTTTTTTACATTTCAAATATACATGAAAAGATACCTCAATATTTAGTGGGCCCACTTTTTTCCCTTCTAAAAAAATTTCCGAAAAAACGCTTTTTTAGACCTTCTAATTCAGGCGTCCGCCATAAGGCTCAATATATGTACCTCTGTGTTTGAAAAAATGCATTTCTTTTTCACCAACCGTTTCCCAGAAAGTAAAAATCGGAATTTGGTAATTTTTTTCGGGCCTCGAGGTAGATGTAGCCCCTTAACATTCACGAAAACACCCGAGCCCCCTTTTCACGCTTTCGTCATTTTCCATTTCTCTTCAAACTCAATGACATCGGGAAGTTTCGAACAGCGAATAATCGTGACGTTATAAATTCCAAAGAAAAACAACACGTTCAACATTACATCGCTGAAAGAACTAAACATTTTTTTAAATAAAAATATTCACTAAGCCTTATCAAAACAACATTGCCGTTTTTGTTTCCTAGGTTAATCATTTATTCGTGTCTTTTCGATCGATCGATGAGTCATATCCTCCCATATTCCGCAATGCACAATGATAATGCAACTCCGCAAAAAGCTAAATGTCACATTTATAGCTGAATTGCCAAACAAGTATTTCCCGAGCGCCGAGTATTTTTTTCATCAGCTAAATAACAACAATAATAATAAAACGTATCGATGAAAGAAAGGAACGAAGCTCGTGAACATCATAAATAAATGTGGGAAAGGGTAAGCGAATATTCGTATGTAAAGACGTGTATGGAGAAGACATTAAGTAGGGTCTTTGTCCTTCGAAAAGACGGTAGTACAAAAGTGGTATCAGTCATCCGTTTCTAAAAAGTTTCGAGTCGTATAGACAAAAAAGCAAAAATGTCCGCCGTAGATGGCCGATTCTTCTTTCTTTCGTCTTTCTCAAGCTAGTAGTCTTAGGAAGTTGCTCTCCCGCGTGCCGCGGGGGAGTTCAGTGATGAAAAAGACGCGTTGGTATTCTGTCGAGTATGGAACTTTCCATGATCGCTACGTCCTCCTCGGGATAAATGGCGTCCGTTATGTCCCGTGATATTTCGAGGGCCACCGCACCTTGGCTCTCCTCGTTCTCGTCACCGTCGTTATTGTCGTCTTCCGGAGATCCCTGACCACGATACGCAAATAAACGGCACGTGTTAATTGGTCCAGCGAGAGGGAAGATTAAGGGGAGGGCGGTACCTGAGTAAACGGCGAGAAAAACAGGTAAACTTCGGGAATTTCTATCTCAAAAACTAATGTTTCGATTGGATCCGGGTTTTTTTGTTGGAAAATATGTACATTTAGGTATGTTTAAGAATTTTTTAACCCTTGTATTGCCACCCAAAAAAACTCACAGCATCTGCCACCCGGGTACCTCGCCTACGAAATTCTTGGTAAAAGTCCATTGTAAGTAAAAATAATTACATGCATTCGATCAATATTTAATTGTTCATATTCCAGGAAGGTATTCCTACCTGAATATAACAATTAAATTATGTACAGTGACCTTGGGAGTGCATTGAAGAATGCAAAACATGCATTCCTCAAGAAATGAAACCGTCGAACTCAACGTATGTTCGTATGTTCGTATATTCCGAAGAAAAACAAAGCGGTGATCCTTCTCAGTACGATGCACAGTGATGCTACGATCCCTGATGTATCTCACCAGAAACCAGAAATGATGTTGTTTTACAACAAAACCAAAGCTGGCGTTGATACTATGGATCAAATGTGCATGAAATATTCCACCCAACGGCGACCGTGCAGATGGCCGCTAGCTTTTTTTTACAATATTTTGGATATCGCCGGTGTTGCTGCGTACGTTACTTACAATGGAAATAATGATATGCTTGCAAAAAAAACTAACAGACGCAGACTTTTTCTACGCCAGCTCTCAGAAGAACTAGCCATGCCAACGATAGAAGAGCGATTTTCTAACCAGCAAGTCATACGAAATCATGCAACGAAAATCGCAATCGAAAGTTACTATGAAAGGTAACAGAAGTGGTAACTGATAACAACGGTCAACGAGACGCTAGTGGTAGAAAAGTTGTAATTGGATCATGCTACATTTGCAACGAGCAGTCTTTTCGAAAGAGAAGAAAGACAAAGAAGTCTTGCGTTGACTGTAATAAGCCCGTTTTCGGTCAGCACATAGCAAAAATCACAAAATGTTTGAATTGTAATCATTGATTTCTAATATATCTGTATAAAAGATTGAAATTTAATTATTTTTTTGTAATTTTTCACACGGTATTTGTTTATTACTGTGCAAAAAACGAAAACTCCATGATTTTTGTCCAACAATCACATTGCAAAATATGATAGTTATTATTATTATATACAGTACATTCAATAAATAATCCATTTGAAATAAATATATATTGTTATTATTTATATTTTAATCCATATTTACTTATTATATTTTTACAACAAACTTTTTTTTATGTACTATACGAAAATCATGGTTTTTCTATCGGGGTACCCAGGACTCGGGTGTGTTATACGTGTTTTTCTTCAAATGTAAAATTTTGTTAAGTTAACATTTTTTTTAAATATCTAGAATGCAAATTTCGATAGAGAATCGATCAAATCATGGGGAGTCGGGAACGTTTTGGCCAATCTTTTTTGGAAACAAAAATTATTCAACAAAACGTACGCCGATGGGTCTCCGGGTGCCCGGGTGGCAACACAAGGGTTAAAATAAATTCGTTGACGGGAAGCGATTCGAACGCGATTATCTCGAAACATTGTTTTCAAAGTCGGTGCCAGATGTATCTCGAAAACGGCTTGTCCGATTTTGTCCAAATTTGGATACAATATTCTTCGATAGGTTTTTTCGCTCGCAACGTAGGGGTTTTTCATTTGATTGAATCATTGCTTTTTTATGCAGTGTGTATGCAATCCAAAATCGTCGGAAATTGCGAGCGAAAAACGAATGTTAAATTAAAACGGACGCAATTCCGTCAAAAATGAAAATTTCAAAAAAATCCTACGTGTCGAACGAGAAAACTATAGAAGAATATTGTATCCAAATTTGGACAAAATCGGACAAGCCGTTTTCGAGATACATCTGGCACAGACTTTCAAAACTATGTTTCGAGATATTCGCGTTTGAGTTGCTTCCAGTCAACGAATTCATTTTAAAAAATTCCTGAACATACCTCAATGTACATATTTTCCAATAAAAAAAAACCCGGAACCAATCGAAGCATTAGTTTTTGAGACAAAAATTCCCGAAGTTTACCTGTTTTTCTCGCCGTTTACTCAGGTACCTCCCCTTAAGTGGGAATAATAACCGTACTTGCTGACTGCTAGACGCTTCGGGTCTCGATTGATCAGCCTCTGCCAAATCTTCGTTGTAACCCGGGGTGAGCGACGACGAGGTAGGAACGGCGTTGATACTTTCGAGTGGCATCGCCGCCTGACGGAAATTAAATTGATTAATTATTAACGCATTGTTCATCCTCTCCTATATACAAAGAATGTATTTTTTGTTCCTCACGGCCTTGCGGCTTTTTGTTACCCCATTACTTTCAGTTCTACCGCACACTTGCCACTTCACGATTTTCATTTCCTTGGAGAACCTACCCAGAGTCGCATTTGCACGAGGGCACAGGGAAAGTGTGGAATGTCAAGTGACCAATAAAATTAATTGAGCGGCAGGAAAGATCAAAGAAATTGAAAGAATAATTTTCATATAATCAAGAAGGTCATGCAAGAAAAAGAAAAAAAAACGGCTTAACAACGAAAAAGTGGACAACGGCGAGTCAGTCAACAGACAACGGGCGAAGAGTCAAGATATACAATCAGAGCTCATTTTTGTTCACCTACGATATCCCTTACCTTTTTCAATAAATGTACTGTTGAAAAATGAATGAACTATACCAATAAATAAATTATACTACACAAGTATTTGGCCTGTCAACGCCGCAAACGCACCGCGGGTCCACTACCCTCGGTATGCGTGGCATATTTCTATACTATTTTTCTGATTCAATTTCCATTTGTTCCTTACGGCAAGCGTCGCCAAAGGGTGCCCCCCCCCCCCCCCGAGATTCGAAAATATGTATATGAGGGTCTAAAGTGTTTAATATTCATATTTCCACCACCCACCCCTGGCCCATTAGCTGGCGACGATCTTGTCTTAAGGTGTTCATAAGGGCCCTTCTGAATCATTGGTGAATTACAGTGGCGCTTAACAAAAATAAATCACAACGAATTATTATACCTAACGATGAACAGGATTAAAAAAATTCGCGCAAATTTAGTAGATTTAGACATTTTTACATTTTCTCTGAAAAGTCGCGGCTACGAAAATTCTTCTGCTAGACACAGATTTCTAAGTTTTATCACTAATATTTTCTTCAAATATTCGGTGACCTCTGTTTATCGTCATTATGGAATCTTTAGACTTTTGAGATTATTAAATTATTAGATAGAAATGTGGCCAGCGTGTCATTTCCATAAAGCGCCGTATAGATAAGACGATTTTTAGAGTCGTAATTTTTCGTTAAAAGTTCGGCATCTTGGCTTGGTAGTTTATCAGTATACTGGGATGCATTGTTCCTTGATTATAGTCGAAAATCGGTTAATTGTTAAATATTCGGGTTCGTGAAAGGAATACCTTAAATGTTGTATAATTGAAATATAAACTGACGTTAGAATCCGCACGAGGGTATCAATTTTGTGCCATGATCACGCAATGAGCGAGTTTCTTTGAATTAAAAAAAACTATTCGTTTTCATGCAGAAAATATTGTGGCGATAGCATTTACGATCGTAACGAAAAGGAAGGAATGAGAAATACAGCAAGACTGAGTTGGAATAGACGAGTGCAACTACTGCAAGGAGTTCAAAATAAGGAAAGGAAAAACTAGTGGGAGGACAAGAGTATATTAGGAGGAGTCGAAGAAACATGGGCCGGGATGGGGTGTGGGAGTGTAGACAGGGAGAAAGAAAAAGGATTTAGGGAAACGGTGTGCAGGCTACGTAAAAAACGGAGCAATCGTTGGTGCATATGCGCAGAGATACCGTGGCAAGGAGAAAGGTAGGCGGAGTTATCGTGGAGAAGGTCGGAAGCTGGATAGCAGGGAAGGAAGAGGCTTTGCGGAAAGTTTCTCGAAAAACAATTGCCCAAATGATTATTTCTCGATAACAATTGCCCGAATAAACAATTTCGCAAATGGACAATTTCCCAAATGAACGTTTCCCCGAATCAACAATTCCTCGAATGAAACATTTCTCGAACAAATATTTTCGACGATTTTTTCGGGAAACCAATTTTCTCGGGTCGATTTTTTCTTGCATTAATTTTCCTGTTATTGATTTCGGCATTAACAGGCGCCAGAAATATACGTTTCCACACTTAGCATAACCCAGAATCAACGACGTGGACGTGGTGGGTTAAGACTCCTTAAAAAAAATTGTTTATTTTTAATTTAATATTGTTTCATTAAAATGTTTTAAATTTTGTTTTATTTTTTTATATTTATATTTAACCCAAACAAACCCAAAAGAAAATTTGTCGACTGGGGAAATTGTCCATTCGAGGAACTGTCTATTCAGGATATTGTATTCGAGAAATTGTTTATTCGGCAAATTGTGTACGAGAAATTGTCCGTTCGATAAACTGTGTTCGGAAAATTGTATTAGGGAAATTGTTATTCGTGAAATTATTTTCGACGATTTTTCCGCAAACGAAAGAGACCAAAACAAAAGTAGTTAGAATTTCTACTACAGTCAGGGAAGGCCTGGAAGGATTTGTGCACATACATAAACCGCTTCGAAAAATTAGAGAATGGACAGTAGAAAGCTGCAAGGCCGCCGCGGAAGGAACGCAACGAGACAGGTCGGCTTTTGTGGGGAGAAATATTGTTAGTTACTGGTTATCAGTTTTAAGCTAATTTTAACAAACTTTGTAAAATCCTAAGGGGGGGGAGTCGTTATACCTTGGTCGATTGATTGACGATCGCTCGATTTAGCAGATTCGCAATATTTAGAGTTTCTTGGCCGACTAAATTTCTATAGATAAAGATTCATACGCCAGTGCCAACCTCAAATTCAAAATGATCGACCAATTGCGGATGTTCCATCTGTTGCACCTGCCCCGAGGAATGGAGAGGAACATATATTTCAGACAGCAGCATTCTATTCGACGCGTTCGACGGCGTCAATGCACGCGCTTGTGCTCCAAAGTCCGAGTCCTCGTCGCTCGACTGGCAACTTTCGCTGGCCGTTTGATCCGTCACTTCGTTCTGAGAAAAATTCCAAGCATCGATGATTACCTTGAAGAGCAAGATGTGCGCTCAACAAACGTCAGTTTTGATCATTGTTGCTTCATCTTTGGCCGCCTTATAATAAAAAAAGGAAACTCTAAAGACGATCGAATCCGAGATAAAACGTCGAATTGTGAATTTTCTAGATTTTCCCAAATGCTACGGAAATTTGAAGGTGGGAAGCAAAATAAAATAAACGCGTTCAGCGCACTCGACATGATGGCAAAATATGTTAAGTTAATGGGCTACATCTATCAGGGTGGGTCAAAAAATTGCATTTTCCGAGAAATATTTGAAAGTCGTTGAAATCACTCTTCTCAAATCGATCTTCATTTTTTAATCGTTACGTAAAAATGACGATCTTTTTTCTTAGATTTTGTATGCTCGAGTTTCAATTTGTCGCCACGCCGTTAAAAAATCGATTAAAAAAATCGACTGTCGTGAACGACTCGTATTTATTGTTAATTTGAATAATCCGTTTGGTTTTTAGATTTCGGATGGAAATCTAAAAACCAAACGTCGTGAAAAAAAGTTTCACAATCTGCCGGCGGCCATGTATGTGTTGTTTTTCTGTATTTTTTGAAGATTTTTTTACAGGCTCTCAATATTTTGTGTTAAAAAAATGCGCTTCTTTTTCACAAACTGTTTTCCAGACAAAAAACCGGCGTTTGGCATTTTTTCGGGCCAATAGGTAAATGTAGCCCTTAATCAAAGTTTAAATTAAGGTTTTTAAAATCCTAATGTTCATTAAAGTCTAAAAATATTTGCTTGATTCAAATTCCAAAGGTTTTTCGAGCGTTGAAGCGCCTGCGTTGTGGGAAAAGCGAAATTTAAAATCATCCATTTTCTTCACGCTACTCCAAGGTGCATCTGGCTTAAAAAAAATATCGCGAGAAAAGTACGAGCATTTCGTATTTTTCGTGAATGAAAAAGCGACAGAAGAACATCGTTAGTGGATGAATTTTAATTCTCACCAGAGGATTACTCAACGACTGAGTATCCTGAAGAGCTCGCAAGGATCTCAAGAGGCGAGGTCGTAATCTGTGATCGTTGCTGATGGCTTTTATTTCTCTGAGTATAATTACCAAGTAGTCCGGTCTTCGACGATTCGCCGCTACCAAAGATCCGAGGATATCTCTCATCTCGCCGCTGCAAAAACAATTGTAAAGTTAACAAATTCTTCGCATTTTCTCACTTCAAGCTTTATCTCGATCGACTTCGCGTACTTTATGCCAACGAATTATTTTCATAACATCTTATCCGCTTCAGTTCGAACGGAAATTATGCAAGAATAAAAAAATTTACTCGCACTCGACATTTTCAGTCTTGAACTACAAGGAAATAAGCGTGAAAAGAAAAGGGCACCGACTGCATCGCACGCGTTGAAAATAAAGTGGCACTGTATTAAGGTAGTCCTATCGCTTCACATTAGTCATACCATTGATCATACTTGAGACTTGGACAATTTATATTTTTACCATATGCAAAAAAAATTGTAATAAGAATTTTCCCATGTGTAAACTGTTTAATGAATTTTTACATTTAATTAGAAAAATTAAAAAATAGTTATTCCAACGATGCGCGCAGTATTTCCAGGTTTGATATTTGGTAATATTGGTTCTATCTCCGTCTCTTTTTACTCAACCAGGCGAGTTTAACCTCCATGCTTTTTAACGTCGATCTGTCAAAACAATGTCAGGTGCGGGAAATGTAAATTGTATTCAGGCAACGACTGGTAAAAAGCGTGGAAAATTTGTGTCGGCGAAATATGTCGGTTTAAAATGAAACACGTGTGCAAATTCGAATGAGCGAGATGAGGTTAGGACTACAGTCAGCTGTTGCCTCGCTGTCACGTCTCTTTATCGTAGCAAGTGGTAATATATCCAATACCGGAAGTTCAAATTAAACTTGATATAACATCAAAATTAGGTCAATAAGCGTAATTTTTTCTGAGAGCACCAGATTACTACAAGTGTTAAGTATGTAAATCTGATTACTTTTAAGAATCTGACGGATTCCCACTATTACATACACTTTTGTAGCGACCGGAAATTGGGTTTTTGTATGTCGTCTCGGAATTCCTTCACAAAAATACGCAATTTTAATATTTATTTTCTCTGTAATCAGGTCGATAAACGACCCTGAAATTTTACAGAGACGATTATTAATATATTTAGTGAAGCTCAAAAAAAATGATGAAAATCGAAGCGTGGCGATAGGACTACCTTAAGGGATCGTACTCGGGGTACTTTTTTCACCTCATGTGACGAAGGGAATACACATCGTCGTTACTCTCGGCAACCTGGTGAAAGGAGGCGTGACTTTCCTCCCAAAAATTGTCCACCTGTTGCTGCGACGAAGTCTCGTTCGACAGAATATTGCTACGGGCAACCGGGGTTTCTCTCTCTTGAGATTGCAGATTCGATTGCAACTGAAGATTCAGCGAGTACTGCGCCTCGGCGCTCGAGATCGATTGCAACGGAAGATTGTCGGCTCCATGCTCGCGATTGCGTTTGTCTCTTCTGCGAATTAAAAGCCCAAATTCATGACAAACGTTTCAGTAAATTTCCATTAAATCAAAGTTTGTGAAAAAATTAGCAGCATTGGTCAGATTTTTAGAGAAATATCGAAATACGTTGAAAACGGTCCTTTAAGGGGGAAGATACCTTTAGGCGAGGAAAACATTTGCTGATTGTCATGATATTTTTTTAAAGGAAAGATTTCTTTGCTATTTTTTAGACTTAGGGTATGTTTTATTACTAGTTTTGGCTGTTACATGGCATGTTTAAAAAGTAATCTTTGCAAATTGCGGTTATTCTTTCGATAAGTGACATTCCCGAAAAATGAACATACATTTTTTTGCTATTTCTTGTTTGCTATTTCATTTATTGGGTTATAAATGGTGATATTCAATCGGGGGAAGCTGAAATCCTCCCCTATAAGAAGGTATGGGGTTTTAAGGGGTAAGGCCACTGTAAATTTTGCCAGACGAAAATTTGGCCATCGAAGGACAAATGTATGGTGCTGGGATTGCAGACTAACGGTAAATTTTTTTTTACCTTCTTTTTTTTATTTTTTCCAATAAAAAACTATTCGCAAAACTTTAAACGCGTTTTTCTCGAAATACGGTTTTTCAAAATGGCACGCAGCATCACTCGAACAATTTTCATTTTTTTTACTTGAAATTTTGACCAGATGTGAACATTAACATTATCTTGAGAATGTCGATCGGGATTTTCAATAACTTTATTTATTGATTTTTTATTAACAAAAAACTAGCCGTTTTTTTCGTCAAAAATCAATTTTTTTTTTCAAACGCACGCCAAATCCACAAAAATTGATACTTTTTAAAATCCGATCGACATTCTCTAGCTATAACCCTCTAGATTGATGGTTTTTTTTTTTGTTCTAGATTCAAAAGTGCACCAGTGGTGCTAGCTGTGGAACCGCCATTTTGTTTTTTTTTTTGCTGTAAAAAAATTTGATAATAAAGTTTAATGTATGCCCGATAACACCCTTAAAAGTTTTTTTTCAATTACCTTCAATTTTGGAAGCAAAAAATTCGTGAAAAAACCTTTTTTTTGGACCGTTACAGTGGCCTTAGGCCTTAATGTTCGCGAAAACACGTTATAAAATAGGGTAGTTTGAACATTTCGACGCCTATATTGGGTTTGTTTAGGTTTTTGAAAAATTCGAAATTAAATTTAACGTTTTTTTGCTCGTAAAAAATTTGTTAATGAAACACTTCAGCTTCCCCCGACTGAATATCATCGTTTATAACCCAACAAATAAAAAATTATTAAACATTTTTTTAGGAAAAATCACTTAGCTAAAGAATTACCAAAATGATCTTCTATATTGTATTTTCAAAATTGGCGTAGCGTATAGCTAGAAAACTGATGGACCGATTAGTTTTTTTAGTCTATCACATCGAAAATCAATGCTTTTACAAACAAAAAGAAAAGTATTCTTTGATTGGAAAATTCAGCCATTTTTGTCGGAATATTCAATCTTTTTGTTTAAAACCTTTAATGTTGATTTTCAACTTTTCTTGCTTTTTCTTGGTTCATATTTTGCGTATGAGTGTTAATGAAAGAAAAATCTTCGTTGGTTTTCTTAAGATTAATCCCGCCGACGCTACGTGTCACGTCGTCTGACAACATCTGCCGCAACCCGTTTAGAATACCATGCCATACCTCTATCGTTTTTAAAGATCAATACATTTTTTTTAAAATACCATGCCGATTTTCATTATTCTTTTACAAAGGAAAGATTTTTATTCTTTAGTTTATCGCTACTTTTGGGTGCTAAGGGGAGGGACCTGAGTAAACGGCGAGAAAAACCGGTAAATTTCGGGAATTTTTATCTCAAAACTAATGTTTCGATTGGATCCGGGTTTTTTTTATTGGAAAATATGGACATTGAGGTATGTTTATCTCGATTATCTCGAAACATAGTTTTCAAAGTCGGTGCCAGATGTATCTCGAAAACGGCTTGTCCGATTTTGTCCAAATTTGGATACAATATTCTTCGATAGGTTTTCTCGCTCGCAACGTAGGGGTTTTTCATTTGATTGAATCATTGCTTTTTTATGCAATGTGTATGCAATCCAAAATCGTCGTAAATTGCGAACGAAAAACGAATGTTAAATTCAAATGGTCGCAATTCCGTCAAAAATGAAAATTTCAAAAAAACCCTACGTGTCGAACGAGAAAACTATCGAAGAATATTGTATCCAAATTTGGACAAAATCGGACAAGCCGTTTTCGAGATACATCTGGCACCGACTTTGAAAACTATGTTTCGAGATAATCGCGCTTGAATCGCTTCCAGTCAACGAATTTATTTTTTTTTAATCCTAAACATCAATGTACACATTTTCCAATAAAAAAATCCGGATCCAATGGAAACATTAGTTTTTGAGATAAAAATTCCCGAAATTTAACTGTTTTTCTCTTTACCTTAGTGCCAAAAGTAGTGATAAAACATACCCTAGGTCTCGAAAATGTTGAAGAAATCTTTCCTTAGAAAAAAATGAAAATCAGCAATTTCTTCCTACCCTAAACGTATCTTACCCCTTAATAGTCAGTTGGTGTCTGAACCGGTAGAACAAAAAAAAATCTGTGGATCTAAAAACTGTGTGTTGTCGGACGATCAATTTGGAAACAATGTTCTCCAAATTTTAATTTTGTCATAACAATTTACGAATTTCGGTGAAACAAAAACCAAATAATTCCCCAAATTAGTAATCGACAATAGTGGCGGCGCGGTCAGGATTCGCCTTCGGCGGCCTCCCGCGGCAAGTAGAGTTGGTTTAGACCAATGCTTGGGTTTGCTTGAGTAAAATAAAATTGTCTGTATCAGCCCACGTTTTCCACAGTTTCCCTGTGCCCTCGTGCAAATGCCAATGTTGCATTAGGAAACGAGTGACTGTGCGCAAGAACAGAGGGGGTCTCTCTCCCTCTCTCTAAGGAACTAGAAATAGTGAAATGGCAAATGCGGGGTAAAAGTGAACGAATAATGTCCCAAGCCGAAAGCATTGACCTGCAAATTCCAAAAATTCTCCAATACCATTATAGTAAACGAGCAATTTGATCTGCAAAACGAATAAAGCAATTTTCCGAAATACTCACACGAGTGCACTGTTGACGCTTCCGCCCGCAGTATTGGTCGACGTGACCGAATTCCCCGAGGGTCCGGGAATCGAGTCCAGCACAGTCTTCGTATTTCCCGACAACAGATTTTGCCTGGAGTAACTGTAAGAGTGGAAGGCAGAAAGAGAAAAAAGAGAGGGACGCCAGTGCAATATACGAGAAAAAAAAACACATCACACGATTTTTGTTGTCGACACATGCCTCTCAGGTTTGTGAACAAGCTCGGGGAGTTTTTGATTCGCGAGTTATTTCGTACGACGGTCAAAGAAAAAGGGGAAAAACCAAAGGAATGAATACGTATTTTTTTCCCCACCGATTAACAATTCGCCACGATTTGGGTTAGTGATAAGCGTAAAAAAATAAAACGATAAACACAGGTAAAAGAAAGCGATTGGTCATTTGGAGTGCGAGGAATGTTCAACGCATTGTAATTTGTTGTCTTTTAAATTCACTCTGACTCACGAACGCGTGTTTACGTACCTAATATCTCTACCTACCCGTTCAGTCTCGCGAGCTTTTTGCTTTCGTGCTCTCACTTCGTAGAATGATTGCACCATTTTCGTGAATCGGTCCTACGAGTGACTCTCAACGACGTGATCTCGTCAACTAACGAAACGACGCAGAGAGAAGCACGAGAAAAGGAAGAAAAAAAGCGTATCTCTAAAGACCGTGAACGTTTATTGGCCTGAGTGAAAGATTTACAATCGACGTGTAATCGTACGGGTCAGTCGAAGCCGAGGGAGGAGGAGAAATTCGCGCAATATTGATTTTTTCGCAAAAGAAAAAGTATGCACGCGACAAGAAAGCTATGGAAGAATTTTTCTTCGTTCATTTCTCCCCGCGTTTACGTTTTTGCCGACGTTGCTGCTTTACCTTCTAAAATTGTCCCAGTAGTTGTTGGCGCGATTGCCCGGTGGAACCTGGTTGTTCAATTGTTGATGATGATTTTGTTGTTGCTGTTGCTGCTGCTGCGCTGGTTGTTGTTGCTGCTGCTGCTGTTGTTGTTGCTGTTGTTGTTGCTGCTGCTGTGGTTGTTGTTGTTGAGAAGTACCGGCGGAGGCAACGGGAGGATTTTGCGAGGGTGCGCTCGCCGAGTTTGGCAACGAGACGAGATTAGGTAGAGAGGAGCTCGGGGGTAGCGACGCGTCGAGCGTGCTTCCAAGATGATGCGCCGGTCTACCCAAATTCGAGTAATCCTCGCGATTCTCGGGTATCTCGTTGTTGCGCGATTGAGTTTGACGGAATTGCTGCTGTAGCTGGGTTATCGCGCTTCTCATTGATTGCAATTCGCGCTGTTGGGCCCACAACAGTTGACAGCACTGTTGCATCGTCGTTCCCATCATCTGCAATTGTTGAGCTTGCGAACCCATCAATAGCTGACGATAATATTCCGCGGTACCGGCCGGACCTAACGAAACACATTCGTGCAGGGATATGTTCTCTTTTCTCAAATTATGACATTTTTGCTTTTTTTCTCTCTCTCTCTCTCTCTCTCTTGACAATTGCGTCCTCTCGTTCCGTCGTGTCACGAAAGCGCAATAACAAATGTCCGCTACGTCAAAAATGCGCGCGATATATCGTGAAGAATTGCTTGTCCGAATTTACCTTCCTAACTCTCTCGCTCTCTCCCTCTCTTTTTCTTTGCGTACCTACGAACCGGAAGTTGATTTATTTTTCATTACCGTTCTGCGGCGCATTGACCATTGGGGCTGGCTCGTTCCACCAACTAGTACCGAAACCATTTTCAACCGCCGTTATCTGCGGCCCGATGTCTAACAAATTCTCCGATGACGATACGCCGTCCACGCTCGGCTCGTTCGAACCTCCTGTTCAAAGTTCAACGATCTCAGTTGTTTTTCTTTTGGCCAGTGAGAATCAAAGGGACAAAGATGGAGGGAGGGAGAGAGGGAGATGGGCAGAGAGAGGAGAATTGCATTTTTGACGTACCAGCGGCGTTGGGATGTGGCCAAACGTTTGCCGGGGTACTGGTGTGACTGAGCTGCGAGTTCGAACCTCGACGACTACCCCAATCCGGCGCGGTTACGTCTCTGTTCACGCTTGAGGAATTGCTTTGTTCCTGCTCAAAGAACACATTGTTGTTATTATTTGTCTTAATTGTGGTGGGATATGCGAGCGTTGGCTCATCATCGCCTCGTATCATTTGCGTGTGTTGTAATTTTTGTTCAATTATAGTTTGAAAATTTGGGCTTAGAAGTCTCTTTGCCGTCGGCCCTTTCGAGCCGGGATTACCGTCTCGCCACGCCTCCGTGTGGTACTCTACTTTTTAACCGTCGGTTAGTTTCTCCTTTACGGGCTCAAAGAAGACAGTAAGGGCCTGAGATTTTGCCAGTTATCGAAACATCGACGATTTGTCCATGTCATGTCTGTTAAGGGGTAACACCACCAGGTGTGGCCAAAACCGATATGTGAAATTTGTTTTAAGATTCATGAAATTTGTTGCGAATTTACAATTGGGTCTTCAAACTATACACAAAAAGAGGACAAAAAGGGGGAAAGAATTTTCTCCATAGAATAATCGCGGCACCTAGCAGTCCGGAGCCATTATTTTCGCTGAAGCCAGTAGTGTAATTTTTCCAAATTGGAATTTACAACTGGAGAAAAGTACCAAATTATTTTTTATATTACTATAAAATACTATGAAAGTATCAAGAATTTAAATAAATTTTTTTTTTAAAGAAATGCCGTTTACTTTTATTCGCATTGCATTTGTTCAATTTTTTTGCTAATTAAAACGTTAATTACAAAAACATTTTTCATATTTCGCGAACATTTTCGGAACTCCTCCAGTGCCTTATATTTACATTGGGAAATTCTTAGGTATTTTGCTTCAGGTTCAATTCCAAAGATTTGAAAAATTGAAGGCTCTAGAGAAACTGCCAATGTGCCGTCATTTTCGCATTAGGTAAAATCGTAAAATCTACTTTGGGGCCGTCCATAAATTACGTCATTTTAAAATAGGGGGGGGGGGTCTAGTCATTGGATGACGGTAACGATAATTACACAATGACCATAGGAAGGATAGGATGATCGCAGGGGGGGGGGGGGGCAAAAATCAGCAAAAATCGATGACGTAATATATGGACGGCCCCTTTGTATTCGTTTCCGTGTACATTTCGAGGAACCAATTGCGAATGTTCAATAAAGTTAATTTATTTATCCAAAATCAAGTTCGAAGTCTGCATAAAAGTTTTCGTCCCAGCATAATGGTGTTTCCCCTTAAGAAATGAAACGTCAAGACCCTTTAGAAGATGATTACTTGTACAAATGTAAAAATGTCATAAAGCTAAGCCGCTTTTCATACACCCACAATAGCAACGAAGTCGCCTGATAACAACATTGGTACTTATGTCAACGTGACGCTATTTATATTCATCGAATGGATCTTTTTGTACACTTGGTGTGGGGTAACGTCTACACAGTACGAAAATAGATTCGAGACCTTTCGTACTAGTTCCTCCATCTGACGCTTCTTCGTCTGCGCCTGCTGGATGTCACCGTTCGCGTGATGATTGTTCGCGCTGTTGTTGTTGTTGTTGTTGTTGTTGCTCTGCTTTTTCTCGGCTGCCGGAAAACTGCCGATCGAAGGCGGCGGCGTAGGACCCGGAAGCGCGGTCGAATTGGCAGCCGCGTTATTGACGCACGTAAGACCGCTCGCTTGTTTCAGACGTCGCAATTCTGCTCTCGCCGCTTGCAGGAGGGTCGATTGTTCCTTCAGCTCCCGTGTTGCGGCCTTAAGCGTAAAACAATATTTATTTAGCGGAAATAAATATTCTATATAATATATAACATATTGTATATAATGTATTTTATAATATAAAATATACAATAAAAATATTGTACAATAATATATTTATATATCGGAAATAAATACCCGAGCACCGGAAATAAGCCGGAGCTCGAGTTATTTGACTTTTGATAAATACATTAAGGGATAAGGCCACAGTAGAATTTTCAAAAAATCGATTTTTTTTTCTTTCGCTACAACGGTGCTTTATCATCATAAGAATAAGTTACTATTCGACTTATAGCAAGAACATTTTTTTCACCGACTTTGCGCGTATAACGTAAGCCCACCTCTGGCACGGCCATAGAGTACCTAAAACTTTAAACGCGTTTTTCTCGAAACCGCTTTTTTCCAATTGGCGTGACAAATAACTTCAACAATTTTCACTCGATTTACTTCAAATTTAAAGGTTATATTCCTAATTGCATTTCGCAGAGAAGTACGTACAGAATTTCTGATTAATCGAAAACTTTTTTTTTTATGAGCTCTTTTATACGAAATTTTTCACTGAAAATTCATCAAATTACCTACAACTCAATTCAAATACCTACAACTTTTGAATAAAATAATATTTTTTAAATTCCGTACGTACTTCTCTAGGTATTCTAATGTAGATTCACGAGAATTTTTGTTTTTTGTTCTAGGTAAAAAATTGTGGATGCTAAATTTCACACCGCGGAGCGCCTAAAAAAAAGATAAAAGAAATTATTAGTAGTCGGCCATTTTGTACATCGAAAAAAATATATATTTTCTAACAAATTGATATTCATACTAAATAGATGTGTAATCAATTTTATGAGTGAATCACTTTTTCATACGAAAAACATCGTTAAATTCGCACATGATTGTATACCCGTTACTGTGGTCTAACCCCTTAATAGTTTCATTGTCAATTTTCACTCGGATTCTTTTTGCACGAGGCCGATTCATTTTTTCTATTGGATTTCCTCAACTTAGACGACGGATAACAATCACGTTTTCAATTTGAAAAATTGAAAAGTCGTTTCCTGTATTCGCAATTCTCATTGAATATCATTATTTATCCGAGCAAGGCAAGTAGTATCGACGAGAATTAAAATACCGAACCTGAATTTCTTCAACGCTAGGCCTTTCTTTTGAATTGCGCGATTTTCCTGCTGACAATTCGTCGATTTCGCTGTGACGATCGAAAGAATTGTACGAAGCTGCAGCTCCTGTATCGTCCTCGACGACTTCCGCATTTTCCGAAATCACTGCGTTATTCGCATTCGACTCGTGCTCCGGCTCGACCGTGGAACTCGTCACTTCGCGAACTCTCGTGGCCTCCTCCATTAGCGATTTCAAGTGAGCCAATTGAGCTTTCAGCACCTCGAGCTCGGCGGACTTGTCTCGCTCTGCATTTCGCGAACTTTCGGAACTCTGCAAATCAAATTACTCGTACAAACGGTCGCACGATATATTGTTTTTCAAAAATTACTTCAGAAGCTACCGTGCTTTGTAGTGAATCGTGCGGTAAATGCTTCGACTTGAACAAACTGGTATGCAATGTCATACGAAAATATGTCGTATATTTTTTGTTGAGCACTCTATTCGGGTTGATCGGTTTCAATTTCTTATTTGAGTATTTTACTCTCATTAAGGTATGCCTTGCACGGAGGGCCATCTTTGTGGGGCATGAGCCGGGCCCTTCTGAATCATCGGTAAATTACAGTGGCACACAATTAAAATAAGTCATAATCAATTATTATAGTTAACGATAGTATGGAATTAAAAAAATCGCGCAAATGTAGTGGATTTAGACATTTTTTTTTCTAAAAAGTCGACATATTTTTCTAAGTTTTATCATAAATATTTTCTTTAAACATTCGGTGACCCCCTATTATTATTGACGTTGCGTAATCTATGGAATTGTTCACACGCGTTGAGCAGTTTATATCAGGCATCTAGGGTTATTTACTGTATAAATTATTAGATAGAAATGTGGCCAGCGTGTCATCTCCATAAAGCGTTAAATTTTTCGTTAAAAGTTCCATAAATTCGCTTGAAACTTTACCATTATACTGGGATATATTGTATATTATATTCCTCATTATACAACGCTTTGCGTTTTTTATAGCCCACATGTTCCCACATCTTCATACAGTTTATCTTATATGCTAGTCCTTATATCCAATGCTTTGGATATAAGGACTATATCCTAAATAGTCCTAATATACTAAACTTCTCTATCCTCTTTTTTCAACCTATTTCGTCTGGCCAATGACTACTAGTTTAGCTTTTAAAACTATTTGCCGCAGTCTATTGTTCCTCCCTTGCTAGCCTACCGAGTTCCCTTGCGTAGTAGCATATTTCCTTCACTATTTTCCCGTTTAGTGTTCTGACCCACCAGTTTCTTAAACTTTCTCCTTCTCTTTCCTCCCTCCATTTGTTCACCCCTTCCACCCAGTTCCTGTTAATTTTCTCCCTTGCTTTCTCACATTTCCAAATGTGTTCCAGTGTTTCTTCTCCGTTTCCACATACTCCGCATATCTAGTTCCCATACCCCTTTTTCCCGCTTTTCCTATGTCTGAGTACACCTGAGTCTTGCCCCTCCTCCTCCCAGTATTTGTCCCTACCCGGCTCCACTTTTATCTCCTTGTACTCGTCGCTGAAAGTAAGGAGTACACGTACTAAACCCCGAAATGCAAATAAACATGAACAATATTGTTGAAATATAAAACGGAATGAAAAAGATGGAATTGAAGGGGATTCTACTGACCACACTAGCTCTGTCGGAGAGTTCGACAGCCTGAAGGTCAACCATCAGCTGATCCATGTGTTTCTTCTTGGATTGAAGGTGAGCGAGTTTGCTTCTGAGCATAGCTGTTTCCGCGTCGATCTCGTCAGGTTCTCCCTGGGGTGGTTGAGACCCGCGACTGGGTGTTTCCCACGCAGGTGACGGAGTTACCGGAGCTAGTGCGGCTTGCGCCTGATTCTCTTGCTGCAGAAGAGCTTGCTGAGCCTGGCGAGCCGCCATCAATCGTTCTCTCACTTGGATCTGCATTCCCGCGAGATTAGCCTGATGTTCCTGCAGCTCCGCGAGCTTCCGCTGAGAAGCCTCCATTTTTCGGCGGAGCTGAGCCTCGAGGGTCTCGTTACCGTTCTCCTCACCGTCCTCCTTTCCGCTTTCGCTATTCTACAGAAGGCGAAACAACGAACGTCGCTGAGAAATTTAGATAGGAATATGAGAGCGATGAAACATTGAATCGTGCGAATCAATTACGATCTTTGCATCGATAACTAATCAGTTGAATTATCGCTATGCAAAGAAGTTTAAATGAATAATTGGAGAGAAAAAAAAACTTGCTTTCCAAAACTTTGAGCAAGAACTTCCTGTTTATGGATTGAACGCACAAACGTTTTCAACGCCGCTCATGCATCACCTACAGTCTATTGCACTGCTCTGTCAATTCTGGGACACTTAAGGGGCTACATTTATCCAGAGGTCTGAAAAAATGGCCAAATTCCGAATATTTTTCTGGGTAACGGTTGGTGAAAAAGAAACGGATTTTTTTAAACACAAATGTACATATATTGAGTGCCTTTGAATAGAAAATCACCAAAAAATGCAGAAAGACAACAAAAACGTGGCCGTCGGCGGATAATACTGTTTTCAAAGTGGACGTGATGTCTCGGGAACCACTCGATCGATTGTTTCCAAATTTACAGGAGATACGATGATGAATATTTAAAGGTCGTTGACCTTCGTTGAAATCGATCTTCATTTTTTAATGTTACGTAAAAATGATGACTTTTTTCATAGACTTTGCATGCTCGAGTTTCAATTCGTCGCCGCTTTGTTAAAAAAGACACGATTAAAAAAATCGACGATCGTCAACGAAGCGTAATTATTGTTAACTTGAATAACCCGTTTGGTTTTTAGATTTCAGATGGAGCGTTTAAGTTGGAGAGTGTTCACTGCCAAACGGCGCGAAAAAATGTCATCATCTGCCGGCGGCCATGTTTTTGTTGGTAATTAATTTTTTTAAGGCTCGCAATATATGTACCTTTGTTTTAACGAAAAGGGTTTCTTTATCACCACTCGTTTCCCAGAAGAAAAAAATGGCTTTTTCGGGACTCTAGGTAGATGAAGTTAAAAAAAATAAAATAAAAATAGACCTCAATAGAAATCGAAAATCTCGCTTATCGACAGGAAGACGAGGATTTTGTTCATCTTCGTAAGTGCAGACCGAAGTTAAAGCAGTTTAGACGCATTTCATAAAATAAATGGTGGAAAAACGATTTTTTTGCCAATTGCAAAAAAGTAGTATCTACTTAATGCTTGACAAGCAAAATTTTGAATTGCATCAATTTGCGATTAATAAAAATAATTAAAAATTATGTTTGAAGGAAACACACACCCTTCGGTTAGAGTTAGTCACGAGAAAACGTTCTTGGGAGCCGAGAACGTCGAGGATTTCGACGAATCGTTTCATCTGATCGGATCTCAGAGGCTGATGATCACCCGACTATAAAACGCGTGCATTCAAATGTTAGTACAAACGCAAAAGACAACCAGTTGCTTAGAACAAAATAATCGTCAAATTTAACCTCGTCTGAAATTCCTCTGACATTATAATCCTCCAACAGCTTAGCCAATTTAGTCTCGCTGTCGTAGAGATCCTCCACCATCCTGCTCAATTTTTCGTGTTGCGTACGTGCTCGCTGGAGACAGAAAAATGATATAATTGTTGTGGACGAAGTGATTCAATGACGCCCCGCTTTGATTGGAAATTCTATTTACCGGATCGGACGATTGACTCAACGATTCTATCATCGTGGACGTGACTCCGATGTAGTCGCGTATCTGATACAGACGGCTCTCCACCTGACGCCTGTCCGGCTGCATTACAATAAAAAACATTTGATTTTTCACCCAATTTTCCTGCAATCATCTGAAAACGCCGGTTCGTCTTCCAAATCGAATTTATTCGCTGGGGTTTGCTAGCCTTCCTTTTTATTCGCCTCAAATTAATTTGAGAACGAATTGATGAAAAGTGATCAAGTTGAAAAAGTTCTTAATATCGCAGTATCGATACAGAAATATTTCGCGATTTTTTTTCATAATAAGAGGCAAAATACTTCCGTGACATCTTCAACTGACGTTTCCATAACTTGTCACCATAATTATTATAAAAAAGAACAACTTTTAGCACCTAAATATGGCTGACTTCTTCAAGTTTCATAAATCATTGTTTACATTGGATAAAACGAAACCTTCGATTGATATTTCACACGAGAGGAATCACGATCGTTTACCATTTTGTCGACATTGGTGGGTTTCGTCCTTTGTAGCTGAGGTGGAGATTGAGTTCTCGAGTCGGCAGGTTGAGCCATTTCTTGCCAATGGGAACACTCGTCCGTCGTATAATTGTACTGTCGGCCACCACCGTACGCGACTGAGAAGCAGACAAAACGGTTCATCGAAAATTTCACATCCCGAGAAGAGAAGAACAAAAAAAGGAAGGAATATTATTAGACGACTAAAAATACTAACCAATATCGGCGAAGTCGGGATACGATATCGACGGAGCCGAAGCTGTTGATCTTGCGTTACTGTTCTTCGTGCTTCTCACCGTTTCTCGATCGTTCACAGGCTGCCAATCGAGCTGAAACGTAACATTCGCGAATTAGTATCGCGAAATGTTTTCATACGCAAATTCGTCAGGATTGCATAATATCTCACGTTTTTTTTTCGAGAGGACAAATGAGATTTCGTGAAGGCACATATAGTCGATGGTAATGCCTGCACTCTGATGCTCTAACGAAACGACTTAGAAGCCTCTGGATATGTATTCTTAGATAGGAACTCTCCCCACTGTTTCAACGGCCTATTTATAGATTCCTCAATCCTCAAAACCTCCCTCCCAAGAGTGTGAAATGTATGATACGTTCATAGACCAAGAGTCTTTGCTTCTAGAACAACGCGCTGTCAACGTATACTTATGACAAACTTGGTCCTTCGAATTAAGGGACATTCCCGCCTCCTTGCATGCTTTTAATAACTTTCCCTTGAGTCATTTTTTGCCATGAGGGAAAGAACTTTCGCAACGCTAAATACATCGCGTCTCGTGGTAGAGCTGTGAGTTCAAACTCTCGACTTTTTCATGCTCGGTTGCTGAAATTACGATTTGTCAAACCGCATTTGGTATTTTTTCAAATCATTCTGCACATTGGAATAGCTTAAATGCCTGGATTAACATGAGGGTGAAGTTTGCATCGTTAGTTGAAAATTCCTTTTAGAAAATTTTCCTACAAAATTATCTAAAACAAATTATTATTATTTTTCAATCCACTTATTCGGAGATCTACATAATAAAAACGAAAAAACGACTTTGCATTATAACAAAAAGAAGAAAAATAGAAAGAAATAAAATTAAAATAAATAAAAAACTTTCGTTGCATTCCAACGATGCAAGCTTCAACACCATGAATTAACAAGGACTCTAAATAAATGGCACAATGGGAAAGGCAGCAGTTAGTGAATGGCCGACACGCAAAAAATATTGAGTGGTTAAGAAAAAAGTGGACTTTTTTGGTCAAATACCTTTTTTCAATTCTATATCAATGAGTTAAAAATTGATTAGGTTTCTCAGTTACATTTTCAGGTTGAAACTCTAATTAACTCATTTTTTGTGTCTACTTTAAGTGTGTACTTATAGAATTCAAGAGCTTATTCAAAAAGCCGCAACAAAACTATCAATAGTCAAAATCACTATGACTCTGTGCCAGAAATTTCTGCACAGAGAATAGAAAGTTTAACATCAATGTACTTATGTAACCAGTAAATGGACTACTAGATAGTTCTTCAGAAATTATTATTCACACAAACGTAGCGGTTGTACTACTAAACTGTACAATTATAGATCATTTTTGCATTCCTCATCTAGCAAGAAATGTAAAATTTGAATTACTATCAATCATCTAAGAGTTTGTATATTCGCACATGTGGAATCTTTATTGCTATCTTATAAAGCGAACAACAGTTCTATACTTTTCAGTTCCACCTCGAAAACGGAATTGAGGATTTTTATGAAATGGGATGAATGTAGGAGATTGAAGTTTGTATCGTTGGAATGCAACAATAACTATGATTTTTTGATTGCTCAATCTTCTTTTGGCGCATCTGAGCTACGAAATTCGTCAACGATTTCTTATGTTCCTTATTCAGAGATCCGCAATATGAATCTACAAAAAATGATTGGGAAAATAACAAAAATGAGGAAATAAAAACATAAATGAGGATTTTCATTGCGTTTCAACAATCCAAACTTCAACATGGTGTTAAAGTTTACATCGCTGGGAACAATAAAAATTCTTCCTCATTTTCTTCATTTCATCATTTTTATTATAATTTAAAATCTTTTTTTGCAGGTATGATTATAAATTCTTAATAAAAATCCTCAAAAATGTTTCAGTTATTTACGTAGGCTACATATATAAAAAAAAATGACGCAAAACGAAAAAGATATTTTCGTTTCATTTCAACTATGCAAACGTCAAAACCATATGGATTTAGCATTTTTTCTGGGTATGGAAGTGATTAAACTGGATCTTGTCTGTGGGAATATTCATTATGAAAGGCTGAATAACGGGATAAACTTCTACAAGCCAATATCTCCTGATTGGCCTCTGATTTGAATGACACTACTAATTTCTATTTGGTTGATTATTACAATCTTCGATCAAATAGATGAATAAAAACATTTTTTATGTCCTTATCTCCCTTCGACCGAATATCACCCAATCTTCCAAGTAGTATGCATGAAAGTAATGAGCGACACTGAAATCGGCGTACGTTTTGGAGTTCCTGGTCTCGTATGAAAAATGATGACATTGAAGTTTGCATCGTTGGAGTGCAACGATTTTTTTTCTTCCACCTTTTATTTTCTTTTTTTTGTCATTATCCAAAGCCTTTTTATTAAATTAAGGTGGTAAATTTCTAATAAGAATATGCAGAATCGTTCGGGTGATTTTCACAGCCTAGATGGGCCAAACAAAATTTTAGTGATAAAAAAAAATGCATTTTAGTTGCATTCCAACGATGCAAGCTTCAATGTCATGAAAAATGGCCATACTGGCTGTCTGCGAAATTCATCCTAAAATACAACTTCCAGCATTTAGAATGGAATGGACTTTTTTCTTCCCATATTCTTCCAGTGGTTGAAGGTCATATATTTAGTACTTGAAATCTTTAATCTGCCGATATATCTGATTATCAGATGACTGTTCCAGCTTCGGTGGGTTTTTATTTTACAGTCCCTTTGTAGAGAATTATTTTTTTGAGCAAACACAATCATGAGTATTTACAGAAGGCATTTGAAAAAAAAAGATAGTGCCTCACCAAATTGTTGGGATGTTGAGCTCTGCCATGATAAACCGATCTGGACGCAGCCTGTTGATTGACGCTGGGTATTTCTCTGTTCCGGTTGTTCCTGCGATTGCTCTTTGGGAGCGTACCGGTGTTTCTTGGGCCGTCATTGACTCCTGGCGCCATTGTGAACTTCCGGCAAGGATATTTCCGCGCAAAAACACTTTTCTAATCCCAAGAGCCTACTTTTCCTTTTCGGCCTTCGAGAGTAATAAAAAAGGGCGTGTTACATCGATTTAATAAGTACATTAACGGAAAACGGACGGAAAACATACCAAACTCACCGGACAGTTTCAAACGCTCGAGATACGAAAAAGATACGTGGACGGGGACAAATACGGCATTGGCAAATTGGCGAATATCGAACCTGGGTAAGGGCGACTTGAGAGGAACGCCGCTCATGAATTGCTTGCGTCAATAAATTTGGCAATTGGAACTTGAAGAAGCGTACGTGCTATAAATAAGCACGGAACATTGACGCATTTTGCACAATGTATATCAACCCGTTTGGTTAACGTTGGGAGAAAAAGTTTTGACAGCAGCACGCAAGAACGTGTGAACAGCAATGGGGCCTGTCAGCCGCGGCCATTTTTAAATGCCATCCCTGACATCTGCTAGCTAACCGCGCAATTATGAAAAGCCGGTTAATCGCGGCGTGGGGAACAACTTTCAGACGATTTTTTCATTTCTGTCGTAAGTTTTCAAATTGGGTGTACAATCAATACTCACCACTTATTGTGTTTGATTATTAAAAAGTTATTTGGCCAACGTCGTCGTATTTTCTATATATTTGTGAATATATATTTAGGTATCCGTTGTTTACATTATATATGCGTTTTGTATACTTAAATCGGATTTCGACAGGGGACCGTAGAGTGCTGCCCCTAACGGAAAATAATGGAAATACACATACAAAATTAACCGTTTAGCGGAAAATATATCTGGGTTTTTAAAACCGGGGATTTCTTGCCGGTAGAATTTTTCGTGAGATGATTTTGCCACTTTCAGAATTTAATTATCCGTAAAATGAATTTTTGGTGTAGTCTGGCAGTTTTATAAATTGTACACTGAGTCATAAACTGAACGGCAGTATGGCTGCCGCAGCGGCGGCCGGTTGAAATCGAACTGTAAAGCGACGACCGTGACGCACATCTCTGCTTTCAAAAGCTAAGGTCTTTGTTCAACTGACATTTCTCCTTCAGATTGAATGGGACCAGGTAAAAATGCTTCCACTGAGCTGAATTTTTTATTTCACTTCGTGGTCACATGGGGTCCAGTGACCCCAGCCGTGTTTAAACGACTGCCACGATGGTTCTATTGTTCCGAATCGCTTATAAAAATTCAGGGTGTTAGTTTGAACATTCCAGAATGTGGCATTCTCAGAATAATATTGTAATCGACATTCAAAATGGCGGAAAAAAATCAGGAATAGATCAATGTGCGAAAAAAAAAACAATTTTTACTTAAAAAATCATAACTCTTGCAATTTTCAATTTAAAAAAATAAAGAATTTAGGTATTTATTTAATTAATTGAAGAGGGCCCATTTCGGAGTCAAAAATCAACGATAATTGTGAAAAATGAGCAATTTATTCGCAACAGCGGCTCAAAAAATTATGACATAATTTCGTATTTCGGGGGCTAATCACATTACGCTTATGGAATTCTCCCGGCCATTTTTCAGTACATTATTAATCTCTGCTGAAAAAACTGCTACCAGGAAGCTGAAAAATAGGTACAGTTTGACTAATTATCGAACTGAACATTGGCACCGTGAAAATAAGAATTTACAGCACGGTTAAAAAAATTATTAGTATTTTTAATCGCGAATTTGTGCGAAAAACAAGCACACACAACATTAGGCTGTGCAAGCATGGCAACTTCGTAGACGACTCAAATGCTACCTACCTTATCCACATTCGGTAAAACTACTCGGTCAGGATAATTAACGAGGAATATTATTTGTTCTCATTCTCTCGAATGGTAACAATTACTTAGTATTAATTGGAGACCTATCTCAGAAATGATAAATTGTCTAGAAATTTCGAGAAAAAGACCAAATAGAGTGGAATTTTCTTCAAACGTAGAAGAATTTTGTTAATATCGCAAAGTTCTTGAAGTTCTTAAAAATTTCTTTCAGATTATAGACAGTTCAGAATACATTTTTTCTTCCAGCGAAATAATTTTTTACTCGGCCCGGGAATTACGGAGTTTCGAGAGTAAAATTGAAATGCTTGTAGACGATTGAAACTTATATCGCCGAGTGGTTAATTTAGGATGGATTAACCGTCCAAAAATAAATCCGTGTCACAACATAGTTTCGGAAATTTTAAATATTTACGTTCAATTCTTATCCATATGGAAATACACATGGCACCTCCTAAACACTAGTTATAGGGCTGTAAGGGGCTAAAATAATGCTCCGAGGTAAATTAAAAAACTGAGCAAACCTGAGCAATTATAGTGCTGGGAATGTCGTGTCAAAAATTAAATGATTTCTCTACTTCGTTCATTAATAACACTTGAAAAAAGATGTGAATTTTGAGCTCTAACGGTTTGTTTTCGGACATTAACGAAACTTGTAGGTTAAACGTGGCAACACCGCGTTAACTGGCTCTGCGAGTGAGCCACTCACAGTCAAGCATTAACTGGCGGGTATTTCAAAAATCGGCGGGTGTTTAAAACGTATATAATATTATAGTTTTTGAACTTTATAGTAATATGTATTTTTTCGTCCGCTCGACATTTTTAAAATTTTCTCGACTTTGTCGAATCGAAAATTCTTTATAAAACGTTGAACGTTAAACGTTTTTCACCGTGTAAGTAACTTGAAGCCGACGACGTTTTATCGGTAGTCACTCGTGCCAGTGGTAGAAACAATCGCTTTGCCGGTCTAGCTGTTATTTTTTCTTGAATTAAATTGCAACATATTTACGTTTAACATAAGTGCAAAAATGATAATTATCAGCCCTTCGACTGCACACTTCCGCCACGAACCTCTGACTGCATATGAGGTTCAGACGACCCCAGACGTTTTTCAGGTCGTTGTATTTCGGTAAATATTCATTTTTTTAGAGACGTTTCTTGTAGTTAATGATGGCTCAAAATTTATTTTATAAGATAAACAAAAATTAAGTTCCCAAACATTCGTTCAAAGTGTGAGATGTATGAAAAATACGAAAAAGATCATATTTTTTTTGTTTCAAAATATAAACAAAGTGCTTTGAGGTTTTTAAAGAGGAAGGTTTGTAGATTAATTGTTTAGAATTAATGGTTTCGAGATTAATTGTTGAGGTTTTTAAGGAGGAAGGTTTGTAGATACGGACAAAAGACAGTGTCGACTGTCTTTCAAAAGTATATTTTTTCGGAGGTTTGAATATGAGTATATTTTATATAGTGAAAAATGAAAAAAAAATCGACTCCTTCGGCAGATTAATTGTTGAAAACGTATATTTTCTGCATTTTTTTTACTTCAATGACTTATTATTATTCACATTTACCGCTATCGACGCATAAGTACATTCGGTGCTCGTTGCACAAAGTCCTCCTGCACAACGGAGACTTGCTTTTAGTTTTATGATCGCCATTGTAAATACATAATTTGCTGCAGTAGCGCAAAATAAAAAAAATCTATGAGCATTTTCTATCGTAACTTACATGTAGTAATAAAATACCAAATAAAAAAAAATGTTTTCACTTCCACCGCACTACTGCATAAACGGGGTCGATTCGACCCCAGGACCTTTTTCGACAGCTGCTCTTAGTACACGGGCAGGATGTAGGATGGGGACCGAGTGTCCACCTATAGAGTAGGAGTGGGGGAACATTCGAGCGCCGCACTGCGGCCGAAGATTGCCCCGTTTTGCGATATAGTCAGTTGAAACAAAAATGGGGTCAAATTGACCCAGTGTGCAATCGAAGGGTTAATATCATTTCACGGCTTAGAAGTATTTATCAACAATAATATGATTTGGATATTGCCAAATAATAATTTATTTTTACATGAAATTTTATTCACAAGAAGTTGGCAGCCGGTCGAAAACCCATTGTTTCATCCCCACTCTTGCAGCCAAGGAACGGTATCGAAACTCCTCAAGGTAATCCTATTGCCGGGCATCAATCCATAGGATTTTCATAATCTTTTTTTGAGCTTCACAAAATGTATTAATAATCGTCTCTGTAAAGTTTCAGGGTCGGTTATCGACCTAATTACAGAGATTTTTTAGTTTAATTGCCTGTTTTTGTAAAGTAATTCCGAGACGACATACAAAAACCCAATTTCCGGTCGCTACAGAAGTGCATATAATAGTGGGAATCCGTCAGATTTTTAAAAATAATCAGATTTACGCACTTAACACTTGTAATAATCCAATGCTCTTAAAAAAATTACGCTTTTTGACCTAATTTTTATGTTATATCAAGTTTAATTTGAACTTCCGGTATTGGATTTATTACCACTTGCTACGATAAAGAGACGTGACAGCAAGGCATCAGCTGACTGTAGTCCTAACCTCATCTCACTCATTCGAATTTCCACACATATTTCATTTTTAACCGACATATTTCGCCGACACAAATTTTCCACGCTTTTTACCAGTCGTGGCCCGAATACAATCCTTTATATTTCCCGCACCTGACATTATTTGAACAAATTGACGTTGAAAAGCATGGCGGTTAAACTCGCCTGGTTGAGTGAAAAGAGACGGACATAGAACCAATGTTGCCAAATATCAAACCTAGAAATACTGCGCGAATCGTTGGAATAACTCTTTTTTCATTTTTCTAATTAAATGTGAACATTTATTAAACAGTTTACACATGGAAAAATTTTGCTATTACAAATTACTTTTTTGCATATGTTAAAAATATAAATTGTACAAGTCTCAAGTATCATCAGTGGTATGACTAGTGTGAACTGATAGGATTACCTTAAGTCTTGTTTTCAGAGAACACGTAGCGGCATGGAAGGGTCGCACCGCAACCGGCGGCCACGCGCGATAATCGGAGCCAATCGGAGCCAGCCCAAAGCAAAAGAAGAACCTCGTGCGTATGATCACACGTGCGCGCCGTGATCACTTGTAGCCTACAAACACAGCACAGCGTGCAATGAACCTCCAGTAAATGACATTAGACATTATTTTCAAAAACCGCCAGAATGAGTGGCAATAAAGAGAAAAAAGTGAAGATTTACAAGAAAAAACGGAAAAACATCCCTGAGGAAAATTTAATAGCTGACTTGCAAGCCCGATACGAGACTGTGAGTAGAAACAAGATTCAACTTGGTTAGCTTAACCTCCAAATCCACCGTCGTTCGTCGAATAAGTGATTTTTTTTTCTCCCAACCTCTCAGATCGACGAGTCGAAGATAACGAAATTCAGTGATTTGCCATTATCGCCAAAAACCCAAAAAGGTCTACGTGAGAATGATTACTTGGAACCAACGGATATACAACGACAGAGTATCGGCCTGGCCCTCAGAGGAAACGATATTTTAGGGGCAGCCAAGACCGGCAGTGGAAAAACGCTCGCGTTTCTCATCCCGGTATGTTCCTAAATATTGCAAATTATGGTGATATTTCACCCCAACCTGGTTCACCTTCTATAGATTCATCGTATATCTCTTACGAGCTTTTATAAGTATCGTTGTCTCTGTGTTGCCTTATCATTGAAAAAGGTGGGAGCGTTACCCACAATCCAAGATTTAAAAAATATATTAATACAGTGAAACCTTAGTTATACGTTTCTCAAGGGATACATCAAATATGACGTATAAGTGAGAATAACGTAGAAGTGAAATGCAGTATGTGTCTGAAACGCTTTAACATTTGAAAATGGTGATTGGTGCATAATTCCTGATGTTTCTCAATAGCAGTATCTCTATTATGTTAGTGTTTGGTTTTCCAATCAAAAATTTGATTGGGAATAATGGAGTAATGGGCCAACTCAATTTTTTGAATTTCTGTTTTGCACTTCTATTTACTGCAAGTTTGTAACACTAAGCTTTGATGTTTGAGACTCGTAAATAACAGAAATGTTCGCATTGATAGGGGATATGTAATCACAGTACATGCATACATGATAGAGGTCAGAAACATCAAAACATCGAGACATCAAAATACAGTCACATGAAATTTTCTCCCGTGGATGAATTGAAGTGTGATTAGCGTAAAACTGAGAAAAAACGAACCTCGAAACTGGCGCTGGGAAATAAAATTCATCACGTATAAGTGAAAAACGTAGAAATGGAACTTTATTACCATATTTATGAACAGAATCTGCCGGGGCTAGAGAAGTTTGACGTATAAATGATCTAAACGTATAGGTGAAAAACTTATAAACGAGGTTTCACTGTATATTTCATTGTGTAGACCATGGTGAGACTTTACAAATTGTTTGAAATTTTTTCATCACAAAACACCGGAGATAAAAAATAGTTTAAGGTGTGTAATTTTACATGCGGTTAGATGGGCGAGACTTTCAAGCTCCGGGCGATGTAATTATTTGGCTATTCAGCACCAAGATAAACCATTTCTAACAACGGATCAATGTAAATCTAAATCTTCGTGACCATTTAGAAGAAAAAGAACCATCTTGCCCATGGAAAACCATATAATTCGATATTGAACCATCAAGGTTTGATAAAAGATTACGAATCTTGATTGGCGAATGAAGAGCATTGCTGTCACCCTCAATGTCCGCGGCTTTGGCCTATGTCAGTAACACTTAATATTAATTAATGGTAATAATAAATAATGTCGCGACATGAATATGAATAGGCATACTTATAAATGATGCAAGATTTCGTTCTGGGTTGTATAAAATATTGACTGACGCAGTTTTTTCATAATAATCATTGATAATGTTATACTTTTTCAAGTTGGTAGTAACACCAGAGTCTTTCTTTTTCACTTAATGATAATATTGGGTGTACAACTTCATTCGGTCCGTTTTTTTGCTTAAAATACGCACTTATTTGAATGATAAAATGACTTAATACATTAATCAAAGTATTGTCCATCGCTAGCCACTACTTTTCCCCATCTTTCTGGTAATTTATTAATTCTGTCGCGGAAGAAGCGTTCATCTTTTGAAGCCAAGAATGAATCGAGCCAATTTTTGATACCCTGTTGTGACGTGAAGCGTATTCGAGTCAAAGCGTTCTGCATCGATCGAAACAAATGGTAGTCGGAAGGGGCAAGGTCTGGGCTGTAAGGCGGGTGAGCCAGAATTTCCCACCCGCTATTTTTCAAATAGTTTTTAACCACAATAGCAACGTGAGGCAGAGCGTTGTCATGTTGAAAGATTATGGACTCGTGTCTGGTCGCATATTCTGGACGTTCTTCGGCTATAGCTCGCTTCAAACGGATCAATTGTTGCCTGTAGAAGTCTCCCGTGGTAGTTTGACCAGCATTCGGTGGGCTTCAGCTGCACTTTTCTTCCAATTGAAAGAGAAAATAAACACTTCCCGCAAATGGTGCTTATTTGGGACGAAATTCGACATTTTCACCGCAGTAAAAATTAGACTTGATGCGCAAAACTCAAAGGTCTGTAACCGATATTTGGTTGAGAGATGTTGATACTTCACGATACAGCAAAAATCAGCTGTTGCCGTCCACCATTTATAGATTTTGTTGTCTATACAAATAATGTTCAAGATGAAGTGGATGTTTTGGACTAAATATTTATTTAATTTAATGAGAACAACGTTTATAAAACTTTGATATATCTACTAAGGTTGCACGTGTGCTTGGGCGAACGAATGAAAAGCGGATGTTGCTTCGGCCGAGTCTCGTTTTAGAGAGAGAGTGTATCAAGCCGTTTCCCGCCTACAGCTATCGCGTTCGCTGACTAACCTTAACTTGCAAGGTAACTAGGAACTAGAGGTACAATGGAATTGGACAAGAATATGTCTTGGTGTGTTAGCCACTAGAGGCGTGACAGTCTTGTGTCCGTTGAAGTGGCGTGCGATGGCCACACATTTATAGCACCTAGAGCCATCTTTTGAAAACGGACCGAACTAAGTTGTACACCTAATATAAAAATGCATAATTCTACCCTTTATTAAATATATATTTTATGAAAAATTAGCATCTATACGGATTAAATCTATACCTCGTATGCATTGTTGTGAGGTTCATTGAAAAAAAAAAACGTAAATCGTCATTTGACTCAATGGACTGCTCCAACCTCCTTAATTCTCTGCTGCTTCCCTATTGCCACGATTTTGAAGTTTGCATCATTGGAATGCAACGCTTTTTTGGAATTTCGGAACCTTTTTTTCTTACAACTTGAGGTTGTAAATTTGTAATAAAAATACGTAAAAACATTCGAATGATTTTCATAGCCTAAATATGCCAAAAATAAGTTTTATCAATGAAAAAGAATTAATTTTCGTCGCATACCAACGATGCGAACTTCAAGGTCATCTGTTGCTATTGTTTTTCTCTACCATCCATTTGTGGCAGTCTTGCCTGTGTCCCAATACGGTACAACTATATTGTATAGAGATACATGGAAACTATGGAATAGTCCTACAGATATTGACAGCTATATTTTGGTCTCAGTGTTTATTAAAATAATTATGCATAACTTGAAAAACTACCAACGCTGTTTAGCCTGTATCTACTGCATTTTGCATTTTTCCTCGAGCTTTCGTTATGTCCCATAGTATTCCAACGCAAAGTTGAGCCCCATGAAATAAAGCGAGCCAATTTTCATTTGCCAAGTATAAAATGTTTCTCAATTTTCAGATATTGGAAATACTGTTCTGTAAAAGATGGACTCGCTTAGATGGGGTGGGAGCGCTCGTCATAACTCCCACTCGAGAGCTGGCTTATCAGATATACGAGACACTGCGCAAGATCGGCAATCATCACGACATCTCCGCCGGTTTGATAATAGGCGGCAAGGATTTACAATTCGAAAAGAAACGTATGGATCAATGCAATATAATAATTTGCACTCCTGGTCGCCTCCTGCAGCATATGGACGAGAATCCCCTCTTCGACTGTGTCACAATGAAGGCAGGCTAAATCAAACATTTTTTTAAATCGATGTAAATTCATTAGCCGTTTTTTTTCTTCCAATGCGAAGGACAACTGCCACTTTTCGTCACTGGCGGCGCTAGCATAGCACGTCCCGAACGAGCGGTGTCTAAGCGTTTGTTTTCAACCAGACGGTCAATCTTATTTATTTATTTACGATTTCTCGAATTATTTACGGGTAGACAGCTGTTTTTTAAACGTGGTTTAGTGTTGTGCGTAGGATGTACTGCTGAAGGAACACATTTTTTCCCCTAAGGATGAAATTAAAAAAATTTAATGTTAAAATATTATGTTTTCAGAAAATGTGTATAACCATTCACTTTCGGGGACGTGACTTGAGTTTGAAATGATTGGGACGTGCTATGCTGGCGCAATCTGCCCCGAGCTTTGCGAAGTCTTTCCCATTCTCATTCAATTAATTGATTATAAGATTGCACGAGCTTTCTGACCATAAGATTCTGAAGTTGTATCGCAAAATTGGAAAACAACTAAAGTTATTCGTATGTATGATTAAAATCGCTTATTATTAAACACACAAGGTTCTAGTCTTGGACGAGGCTGATAGATGTCTCGACATGGGTTTTGAAACCACTATGAATGCGATCATCGCCAACCTGCCTGCGGAAAGACAGACTCTCCTGTTTTCAGCCACACAGACAAAGTAAATTATGAATTGAACATTAATCTTGCACATTCCGGAATAGAGCATGGATACCGGTTTTCGATAGTATCGAAAAACCCGAATATCGGATTCAAAATCCGATGTCCAAAGAACGAAATAGGACTCTAATAATATCGATATTTCGATATCAGAGTTGAAAAACGTAAAATATCATAATTATTATTTTTATTTAACGTACTTTTACTTGTTTTTTAATTACGTTTAACACCCTTAAAATATTATAACATGCATTCAATATTTCCAAAGTGTTAACTTATTTAACCACGAGTGTGGAATCAGAAAGGGCCTTTTCTTCCGCGGTTTACGCCTGCAATAAGGTAAGGTCGTCTCTGAAAGACGAAGCTTCAGGTGCCCTCTATTCTTCTGCGGTCTTTGTTTCAACAATCTCAATCTCGTTAATTAGTGACCATGCTGTTGCCTGCCTGCCACAAACTATGCCATTTGTTCGCATTCTGGTAGCTACTGCTATATTGACTTGCGCCGAACTTCCTATCTTTTGTTTTTTTTTGTTTTTTTTATCTTATGTTGGGTTGGATATATTTGAGAAAATAGCAGTGTATGTTTAGAGAAATGTATAATAAATAATTATCTCAATTGAAGACTGTGATTTTGGATAAATACTGTGGTTTCACTTGCAAGGAATATTACTTAAGTGTCCACTGTCGATTTTGTTGAAACTCATATATGTGATAAAGCATCACAAACTATTATACAACTATTTTTTTGTTCGCGGAAAAACGGTTTTAAGGGGGGAAACCATCCCTCAAAGAAAGGCGTGTCGAGGGGTGGTTTTGCAGTTTCACCCACAAGCAGTCCACCGATCTGAATGAAACAAAAACCAAAATTCTTCTAAGGCAAAGCGATAAAAAAGCGACTATACAATAATTGAAAAACAATTCAACTAAGGAGTGACACGCTTTTCTTTAAGGGGTAGTTTCCTCTCTTAGGATCGTTTTTCCGCAAGATAGAAATACGCGTCTAATTGTTTTCAATGCTTTATCACACACGAGTTCCAACAAAATCGGAGGTAGACTTTTAAGTGATGTTCCTTGTTAGCTATACACTATTATTTCTATAACTTCCATCTTCACTTTCAAGCTTCTAACGTTTTTAATCAAAGTTTCACAATGGGGTTGAAGTTTGCATCGTTGGAACGCAACGAAAATTCTTTCCGATTCCTTATTTCCATCATTATCCAAAATCACATTTTGCAAATTTGTTGTAGATCACTAAATAAGAATCCTAAAAAATTGGGAAATTGAAAGAAAATAATTTCCGTTGCATTCCAACGATGCAAACTTCAACGTCATGTTTCACATAAATTCCAGAGAATATCGAAATACCTGTATTCCGATAGTCCAAGCTCTATCCCGGAATGACGAGATCCATAGTGATGAATAAACATGAATCATTGTACGTACGTTATCCAGATCCGTTCGAGACTTGGCAAGACTGAGTCTGAAGAATCCAATGTACGTATCGGTTCACGAGAATGCGAAGCACACGACACCCGAGGGTCTTCAGCAGAGTTACGTCATTTGCAATTTGGAGGATAAAATGGCTATGCTGTGGTCTTTCATAAGGCATCATCTTAAGCAAAAAGTTATTGTGTTTTTCTCCAGCTGTAAGCAGGTACATTGGTCGAAAGAATTCTCACATACGCTCCTCTTCTCTCCTTCTTCGGGCATAACATAAGCATCAATGTTTCTCAATGTTCAGGTCAAATATACGTACGAAGTGTTTTGTCGAATGAGACCGGGAGTGAGTCTTCTGGCGCTGTACGGAAAATTGCATCAATTGAAACGCATGAGTATCTACGAGTCTTTTTGTAAGAAGCAAAATGCCGTTTTATTGGCGACTGACATCGCCGCGCGAGGTTTGGACTTCCCGGCTGTCAATTGGGTCGTACAGATGGATTGTCCCGAGGACACGAACGCGTACATTCATCGTGCTGGACGGACAGCCAGATTTCAGAGAGGCGGCGAATCTCTACTGGTTTTGTTGCCCAGCGAGGAAAAAATCGTCGAAAAGTTGAGGGAGCGAAAAATACCGATCTCCATGATCAAGTAAGACGAAAAAACTGTTTTCCGCTCTCTGTTGACAATCCCTGCAGCCTTGCCTGATAATTCAATTTTAAAAGTCAAAGCCCTTTGTCTCGTACCGCAGACTTGACACTTCGCTATTTCCAGTTCCTAAAAGATCCTTGAGAGTGTTGCTCACAGACACTTTTAAGGCGGAATGTACATTTAGACGGGAAAAAATTAAGTAATTTTGAGGGATTTTTTACACTAATTTAAACTCATAATTTATTTAAACTCATATATGTTATGAAGCTTTGAAAACTAAGCGACACGTACTTTTTTATCGGCGAAAAAACGGTTTTAAGGGGTGAAACCATCCCTCGAAGAAAGGCATGTCAAGGGGTAATATTGCAGTTTCATCCACAAGCAGTCGACCGATCGAAATGAAACAAAAACGACAATTCTGCTAATCCGAAGCGATGAAAAATCCACTACAGAGTTATCACAAAAAATAAGGGGTTAACCACCCCTATATTTGCCTTTTTGCAACTCACACGTCGAAGGGTTGCATGTAAATGAACAAAATGGGGATCATTTTAAATAGGGAACAAAATTAAAGTTGACGTGTTTTTGCGCATTCGCGGGACAGCAAGCTTGGGGGGGTAAACCACCGCTTACATGAATTTAATAATCGCGGTCGTATTTTCTCTATTCAAAATGTCCCGTCTGATTCCAAATACTCCTAAAACCTATAATTTAATGTTTTTTCATGTGTCAAATTTATTACACACCTCTTAAGGATAAACTACCCCCTCGAAATTCCATTTTATTCGCGGCTTCAACAAATTCTCAACCCGTTTCATTGAAAGTGCTATTATTTCATCGGTAAAAGAAATTTTATGTTTGAGCATACATATTTGTTTGAATTGAACTCCAGGAAAGGTATGCAGTGATGGGGTTGGGGAGCTGCCTTGCACTCATAAGGCTCATATATTCGAGTCGAGACGCTTTCGACTCCGATTCGGAAGAATTCATACAGAAATAAACATACACTTCTATTATAACTTGTTATATATTTTATTATAATACTTTACAGAATAATTCTTAAGGCGTCACGTTCGAGTAAACATTTCTTTTTGTAAAATTTTTTTTGCTCGCCTCATAGTTTCGATTCTTAAGAATATCGTTTGTAAATTTGATCTTGATATGCAAAAAATTGTAAATGTCGTGGGCGGTTTTTGAACCGAACCGTCAAGCGCGTCTTTTCTTTCCCAAACTTTCACCGCGATTTTCTCGAAACATACTTTTCAAAGACGGACCCCAAATTTTCGGAATGCGGCTCCATCATTCCCGCGAAATATTGCCTCAATATTTTTTCCGTCGTCTACATTGGTGTTCCCTATTAAAAAACGAGTCTTCCAAATGCAAAAACAAAAATATAATAACAATACCATCAATTGCATATAGATAGTATGTATAAATAAGTTTGTTGTGTTCAGTTTTTCTTGATTGCGCATTATACATTGTCATATACGGATGTCTACGCTTCAATTCCATAATGCGCTATCATGATAATGAAATGGTTTACCCGCGCATATGCGAAATGATAACGTACAGATATCTCCTTATTTACGTATACGTCACGCGTTCTCGGAAAAACCCGCTAATTCCGTCCATCAACGGAAATATTCCTATAGCGTCTATACGCGATGGTGCCCTATCTTATTAGGTCTTTCCGCGCTGAATCAATACATAATTGCGTATTGTATTGCACTTCAAGGTTACAATACTTCGGTGGCTCTCTTTATAAGACGGTAGCCTTTCGTCTTCTTCCAGTCCACGTTGAGGCGAGCCCCATTCAGTGTTCTGCGTGTGTTAATAATATTTTTATCAAGCATGAAAGTAAATCCAATCAACGTTATTAAAATTCTACTAGCTACATTTGAAGCGATAAATATTGCACGAACTCCGGTTAACAACGCGGAAATTGAACTTGCTGACAAGTTCGAAACAATTTTGATAAATACTATGCAAGACTATAATGGAGTTGAATGGATAGAAGAAGAAACACTCGATTTTCAAGAACCATTCTAACTAATGGTAATGGTGATTCTGACACCTGTTCCGCTGATGATCAGGTGAATTATGAGTACAAAAAAAAGCAGTTGAATACTGGAGATCTGGTTGAGAAGGATCGCTTCACGAACAAATTTAGGGCAGTGTCCACTCGAAGAGTCTATAAACAGTACGCTGTTACTCCCGACATTAGGAAAGAAAACCTTTTCCACCCAGGTTTTAAAATCCTCTGTTAAAACAAAACACATTTCATATTTAAAGAAATCTATTGTTGATATAAAATACATTTTATATCAATGAACAACGATGAACCATGTATTATTATTTGTGCGAATACATACCAGAAGTAAGTTTCTCCGATTTGGATGCCGTTGAAAAGACGTTTTCGGGTCGAGATAATTATTTCTCTGCTCTTGGTCCAAATTCGACTTTCGTCTCCTTCAAAACAATGGAAAGCGGGGAAAGTAATTTCCCATCAGCGCTTTTTAGTAGGTTGGATCGTATAGCTGTGAGTTTTTGAAGAGACTGACTGTACAACGTATGCAACTTTCTATATTCCTTTTGTTGCTATCGTGGCCCTGAATGGATCTCCAGTTGAAAACCGCTTTGATCCGAATTGTACACATTTTCCGCTCATTTTCGATCAGTGGTACAATATCAGCTACGAATTTGTCTGCGTTTTTCCGTAGAAGTTCTTCTCCTTCCACCGTCTTGCGCGTTACAAATTGATGAATTTTTCTAGATACAATGCGGTGCGGTTTTTTCAAGTTCCATAGCCAATTGTAAGAGGCTTTAAACCGTACATCCTCAAAGCTTATCTCCTTTTCGGCTTGAAGTGCCCACTTCTGACGATCAATATCATGTATAATAACACGAGAATCTATAGTAGTTTTCATATTTTTCAATGTATGCTCGTAAATTTGCGCCAGCGTTTCTGTATAAGTACCACCTTTATTTAACTGATGCGCCCAGCTCTGCAATTGTCGTTTCGACTTGACAAATTTGTATTTTTGTCGGACGGTTTCTGCGCTGTAATTTTTGGTCTTGCCAGATCTCCAGTATTCAACTGCTTTTTTTGCACTCATAGCTCACCTGATCATCAGTGTCTTTTTGCCATATAGTATCTTCAACAGCATTGGCATCGTACTGTTTGAATGGTTCTTGAAAATCGAGTGTTTCTTCTTCTATCATTTCAACTCCATTATAGTCTTGCATAGTATTTATCAAAATTGTTTCGAACTTGTCAGCAAGTTCAATTTCCGCGTTGTTAACCGGAGTTTGTGCAATATTTATCGCTTCAAAAGTAGCTAGTAGAATTTTATTAACGTTGATTGGATTTACTTTCATGTTTGATAAAAATATTATTAACACACGCAGAACACTGATTGGGGCTCGCCTCAACGTGGACTGGAAGAAGACGAAAGGCTATCGTCTTATAAAGCGAGCCACCAAAGTATCGTAACCTTGATGCAAGACGATACGCAATTATGTATGATTCAGCGCGGAAAGACGCAATGAGATAGGACCTTATCGCGCATGGGCGCTATAGGAATATTCTCATTGATGCGCTTAATTAGCGGATTTTTCCGAGAAATCGTGACATGTGTGTAAATAAAGAAAGCTGTGTACGTTATTATTTCGCATACGCGCTAAATTCATTTACCATGTTAGCTCATTGAAGAATTGAAGCATAGACATCCGTATATGACAATTTATAATCCGCAATCAAGAAAAACTGAACACACCAAACTCATATATACTATCTATATGAAAATAGTAGTATTGTTATTATATTTTCGTTTTTGTATTTGGAGGATTCGTTTTTTAAGAGGGAATACCTATGTAGACGAAATGCAGCTACCCCCCCCCCCCCCCCCCACTGGACACCGCTCCTGAAGCTCAATTCAAACATACATGTATACTCAAGCATAAAATTAATATTACCGATGGAATTATAGTAGTTACAACGAAACGAGTTGATCATTTGTTGAAACCGCGAAGAAAATGGAATTTTATGGAATGGGGGGATTTTATCCTCAAGAGAAGTGTAATAAATTTAAAATACGAGAAAACATTTAATTATAGGTTTTAGGAGTATTTTCAATCAACGGGGACATTTTAAATACAGAAAATACGACCGCGATGATTCAATTCATGTAAGCGGTGGTTTACCTTCTAAGCTTGCTGTCCAGCGAATACGCAAAAACAGATCATTTTGTCCCCTCTTTTTAAAATGATTCCCATTTTGTTCATTTCGCTTCGAAACTTCGGGAATATATTTTACATATATAGATCTATGGTTTAAAGAGAAAAAGAAAAGAAATCGATTTTCTGATTGTTGTAAATGTATATCCTGCCTTAGGGGAAACTGTGGACAAGCTGTACCGATATAGGCAGTTACATTTTACCAGGTGTCAGCTGTGCTTCCATCGGAATTAAAAATATTTATTCTTTAAAATTCTATTCAAACCCCATTTTCGGATGTTTATACGTTCATTGGAACAAACACGCCTGGAATTGTTTCTTTTCTTGATAAACGTTTGACGATGTTTTTTCTTTATGATCCATTTAGAATAAATCCAAACAAATTCAACAGTCCTCATCGTAAACTCGAGGCTCTCCTCGCTCGGGACGTTGCTCTCAAAGAAACGGCGCAGCGTGCTTTCGTAGCTTACGTAAAATCGGTGTTCCTGATGAAGGATAAGGAAATTTTCAATGTTCACACACTCGATACGGATTCGTATGCCAAGTAAGCCCATCCGCAATTCTTAGGATCACAATTTCTTAATTAATATAAGCATGTTAATCAAATTGGATCGTTCAGATCTTTGGGTTTGGCCATCCCACCGAGGATACGATTTCTGCAAAGGATGCAAAAGGACTCGGCAAAGGACAAGCCTGGCAGAACGAAGAAGGAAAAATTGAAATCCATCGCCAATGAGAATGACGCAGTGCTAGAAAACATTTTGCAAAGTACAAAGTCCAGTGGTGACGACTTCGATGACAATTCGTTCAATGACGATTCAGAAGACGATCAACGCGTACAAATTTCATCAAAAGAGACGAAAAATAATATTGATAACGCTCTATTTGCGAACGGTAAATTTCATTTCCTTAATTATTTATTGTTTATTGATTCAAGTGTGTCAACAATTCGGCAATTTGCGTCTTCGCACGTTTCGTGCAGACATTTGGGGCAGGAGAGCGTGCCGAAAATATTTTTTTATTTTCACTTCGCAGTTGATCAACATTTATGTATCTCACAGCTTATTATTCTTGTGTCCCAGTAACTTGTACAATTATTTCATCAAAGACTCGTAGCTATGCAAGAGGGTGGCCCAAATTTGAGCTCTATTTTTTTCCTTTTTCCCCACCATCCAATTCTCTTTTTTGGAGACAAAAAAATTGTCGCGAAGTCTGCGAGCGGTCAAAAAATATTTAGAGGTCGCTCATGCCTCCCAAATATGCAAGTTTTCATTAAAAAAAAACGATTTTTGTCGTTCACTTCTCACTTACGAATTTCACGCTTTATAATTTTTTAATTAAGCTCGCGAAAGCGCTAGCCGGCCAATGAATATTTAGTGGTCGCTCAAGAGCGTCGAAATGTCCAATTTTCGCTCTTTTTTTTCTCTTACTCATAAACTTAACACTAAAATTGTCAAAACAATTAATCCTTCTTTTATTTAGAAACGGATTTTTTAAATTTACCTCACACTTCTAACCCGATAAAACGGGGGACCTATAATTTTGTTTACGGACAAGGGCTTTAAAGAATTATTTTATGAGAACAGAGATTATAATTCTTGGGTTAGTAGTGTGAAAATTCTGTTTCTAAAGAAAAACGATTAATTGCTTTGAACATTCTACAAAGCGTCAAATTTATGAGTGAGATGAATTTTAAAAATTGGCGAGAATTGGAAATTTCGAAGTTATTGAGCGACCACTAAATATTCATTGACTGGCTGAAGCTTTCGTGAGGTCAATTTAAAAATTATAAAGCGTAAAATTCGTAGGTGAGAATCAAATGAAGAAAAAAATCGATTTTTTAATGAAAATTTGAATTTTTGGGAGTCTTGAGCGACCTCTAAATATTTTTCGACCGCTCGCAGATTTCGTGACAATTTTATTTTCTCTTTAAAGAAGATAAATGGATGGTGAGAAAAAGGAAAAAAATAGAGCTTAAATTTGGGTCACTCTACTATGCAATATACCAATTTATTATTATGGCTGTACGTCCTTTCGGCTTTTTTTGCACGTTTTGCCTCCAATTTGACACAAATCGGAAAAATTCCCTTGAAAAAGAAGGTTTGCCAACCTTGTTTGCGCAATTATTATCGCTTACTTTGTTACGACGTGAACCAATACTTACCGCTGGACGCGTTGAAATGGCCGTTCGATATTCCAGACGATAGCGACGACGGTGACGATATTCTGACGGTAAAGAGGAAGAACGTACAGATCGAGGGTGATGTATCAGATGAAATGGACAACGATATTGCGGACTCAAGGTCGAGGAGCAAAAAAGCCGTAACCAAAGCAGCGATGGCTAAAAAGATACTGCGAAAGAAAATAGTTCCGAACAAAAAGACAACCTTCGACGAGGATGGCCAGGTAAGCTAATCGATGAACTCCAAATTGGTCACTTTTTCTAAATAAATCATAATTTTCCTATTTTCTAATCGCTTCTGCAGGAACTCGTAGATTCGGCAAAATCAAAAGTGTCAGAGCTCGCGAAACAGTACGAGAATGACGAGTCGTCGGGGATCAACATCGAGATGGCCAAGAAAATTCTTCGCGAGGAGGATCGTTTCGATAAGAAACGTTTTCAGGCAAAGATCAAGGAGAAGCACCGAGAGGAAAAGCGCAAGCTCAAAGCCAGCAAAAAAGTAGTCGCTAGCGATGACGAGGACGAGGATGACGAGCCAGAGACTCGAGTCCAATTGGCCGATTACGTGAGCGAGAGCGAAGCGGAAGAGCCCGATCTTTCCTGGCTTCCGGATCCGGACAAAATTTACGGACCAAAGGACAGTTCGGATGACGAAAAAACTAAAAACTCGAACGACGAAAAATCGGAAATCTCGGACGACAACGACGAAGATATCGACGAATATGTTCACAGGTTAATTGGCCTAATTTCTCATCAATTTTCATGAAAACGTATTGCAATAATATGCAGCACGACTTCGCATTTTCTTTACGCAAACATATTTGTTTTCCAGCGAAAAATAATATTATATATTTACTAACGTTGTTCCCCATTATTTCAGACCGCCAAAAAGGAAATTAGTGACGCAAGAGGAACTTAAGAAGTCGAAGAAAAAACACAAATTCGAGATAAACGAGAGTAGTGATTTGCAAGCGACCGAGGAATTAGCGTTGCAGCTGTTGCGCAATTGAGGCATCTCGAAAAAAAGTGCCGACCCGTGGTAATTATCACTGGCACACATACACGCAGTGCTGAGACGAAATCTGTTGACACAGTTTCCACGTTTTTATCATTTGTTTGTACAATAACGAATATACGCCAAGATATTTATTCTCGTAACTCCGAAAACGGTGTACATTGAATAAAACAATTCATCTACTTATACTAAAGTCTTTCCAATTTATTGCATTATTTTTACAAGGCACGCACCGTATCGGCGCCACGCTTCAGACTGGTTGATATTAACTCTACAACGAAGATAGCACGATTTTCGAAAATCTCGCTAGTTCACACTCCGCAAGCTTAATCTTCGTTTTTCTCTTGTCCGAAAATGCCTCGACAAACGCTATCTCCGAGCATTTGCCGGAGTTCTGGCGAAATTCGATATTTTCGTGGTTATGAATGGCGTCAAATAAATAAGGGGCGGGGGAGATGAGAATCATCGTTAACGATATCGAGTCTACGAAATATCGCAATTCAACGTCGATTTATAAAATTTACGTCATGTACATTTCATAAAACTGAATAATTGCGGCCTAAGCGAAACGGATGATCACTGGATCGTATCTATGAAACAATATCGAGTTTCCAAGCGTGTATTTTTTTTGTGTCTATCGAAGGAAGAGTCTTTGAGATTCATTCCTGTGCCCGTTTGATGTGCTTCAATATACTGTCGATGACGTCCCTGCTCGTCGCCGTGCCACCGTACAAGTCGGGCGTGTGTATTCTCGCGTTGATCGTCTTGTTGATCGCGTTTTGTATGATGGTAGCGTGATGCTTGTGTCCAAGGTGACGCAGCATGTCGACCGCCGCGTTCAGCATAGCGATCGGATTGGCGATGTTTTTGCCGGCTATTTTGGAGCCGGTGTTGCGAGTGCCGGGCTCGAAAATGGTATAATGATCGCCGTAATTTTTGCCGGCTAGGAGGCCAGCGCCGCCGAGTAGACCGCACACGACGTTCGAGACAATGGCGCCGTAGAGATTCGTCGTGAGGATAACGTCGAACTGATGGGGATTGGAGACAAGCTGCATACACGTGTTGTCGATGATCATGTCATTGTGCGTTATGTCGGGAAACTCTTTGGCTACTTGACGCGCCGTTTCGAGGAACAGGCCGTCCGACAATTTCATTATGTTCGCTTTGTGAACGGTCGTGATTTTCTTGCGCCCGTTGCGCTTCGCGTACTCGAACGCGTAACGCGCGACGCGCTCCGAATTCGAACGCGTTATTATCTTCATACTCTCGACCACACCGTCAACGCTCTCGTGCTCCAACATCGCGTACTCGCCCTCCGTATTTTGTCGGACTATCACAATGTCGATGTTGTTCTGGCGGGAACTCACACCCACGTAAGACACGCAATGGAGCACGTTGACGTACAGATCGAGCTGATTTCGCATCGCGACGTTTCGCGAGAGGACACCAGCCTCGCGACTCCTCGTCTCGATGTTGCCCTTCAACGCAACGCCGTTGCGACGGATCGACGTTATCGCGAAATCAAGATCGTCGTTGTTCGGCGCGTTTGGATCTATGTCGATGTCCTCGAAGTCGACCGGCACACCCGCGTATTTGAACACCTGATAACGATAATTCTGTACTTGGTGGACATTGAAGGCAAGGTTTTCACGCTGGACACAATGGACGTTAAGGGGCTATACTAGTGTGACACTTTTAAAAAATTGATTTTTTTCGCCTTTTTCGACAGTTTATACTTTCAAGAATATCCTGTAAAAAATCCAAGGCCGTATGTCTAATCATTTTATCTTGCAAAAATCGATAGTTAAATCTTTAAACACGTTTTTCTCGAAATGGGATTTTTCAAATTTGCTGATATTGTAACTCAAAGAGCAATTATCCGATTGACTTGAAATTTGAACTGAGTACTCGGATGTATTTACTCTACAATGACGTAGGATATTTTCGATTGGATGAAAATTGACGATTTGGCATTGAAAAAAACGACCATTTTATAGGCAAGAAAACAGACTTTTTTCCATAACTACGCCATTTTGGTAGATTTTGATATTTTTCGAAAATTCTACGTCATTGCACAGGAAATACCTTCCAGTTTAACGACATTTTTTTTCTCTTTCGGTTTCAGCTACTCGATCGGCCGGAATCACGTCAGCAGTGGAGGAACTTTTTTTTGGCGCCTCCAAAGGCAGCGCATAAGTCGCTTAGATCTCAATATTTTTCTATGAAAAAATTATGTAATATAGGTCAAATATAGCCAGATATATTCTTAATTTTCCGAAAAATTTAATTGAGTACTTTTCTTCCAAAAAATTTCCAAAAATCACCCAAATTTTCAGCGTTCACACTGGTATAGCCTATTCAAGGCGTGAATTTTCGTGAAAAATGGAATCAATGATTCAGAAGGGCCCACCTTATGCCCCACAAAATACGGCCCTTTGCTAAAGGAATACCTGAAGGGGGGAAATACCTTTAACCGAGGAAAACATTGGCTGATTTTCATAATTTTGTTTTAAAGGAAAGATTCTTCATTTTCGAGACTTAGGGTATGTTTTATTACAACTTTTGCCTGTTAGTCGGTATTTTTTTATTTTTTATTCACCTTAAAAAATGGCGGATATATGGGATGGTCTTCTAATCTGCATTTTCAAAAATGACGTGACTATTAACCACATTAAGTATAGCTAAAAAACTAACCGATCGATTCCGATGACAATTGATATAAATCTTATTGTTTAAAAAATGACCAAAAATGTTCTAGAAAATAAAAAAAAGTATTGTCGAAAATTCAATCTTTTCGTTTCAAAGCGTACGATTTAATTGATTTCGACATTTCGCAATTTTTCTTGGGTCATATTCTGCGTATGAGTGTTAATGAAAAAAAAATCTTCGTTGGTTTTTTTTTTCAGATAAATCCCACTAATGCTATGTGTCAATCTGTCTGGCAACATCCGCCGCAATCCGTTGAGAAGACCGCGCCATATCTCCACCATTTTTGAAGATTAATAAAAAGAAATACCATGTAACAGCAAAAAATCTTTCCTGTAAGAAAAAATCATGAATCATCATTTAAACGCATTTCCCTTGAATCTATGTTTTTCAAAACGGTGTACAAGATTTCTCCACATCTAGTGAATGGATTGATTTGGAATTTGGTACACTTATTCAGTGTAATAGTAGTTTAGTCTTAACCGACGTTTTTCTTCTTGATTTTGTCTTGAATCTTGACATTTTTTGCATTAGTTATTAACAATGATAACATCTTTCCTAGAAAAATGGAAAAAAAATTGTAATATTTTTTTTATAATTGAAATACAACCACAAAAAAGGCTCGCTCAAGTCTTAGCCATTATTATCTATTTTAAGGGAAACATCCTTTTCTTTGTTTGAGATCAACCGTATGGCTAAAATCAAGTACACCGTTGAGCCCCTCACATTCAGAGATCTTTCACGAGATTGTTTATAACTACACAACTTTATTAATGTATATACAAATAAATGTCGAAACAGTTTTTCAAACATCATACTTATTCCTTTAAAATGAATTTCTCGAAATAACCCTTTTTTGCGGATCATGTTGAAGTTTGCATCGTTGCAACGCAACGAATATCAATTCTTTTTAATTGTTTGAATTTTTCTTGGCTGTAAAAATCACTCAAACGTTTTAACATATTTTTATTAGAGATTTACGATTTCAATTTGCAAAAACAGAAGCATGTAAATGAAGGAATGGTAAATGACAAGAAAATCATTGCATTTAAACAATGCAAACTTCAACATCATGATTTTCAGATCGTCACAGTAGCCTAACCCCTTAATCTCGAATCTTGGTACTACAATCTCTGGAAATAACATAGCAAAGTATTTTATTTTTTGTGCCTTCAGACCCTCCCCCTAATAGGCTCTTCATCTTCTGGGTACTTATTATTAAATATAATACCAGTTGTAAAAGTTACATATCTTTAATTGAGAAATTCAGCACCTTCAATGTCAGGATATAAAGACAAAGTTTGTCAGGTCATTTATTCTCTGTACATTATCATAAAAGTTTATAAGTCTCACATATATCAACGTACGCTTCCCCTTAAAAAAAAAACAAACGCATCTCAAAACAGTTAATAATATCCTAAATCCAGTTGTCACCCTGCCTCGCCAGGCTGATGCTCTCGAAGTTTGCATTGTTGAAACGTAACAAAACTCTTTTTATACATTTTATATTTTTAATTTTTATTGTCATAGATATTTTTTCATAGATTTATATTGTCAATCGCTTAATAAGTATCTTATAAAAAATGGTTAAGGTATTTTTGTAAGCAAAAACAGCAAAAAAAAATTGAAGGAATTCAGACACATTAATTTCCATTGCATTCCAAGGATACAAACTTTAACCTCATCCAGGCTGTACCGTCTCTTCCGAAAATTCTACATCATTCACGTAACATTTTTGCTCCTCAACTAAATATGTCTCCATCTTGTAAATCCCTAGTGAAAGAAACTTGTACTTTTTAAATCCACTCACGCATGGATATCACTTCTATGTTAATTATTACAGACGATATCAAATATTTGGAGTACAAATCAAGGACTTGTGAAGTTTTTTCTTCTATTAACTGTTTTCTTCTAATAAAAATGTCTCCATCACTATTCTTTATAAATTTTTGTATGGTCATAGAGATTCCCTACCTCTCCACTTTATTATTCTTTACAGTCCTATACATTATTCTTTTCCTCATAAAGACCAATACAGCCAGCAAAGCAAATGGAAGATACGAGTTTGAGCTGACACCTTGCTTTATCCTAATCTTCCAGTATGTCAGAAGCATCCTTGTCCAGAAAGTCTCTCGATCACAAGGGACATTTCTATACCTTATCGTATGTACACACGATTGACCTTGGCTGTTTTCTTGTGCCATTCTTATCAATTATCACGATGTTGAAGTTTGTATCATTGGAACGCAATGAAAATCAATTCTTTTCAATTGTTACAATTTCTTTTGGCTGTTTAAATCATTCAAACGTTTTAAATATTCTTGTCAGAAATGTACGATCTCAATTTGCGAAAACAAAGGCCTTAGATGAGCATAAACATGAATGGAAAATTAGCAAAAAAATCATTGCATTCAAACTATGCAAAAATTGTCATAAATTTTCATAGAGTTCTGTACTGGCTTGAAGCAGCGTGAGTAAGGGCTCTGCCCAGAACAAAAAATTGACTGTACGATTGGTTACGAGAGTCCGAAGTTGGTCAATCGTTTCTGAGAATTTTTATCCTTCTTACGATGAGAGTAACATTCAGTGTCTATGTTTCGGAGCAAAGCACATCTGATCAGAGGGACTCACCTCCTTGACGTAGCCCATCAATTCGGGGCCTATGCCGGCACCTGGCAAGAGCGAAACTGCGTGTCGACCTCCATAATGGGCCTTCGGTATGGGCATTTCCTTCTTGATGAGTGGTGTCTTGTGCTGAATCTCATAAGCCGACAAGGCACTCGCGCACCGATAAATCTGCGGTGTTATCGACTTTGGCTGGACATACCTGATCAACGATCGAGCTGCCATGTTTCCGTATCTTTCTTCTTATTGCACTATTTTTTCAATTTTTTATTTACGCGGACAAGCGATGTTTTGGTCGAGAATGGCGATCTTTTCGCTCGATCCGTTACTTAAGACGCCCAAGACACGACGAATTTTTCGCCAGTGTCTATTTTCAACGATAACCCAAAGACCTTGCCAGAGGTTCTCGCTTTTGCGCACCCGCATTGACACGAAAGAGAAGAAGAATAGAGAGAAACGAGGTTTGCGCGCTGCTGCGGACGAGAAACGATTAGGACCACGAGGCTCATTGAATTTCCGGGAACGATTTTACCGACCGATGGTAATGGAAGATCTTGCACACCACCCACTGGTCGCCAAACTAATTGTAACTGGCAGTTGCACCACGTGAGGTGTGAGTGCGAGAGAGGTAGCTGAAATTTTCGAAAGAATCTCGTTGAGCCCTGCATCGATGAACTCTACAGGATGCTTCGTTTTTTCTAAAGAAAAACTTAACACGTCGTTTGTAAACCTGGGTATTTCGTGTCCTAGCCAAAACTACTTTCCTACCGAGCTGCTTCATTTATTTAACAAAAAAATATACGAAAAAATAATTTTCCTATAATGTAATGATTGAAATTTTAAATTGCATTTTTCGAACACTAGCAGGAAATTTTCCAAATATTTTTTTGTATATATTAATTGGGTGAAAAAAACGGCAGGGCTTGAAATACCTAGGTTTACGGACGGAAGGTATCGGAAAAACGTTTACCGACTAAAACTATGCACAGTGGCGTAGCGTGGGGGGGGGGGGCAGAGGGGGCCATGGCCCCGGGCGGCGCAGATCTGGGGCGGCGGCGGCGGGCGGCACTCAGTTGCGAAAATAGGGAGGGGGGGCGGCAAATTTAGGGTTAGCCCCGGGCGGCAAAAATCCACGCTACGCCACTGACTATGCATAGACTATAGATCCGGCGAAAACGCTCCGGCAGAACCGGGTGTGCACCCGGCCTTAAGGGCAGATATACACCTAGATGGTCGAGGTCGAGGATTTAGAAGCTATGAACATTCCGTCGACCGTAGAAGACCTACACTATGGGCCTGGTATCGATGATTCCATGTAAGTTGACAAATTTCATGATTTATTCATTCCCAAATTTTGAAACGCGTTTTTGTCAAAACCACGTTTTTCAAATCGGTACCCAAAATTTCTCGAAAACCAATGAACCGATTGCCTTGAGGTTTTTTGTAGTTATTCTATACACCATTATCTAGTACTTGTCATAGGATTTTTTTCCCGTTACTTAGTTTTTGTTTTATAGGTAAAATAATAACTAATTTTTGGCCCAAAAATCACTATTTATGTTCAAACGTCCGCCATTTTGTCATAAATCGATATTTTCAAAATCGGCTATGACAAGTACTAGATTATAGTATCTAATTTAATAATAATTTTGGTTTTTTTTTCAGATGATTTTTGAAGAAACGCCAGTGGGTACCGTATACGCAGATTTTTTTACGACGCTCCAAGGATCATACAATATCCTTGTATATTTTTGATATTTTTAAATAAAGAAAATTAAACATATTTTTGAATGTATATACTTTTGGATAATTAAAACCCCAATCCGAAATTTCAAATAGTTTTCCTTGAAAAAATTCACAAAAATGACCTTTTTTCTGGCTCCTAGATGTATATCTCCTCTTAACAAAAGCCCGCGTCGCGAATCCAGAACTCTTCCAGCTCAAAGTGAAACGTACATCTGAATGTTACCGAGGCTGGAAATATGGGTGTATTCATTCTTATATTTTATATATGCATCTACAGAAATGCGGGAACACCGATATATTTAAAAAAACAAGGTTCATACAATATATTATAGAAAAATAAAGGAAAGATAAGCGCAACATGATGGGCGTTCCGAATAGCTCAAAGCTAGTTCGGTTTAAGGCCAAGTTTCACACCGACCGAGCCGCCATGAGTGCCAGAGAGATAGCTGAATAGCAGATACTCAAAGATTTCTGGAACGGTTAATTTTTTTTGGGAACAAGAAAAGATACTCGTTGCGCTCTGTTGAACAGTGAACAACCGCTATCTCTTCTTTTTTCCGAAATGTGATCTATTTGGGAAAGAACTTGATAGTAGGATTTTTACCGACCGAACGTGTGACATATGTCCTTGAGAACATGGCTCAGCCGTCCAGTCGGTAAAAATCCTACTGCTAAGTTCTCTCTCACACTACATTTCGTGTGAAAGAAGAGAAAGACGTTGTTCGTCATTCAACAGAGTGATAGGTGTCTCTTTTTTTCTAAAAAATCAACCGTTTAGGAGAAAACTGGGAATCTGTAAATCAGCTATCTCTCTCGCACTCGTGGCCGCTCGTTCAGTGTGACACATGGCCTTAAGGGATAACACCACTATAGCGGCAGAAAATAAGGCCTAACTTTGACAATTTATTTGGGGAGTATGAAAAAAAGAAATACGATTTCTTTTGAGAGGGTTTATTTAACATATTAAAGTATAAAAAAATAGCTTCACGGGAGGACGGTTTTCTCGTAAAGTATAAGACCTGGAACAAAAACAAAAACTACAAAGAAATATCATATTTCGAAAAAAATAGCGCCTTTTGAAATAAATAAATAGATTTTTTGCCCACACATAAGCAGTAAATTGTTTATAAAAAAAAGTTTACATTAAGGCTGGGAATAGACGTCCGATTTTTTCTTTCCGACAATCCGATCCGACAGTCGGATCCGACTATCGGAAGGCACTCGTGCCATACATTTGAATGAGCATGCAATACACATCCGATCCGATAGTCGGATCCAAGTTCCGACTATCGGATCGGATGTGTATTGCATGCCCACTCAAATGCACGAGTGCCTTCCGATAGTCGGATCGGATTGTCGGAATGAAAAAATCGGACGTCTATTCCCAGCCTAAAATAAAACGGCTACGTACTCCCATAGAGACTGTAATTGTGAAGCTACAATCAAAATTTCAAATCGATCCATGCAAAGGTGTTCGAGTAATCCGTCCTCCCAGTTTGAAAAAAATGGTTTCGAGAAAAACGCGTTTAAAGTTGTACGAGGCGCCTGAAAGAAGTCCGAGGTGCTGCGGCAAAATCGATAATTGAACCTTTAAATAAAATGTTCGCTACAGAACCAATTGCATATAGTTTTTATGACCCCAAAGTATTTTTTAAGCAAAAAAAACCATTTCTCCAAATTTCTAGAGTGGTGTCATCCCTTAAAGGAAGTAACTACGTTTAGCGTTTCAAGCATTGATAGCATTGCTTGTGACATTGCCGCTAGGTGGAGCCACCTCACGACAAGTGGGGTGCGAGAAAAAAAACACTAATCTGGCGGATGCAGCTGCAAATATGGCTAGGTTGGCTCTCCTGAATAATCGAGGCAAAGAACTTTCCATTATGACACAGGGAATACCGGCATTTCTGCGTCCCTAGATCTTCCCGCTGCTTTCAGATACCAGCGCGACCGATGTACGCCGTATTCTCGAAGACAAAGAGGGTTCTCCGTCACTTACGTGGAGTTCTCGTACTTTGTACGGCGTCGCCGATCACGTATCTTCTCTGATCCGTTGTAATTTTGCGCAGCAAACATTGACTCGGGTTTACAGTGAAAAATAAAATAATAAAAAGTACAAAGTATAAAATAATACAAAGAATAAATAAAATAATAAAAAGGATTTCGGTTACCTATATAAATATAGTTTGCTATATTACTTCTGTTTTAATCGAAGCTTCTTTCATCGAGGCACAATACTTCGGCGTACAGCAGCAAAAGCGTTGACCATTCGCACACTTGTATCCCGTTCCTTTTATCTCCGGGAGAGCCACGTCGAGATGGACGCCGAGGTGAAAGCGGCAAAATTACGCGAAGACGAAAGGATGTTGCAAGCGATCGACAAGTGTATAAGCTCAAGGGATGACCACTACGAAAGGAACAAAGCGATTCTTACAGAGGTTCGTTATTTCAGATTTAGCCCCTGTTGAAGTAAAGCCAAATAAGTGGATTGTTATTTTGGGTATTTGCTTCCAGATACTGGAAGACGTTTTCGACACAATAAAAGGGCGGGATGCATTCTTTCGAGAACAGTTTCAGGAATTCTGCTTCGTTGATAAATATTACAAGGGGCCAACGGTCATTAAACCAGAAGAGTTTGATGTAAACATCATCATGAAGATTCCCTTGGATTACAGCTATATCGAGGTGATCCATTCTCGCCTATATAATTGACTGATCTATTATTGTCTGCATTATCATATATGCTTTTTATCTTCTTGCTTTACAGCTGGGAGGAGAGGAGCCAGGCTACAAATGGCTGCAAATTTTCTACAACATGCCTTTTTCATCTCAATGGCTTAAACATAGGTAATAAAAGTATCAAGAAAATGAATAGATACAAACAATTTTTGCCAGCCCCATTTTATTTAATGTTATTTTTGTAGCAAATTCATGTCAAACTGGCTGAAGTACAATAACTCTACCGGTTTCTACAAAGTCGATAGCAGCGTGTTTCGACAGTCAATGCAAAGTTTGCTTGGATCGGCCATGCTGAATGTACCCAAAATTGACAAATATACGGTGGGGCATAGTCGATTTTCATCAATTAGTACTGAACGAATATTTCTGACAATAGTAACAAAGAATTTTGGTTGACCGTATTGTTCCTGTTTTTTCTTCCAGATCAAAGTGTGTAAGAACGGTCCTGCATTTACCCGAGTGTATGTCAACAAGCAGGGCTTTCGAGAGATGAATGTCAATCTCGTGCCGGTATTAGAATTGGACTCCAGAAAACTGGGCTCTCTTGCCAAGGCAGATTTTGTACGTTCGACAGTTTTATGCCAAATTGGACGCTTGCACAATGCCAATCTGATCAGTCATTGTTTCACGCAACTTGCAGAAATGGTACGCCGTACCAGATCTTGCGAAAGATAAAGCAAATGGGCATCTCCAGTGGCGGGTGGACCTAAAAGATCATGACAATGACTTACTAACGAGGCACAACTATCTCACGCCTGCTATTCGACAACTCGAGGTAGATAGAGTAATCCTTATGCAATATACTCCCACAAATTGCGCCGACTTTTATGGCGCATCACTGCAACTCGTTCGTTTATTTTGCTACGATTATTGTTAATGCGAGACAGAAACTACGAGACATTCTGGGGTGGAAAGTTATTCCGAATTTTCACATCAAGACTCTGTTTATGCACTACGCGAGAAGCATTGAGAACAATTCCGGATTGCCAGACAAGTTCAAACTAACCGGAATCAAGCTTCTCATTCACGTAAGGGAGTAGCCATCCCCTCCACCCCGCTCGACACGCGGTGCTTGGATAAGTGTTGAGCTTGGCACTACATTTGCAGATACTTGATCGATTGAGGATCATGTGCAAGACGCGGCATCTTGAGAACATTTGGTTCCCCGGACATAATCTCGTAGAAGCCGATGAGTGTAAGTTCGCGAATATCGCGGAACAACTGACAACAATGATCACCGAGATTACTGACGATCCTGCCAAGTTGGCCAATTGGATCAGTAAGTCGAAAAAAATAGCCCCCCCCCCCCTTTCATCGACACAAAGAATTGATCTATTATCACAACGATCTTTTCCGCGCATTGCAGTGACGTCGGAAGAACTGAGCATGTATGAGAACGAGTTGAAGGCTGTGGGAATTGTCCAGGACACCGATTGCCCCTCCAATGATCTTCAAACGAGCGAGGATGATGAAGCAGGTTCATTCGAAGATATTTGTAACACGGCTGACGATGTTTCGAAGCCGGAAACAGGCGCGACAGCGACAAGAAATGGACAGAGTTACCGCGGTTGTCAGTTCCCATAATGCGCTTTTGCAGCGCGTGACGGCCATTGAAGAGAAATTGGCCGCGATGGCTTAACCCACCGTCCAAAACCGCGCGACATCGCTGCAGCCCGCTTTTTCTTCGACAGCTTCTTTAACTCCTGAACCTAGCTTTTCAATTTCGACAAGCTTTTACCAAAGTCCGTACCGAAACTCAAAGTATCAGCGAGCTGGGAACAAGAAGAATTAACGATTTTTAAAAAATCATATCTAGCCGTATTATTGTTGAATAATTATGAGGCAAGGCTGCATTAGCCATGGAATACCCAGAGATAGCTTGACATTTTTTCTACATTGACATTATTAAGATCCTGTAAAAAATCATATTGCAGGTTTTGGTCTTGATTTCCTGCACGTTGTCCTTTTTTACGCGCATGTACGTTTGCAGATATATATGACTAAGAATTTCGTATATCAATTTATGCTACAAAATAAAAGATCTACAACAGCACAAGAGTAACAAGATGTCTCATGAAAAGCCGGCATCGTGAACCCAGCACTGGTCTAGCCCGAAGTGAAATAAGTTCGATGTATAGTAAGACCCCGATTAACCGGGATGCTAGGGACCGACCAGCCCCCTGACACTGGCCTACTATTCCTATACGATGAACGAAAACTCGTATTGTCCCGGCTTTTTAGTTCTTGAAACCGCCACTGCCTAGCGTTGGCTGTTTTGTGACAGCCTTCGGCTCTAAACACTCCGACCAGCTGAACGATTCGATACTTTCGTGGCTTTCGCCTGTTATCCTTATGGCGACGGTATTTATTGTGTTCAAATGTAAAATCATTCCAAATATATCAATAGACTTTTATTCATGTAAGAGATTCGAAACACCGGCGCAACATACATATATATGCATGCCTGTCACACGACTACTAGCGCCACAGTGCGGCAAGGAAATTTGCGAACAGCATTTATCTACCAGTGACAGGGGGCTGGGACCGACCGATCCACGAATAATTGAAACCACGGTTAATCCAAAATGAATAGTATACAACTTTTTATAATTATTAACTCGATCTCAATTTTATTGTAGTGTACACATGACTTGTTATATTTAATGGTGATCGTATATGCTATATTGTGTCATATTTTATTCTTCCTCAAAAAAGCTAGTTGATTTAGTTTATTTTTGGTTTCGCTTTTGACGCGAGCAACCATGCGTGGTCGCAAGTACGAGGCGCCTGAGAGATGCAAGATTAATGCGCTTCATGGATGACCCGACCCAGGTAAACCGGGGTTTTACTGTAGTACATTTGAACGTCACCGAGACTGGAGATATCGGTATATTCATTCTTATGTTTTATTTGCATTCAAGGAAAAGCGAGAGCACCGAACATTACGAACATAAAAAACACTAGAGAGAAAAGCGCACTTATGTGCGTCCAGCAAGGTTCAAACCTTATTGAGTTCAGAAGTACCTTTGTCCGTTCAGTGTTTCAAGCGATAGCGTACCTTGTGGCATTGCCGCTATGTAGTCACCTACCACCATAAACTTAACCGGACCACTTGAACCTTTCAATGCTTTTATTTTTTTAATCGTGGTGGTGATTAGTGCCCCAATAAAAATGTTTGGTGGTCAACCGTTTTTTTAAGTGATTGAATAATTTTTTTTTGTAAAGTTGGCGACACTATTTATTTATCCCGTATCCATGAAAAAAGAGAAATCCATGAAATCCATGCAGAGTTGATTGGTGGTGATAAATATGATAATCCCGATGTTTGGTAGTTAGTCCTTTAATTGCGCCGATCGAAAAAACCATCTACGTTAGACGCAGGCGAAAGAGGGCTGTAATTGGTCGCTGATGGATCTAACGGAATACGGAGCAGTGTTATAATTTCCTTGTTTTCTTTACCAATTTCGTTCTAATGAATCACAATTTAAGGATAATCGTATGGTGATAATGGTTAGTTTTATTCAATTTGGTACATTTGGTGGTTAATTCTACGTTTATGTCGATCAAAAAACTACGTTTAGGCGCATGGGTAAAAGGCTGCAATTGGTCCTTGGCGTATTCAACGGAATAGGGTAGTAGAGATACTTCGATTTCTCTATTTTATATTGACCAATTTTGGTTTTATATATTGACCAATTGAATAATCGTGGTAATTGGTAGTTCAATTATAACGTTTGGTAGTTGATTCTTCAATTACGACGATCATTAACCCATGTACGCTAGGCTCATGCGATGAAGGTCTGTATCAGATACTGGTTGATCCTATGAAATAAAAACCAGTACTATTTTGAAGCCTTTATTCGTCATTCACTAATTTCATCCCAATAACTCTCAATGACGAGATAATTGTTTAGTGGTATTTGATATTTCGATTATAACATTTGACAGTCAATTCCTTAATTCCGCCGATTGAAAAAACGCATATTCTAGCGAATGTGTATAAAGGAAACGAAACATCACTGCTCCATATTCCGTTGGATCCATCAGCGACCAATTACAGCCCTCTATCGCCTGCGTCTAACGTAGATGGTTTTTAGGTTCGCGCAGTTCAGTAATTAACTATCAACCATTATAATTAAACCACTAATCACTACCAAATGCTTATCTTCCGTTTGAGACTTATTAGAACGAGATCGGTGAAGAAAGCAGGAAGAAATCCAGATATCACTGCTCCGAATTCCATTGGATCCATCATCGTCCAATTACAGTCCTCTATCGCAGCGTCTTAAGGGGTAAGGCCACTGTAAATTTTTTGAAAAATCGATTTTTTATTTTTTCCAATAAAAAACTATTCGCAAAACTTTAAACGCGTTTTTCTCGAAATACGGTTTTTCAAAATGGCACGCAGCATCACTCGAACAATTTTCATTTTTTTTACTTGAAATTTTGACCAGATGTGAACATTAACATTATCTTGAGAATGTCGATCGGGATTTTCAATAACTTTATTTATTGATTTTTTATTAACAAAAAACTAGCCGTATTTTCGTCAAAAATCAATTTTTTTTTTCAAACGCACGCCAAATCCACAACAATTGATACTTTTTAAAATCCGATCGACATTCTCTAGCTATAACCCTCTAGATTGATGGTTTTTTTTGTTCTAGATTCAAAAGTGCACCAGTGGTGCTGCGTGCCGCGGAGCCCTGCAAGCAAAACATGCCCCGGGAAGATAGCTGTGGAACCGCCATTTTGTTTTTTTTTGCTGTAAAAAAATTTGATAATAAAGTTTAATGTATGCCCGATAACACCCTTAAAAGTTTTTTTTCAATTACCTTCAATTTTGGAAGCAAAAAATTCGTGAAAAAACCTTTTTTTTTGGACCGTTACAGTGGCCTTAGGCCTTAAGGTAGTTTTTCGATCGGTATAATTAAATAATTAACTACCAAACGTTATAATTGAGCTACCAATCACTACCAAATGATTATCTTTCGTTTAAGATTTATTAGAACGAATTTAGTGAAGAAAACGTGAATAAATCGAAATACCACCGCTCCATATTCCGCTGGATCCATTCGCGTACCAATTACGGCCATCTATCGCCAGTGCCTAAACGTAGATGGTTTTCGGGCGAGGTAATTAAGGAATTACCTACCAAACGTTATAACTGAGCATACCAATCACTACTAAACGATTATCTTCCGTTAGAGACTTATCAGAACGAGATCGGTGAAGAAAACAGAATGAAATCGAAATATCGCTACTCTGTATTTCGTTGGATCCATCAGAGACACCCATTACAGCCCTTTTTCGCCCGCGTCTAAACGTAGATTGTTTTTTGATCGGCGTAACGATCGAACCAAAAGATTCCGCATGGATTAAGCTCGTCATTTTATGGATAACACGATAAGTTTGAAAAAGGTCCGACCATCTCGACAAAAAATTTGTTATTTAGTTATAGGAAAACAGTCGACCACCAAACATCTTTATTGGGGTACCAATCATCATCAAACGGTTACAAAAAAAACCATTGGAAAGTTAAAATGGTCCGGTCAAGTTTATGGTGGTTTGCATCGTTGGCGCGCACTGAAAGTTTAGGAGAACGAGCGGTTTTCTTTTTCGAAAATTCCGGCTACAAAAATCGTTGAACCGTTTTTTAGGATCCATACAAAAATACAGCCTAAGTTTGCAGGATAAGAATTCGGATGATGAAAAAACGGAATAAATTTGAAAAAAGAATTTTCGTTGCATTTCAACGGTACAAACTTGAACACCATAATTTGTTATTACAGAAAAAACTTTCCGAAAATGCCATTTGAAAAATCTATGTGTTGGGAATCTTGAGTTATGTACAGATTTAATTTTTTTCTGTTAATTTGAGCAATGAAATCATTTATCAAAATGGATGATGGACAATACAACCTTTATTTCATACGTTGACCGACAAAAAATGAGGTCCTGCATGATTACGGTGGATCGTAATTTTTTTATATCTTCTGGTAAATAGCTCTAAGTTTTCTCGTAATATTTCCAAGCGATCGACTTGAGTTCCACGGGTATTTCCAATTTTCTATCGAACTGTCAGAAAGACAACTTTGAATCAAAATAGCCATTCAATACTCCTAGTCGGGGCGGCAAATTATTTTGCTATCTACTCTAAATCTCGTTGCGCCTTATTTCCGCTTAGGACTACATACGTACTGAGAATTCTTAAAACTGTGTCATGGCTAGATACATATATATATATGGATGGATTTATTTTCTAAACATCGAATTGATACGTTTGCAACATGATAATTTATAAAAATGTAAAATATAAACAAACGTATAAAAAGATTCAAATGTCGCACTCTTCGGCTCGACTAATAAAAACGTTTCTCAACTTTTCAGATCATTTAACAATTTTTCCAGGCTCAATATCTATCTCTGTACACACATTCAATTCATGGACTTGAAGCTTGCATCGTTGGAATACAGCGACTTTTTTTTTACTTCCTTATTTTGATTAGTGTCGAAGGTCATATTTTGTAGACTTAAGTTGTTGATCGCTGAATAAGGAGCTTAAAAAAAGATCGCGGGATTTCAATAGCTTGTGGGATCATCGCAGTGTAAAATTTTCAAAAAAATCGATTCTTTTTGCATTATCCGATAGTATAGTTGGTTATAAACATGCTGTTCAATTTTTGGCGCGAAATTCTAATTATTCCGGTTGCTATAGCTTTTCTCAGGAAAAGGAATTCCACCAGTTGCGTGAGACATGGCGCTGTCGGACGCGTTTTTCTCGAAATTTCGTTTTTCAAAACGATGTACGCTCTCAAAGGAAGAGTTTTAAAGCTATGCGTCTCAAATTTTGACACAACTTTCTTCACGCCATTCATTATTTGGCTATCGATGCTTTTTTTAAAAAAAACTTTATCTTCTTCCAAAACAAAAATCTGTCGAAAAGGTAGGCTAAATTCGATACTTTTTTTTCAAACCGCCGCCATTTTGTCAATTCTGATTTTAAAAAAACCTCCATAGCAAGATAGCGGCTTTCATACTGATTAATAATCTTTTTACAAACTTTGTTTTCCGACAATATTTACGGCCACAACTACGTACACTGTGAGGACGTCTTTTTTCGAAGACATTTTCAACCGTAAAAAAATTGTAAACAAAATTAAAAAAAACGTTAAAAAATTTATTTTCTGTTCTTCACGAGTGCTTTGATTTGACAAAAATCAGACTGATTAACGTATTTTAACCATCGAAAAAAAAATCGCGATAATTAGCTATTTTTCGACCCGTTACACGGTGCTCATTCCTTAAATCTGTTGAAGAAAATTCGAGAAATTCAGTAAAAAAAATATTTCGTTGCATTCCAACATGTAAACTTCACCATCATTAAAATTCCCCCATCTTGCCGCTTAACGAATTCTTTTTTGGCCTTGATGCGGTGAAGCAATATTTAAAAAATAGGACGTGCGCATAGAACCTGCTCGATTGTATACGAAGGACGGAAACTCATTACTCTTTGATAATAATCCACGTATCGATAGTGATCGATACACGAGAGACCTTTAAAATGAATTGTTCTTTCCCCAAAATCCTTTCCTCGTTATCGATCTTTCCCTATTGCTCTCTCGATCACCACTCTCTTCCGAGCCAATCTCTGTTACGTCGATTTCTTTTGCGACGATTTTTTTGTCTGCGTCATCTGAAGTCTTTGGTGGGTAACTTCGAGTGCACAATGTCCCACGATATTGTCGACGCGTCACTTTTCGTACACAGATCCATAACTACTTGGGCCTTCTTGTTCGGTCGCGCAACGCCCAAACACTTCCCAGCAGCCAAATTGTAGATCGGGCTGGCACTCTGAAAGTTGACAAAGTTTGGGTATAATTTTTTTTTACTGTAGGTACAATTCTGTTCATTCGGTGCTTTGCAAACTGACGAGAAACGGGATAATACTGACTATAGGTGTGAAGAACATCGAATTTCGATAAAGATAATATAGAATAAGTGAATGCTACATTTGTTATAGAAACATCTATTCCACTAATAGATAAAATTATTATTTTTCGGAATTTGAAATTCAATCGATAATTCATCCGAATTCGTATGCGTTTAACGGGTTAGGCTACTGTGAAAATGGCGAACACTCGTTCGTTTCTTGAGGCAACTCAAACTGAAGAGGAAGGTCCAATAGATGGTGCAGGAATTGCAGATTGAAGGCAAACTTATTATTACAACGATAGAACTATGTTTATATAGTACTATATAGTATTACTATATAGGAACTATGTTTTTTAAACGGTGTACACGATTTCTCGACATCTAATTTACGGATTGACTTGAAATTTGATACAGTCGAACCTCGATATAACGAATCTCTAGGGAAGTTCATTATGTCGATTTTTCGTTATATTGGGGTTTCGTTATATCGAGATTATGTAATTTTAAATATTCTTTAAAAAATATATTAGTACTACAAGAAAAAAGGTTTAAATTAGAGCAATTTTTACAAGCAATTAGCCATTAAAGCATAATGTATATTATTTTGTCGTTGTATCAAGGTTTCAGATTTCTATCGGGAGGGAATGAAGAAATCTTCGTTATATCGAGGATTTCGTTATGTCGAGGTTCGACTGTACACTTGTTCAGTGCAATAGTAGTTTAGTCTTGACCGATTTCTTTTTCTTAACATTATTCGAATTAGTTTTTAACGATAAACATGTCATTTTTCCCAAAAAAAAATAAATAAAAATTTGATGCTTGAAACACGTTAACAAATAATCTCAGTCAAGTCTCAGCCAATATTATATATATTAAGAAAAAAACTTGGTTATTTTTAGATAAACCAGATGGCCAAAATCAAGTATACCGTTAAGGATCTCACGTTCAAAACTCCTTCACGACATTGCTTATAACTTCTTTAATTTTTAATATTTTTTTATGAAATTTGGTACACAACTTTGTTAATGTACACACAAATAAATGTCCAAATGATTTTTTAATCATCCTACTCGGTTCGTCAGAATTAATGTTTTTTTAAACAAACTTGATTTTCGGGTCGTCACAGTAGCCTGACCCCTTAAAAAACTTGCCTATATATTGTAATTTTTTTGCAAATATTGAAAGGTGCATGATAAATCATAAATTTCAAATATGTTTCCGTAAAAAACTTTTATCCTACGCTTAACAATTTTCCAAACCACTAAATGAATCGTATTGTAAATGAAGGCTTGCACAATTTTCACAAACTGTAATTTTCAAATTATTCGCACAATTCCAAAATAGATCGTGTTGATTCAGAAAATTAATTTTTAGTAGTTAGTACGGAATGATACACCCGTTTCTTTAATATCTATTTTACTCTATTTTTGGCAACAATTTCTGTTCAATTTTTTGGTATTATTAATATTGACAGTTAATTTGCTATTTTCCATTTTATCAACCATTCTTTTTCAGATTCTTATCACATTGCGAACTCTTCAAACTTGTTACTCTATTTCCTTGCAACCATTCGCGTAGAAAACATTCTTAAAGGAGCAGCTTCAATGGAATTGATAATAGTGAATAATTGCTTCAATTGAGAGTGCTCACTTTTAAATCAGGCACCACAATTACAGAATCATATTTTTTTCTATAACGAATAGCACGTGTGAATTATAATTTCGTCTACGTACCGTTCCTTTGTGGCGCCATTCTTGATTACCACCTGTTTCGTGACATTTTCCCAATTTTGGGGCGCCGCTGTGACCCTCCATGCACAACAATTGCCCGAGCACCAACTCATTCTTGTCCGTTTCGTACCACATCTGCAAAAAGAACAAGATACGTGATATTCTCATCTCGACAGTTAATTCCCCACTCGGTGTACCGTTATGAGGTTGAAGTTTGCATCGTTGGAATGCAACGAAGATTATGTTCATCTTCATTCATACTCATTCATTCTTCATATTTTTATTTCTTTATTTTTATTGCCATCTCAACTCTTCCTATGTAATTTTAGGTTATGGATCCCTGATAACGACATACAAAAATATTTTTGTCATATTTGTAGCCTGAATGTGGCAAAAAAAATTGGGCCATCCGAAAAAAATAAACAATTTCGTTGCGTTCCAACGATGCAAACTTCAATACCATTGTATCGTTAAGAATTATCACCTGTGACTTCACACGAAGACATGGGGCCATTATTAAATTGGATCCTCTGGTCTTGATGTCTTTTTCGCTCTGTATGCAAAGATTACTGTTGGCGAGTCGAATCTGATATTGATTCGTGTAATTTCTCTTTCGCGAGTGCCAAGGTTGGATCGGTCTCTTTTCCATCTTCGCGCGTTTCTCCTGAAGGCGTATTTCCGTATCGTCGGGCAGTTGTAATTCCGGATAAACCGTACTGAGGTACCATGCGAAATCTTTGCACTTCAAACGCTCTCGGAGCGATATGCGGTCGGCAACGTCGCCGTAATCGACTTTCTTTGCGTCACGTAGGAAGTACTTCTTGTACTCGTCCATCCATACGTAAGCTACGCGCAAAGAATTCTTCAACATCGTTGATGGATCGTTAGAGCCGTAAGGTCGTCGCGAACGAAAGATGTGGCCCACGCGTGAACAGGGCACCAACTCGATACTACCACCGCACATCCAAATCTAAAAAGAAACGTTTAATTCGAACAACCGATTTAACAAAGATAATCACATGAGCCTTGCAGACAGAGGAAAAAAACTTTAAAGACAATTCCCGAGTGTCGTTAAAAACTTTCACGGCAAGTTGAAAATGGTTCATTTGAAATTAAGGGGTCTTCTCACTTTAAACGCTAAAAAAGGCTATTTTCATGAATTTTTTTGATAGATTTATATTATAGATATTGATATAAAAATTGTTACAGTTAATAAATACACTTTCGAAATACATTTAAAATTGTTTTTATTTATTTAAGTCACTTTCTGTAGACGAAAATGGTAGTTAAAAAATTTTCCTAAAAAAATTGTAGGTCCGCGCTGTTGATGAAATCTCGGAGATGGATCATCCGAAACATAAAAATCAAACGGTTTTAGATTCTGTATGTTAATGGCGCATATCATACGATTTCTTATATATGCAAAAATAACAAAATGGCGGGCATTAAAAAAAACGTGTTTCTTTTTATCGTTTTTTGCAAAAAAATAGAAAGTATCAAAATATTAAAAAATCCTTGATATGCGCTATCGCTATGATTGTAAAGAATATGTGGTTAAAATTTCATAAGGATCGGTTCAGTAGTTTCGAATATTTTATCAACAAGCCGTCGAAAAACGTTGTTTCGAGAAAAACGCGTTTAAAGTTTGTTTGGGCTACATAAATACATAATTTAAAAAATATGTATTTCGAAAGTGTATTTATTAAGTGTAACAACTTTAGTATCAATATCTATAATATAAACCTATCAAAAGAATTCATGAATATAACCTTATTTAGCGTCTAAAGTGAGAAGACCCCTTAATGATTCATGACGTGGACCGAGACCATTGAACAAAAAAACGACATTGTGCTACGGAAAATATCCTGAGAAAAAAATATTAGAATTGATCGAGTATATTGTTAAGAGATCACGGTGGAAAATTTTCAACAAACCGACTTTTTTGCATTATCCGTTAGTATAGACGGTTATAAACATCTTATAAGCATTGCAGATTGATCGCAAGTGGACAATTCATATGAAAATTACGCGCTCGAAACTTTAAACGCGTTTTCTCGAAATATCGTTTTTCAAAACGGTGTACACTCTCAAAAGAAGATTTTTCAAGCTATCTGTCTCAAATTTTGATACAACATTCGTCACTCCATTCTTTATCTTGATATGAAAGCTTTTTTATCTTCATATCTTTTTAACGAAAAACTGTCGAAAAAATAGGCAACATGCGATACTTTTTTTCAAACCGCCGCCATTCTCTCAATTTTCATTTTAAAAAAACCTCCATAGCAAGATAGCGGCTTTCATACTGATTAATAATCTTTTTACAAATTTTGTTGCAGATAATATTTACGGCCACAACCGTGTACACCGCGAGGATTCTTTTTTTTCGAATACATTTTCAACCGTTAAAGAAAATGAAAAAAATCAAAATAAACGTTTAAAAATTTATTTTCTATTCTTCACGAGTGCTTAGATTTGACATACAAAAATCAGACTGATCAGTGTATTTTAACCATCGAAAAAAAAATCGCGAAAATCAGTTATTTTTCGACCCGTTACACTGTGATGATCCCTTAAGAACATTTGGTTAAGGGAAAGCTATGGGTCCAGGACGGTCTGACGAAAATTCAGTGAATCTTGAGTGAATACTATTATTATGGACTATGGATGTAGATTCAATCAATGTATATTCGATTCATAATTTAAATAATTATATCAATTTCATCATTGTTATTTTATGCACTCATTATTCTTTCTTTAACTTTATTAAATAAAATTATCTTAAAAATTAATCTATTTAACAAAAATTATAATATATATTTTTGACTCCACAAATCAATATTTTATATTGAACTATTAAATTTGAAAAAAAAAAAATTATTATCACTATGACTTTCAAAGGAATTCAATGTAAAAATAACATTAAAGATTCAACTATTTTTTGTATTCAGTCTTAAAAATGATTGCTCCATTTGAATAATAACTAAACCCCAGCAACGACTATAAACAATGATTGCATTATTCCTCAAGTTATGTCTGCAGCTTGAAACTATTATTATCAGCAAAACCAACTAATGCTCCGCTAAAATAGAACTGCTCGCGTTCAATAATAACTAGTCGGAATAAAACTTTCAATTGGCAATACTTTGATGGCACTATCAATCAACAGCTCTTTTATGATGTTAAAGTTCAATGATATTGAAGTTTGCATCGTTGGAACGTAAAGGCAATTATTTTTTTCTAATTGCCAATTTTTTTTTAGCATTACAAAGCTACTGCAAGCTTTGATCAGATGCAAACTTCAATAACACGAAGTTTATATGGTTGGAATGCAATTCTTTTTTTTTGCCTAATTTTTGTTGGCGAACTCAGGGTACCGAAATGACTCAAACGGTTTTTTGGAATCTTAATTACAAGTTTACAACGTAAATTTACGAAAGAAGTCTGAATAATAAGAAAAATCAAAATAGAAGACAAAGTGAAAAGAATTTTTGGTGCCTTCCAATGATGCAAATTTCATGACGTTGACGTTTGCATCGGTGGAACGAAACGATTTCTTTCTCCATTTCTAATTTCTCCATCTTTATCACTGTCCGAAGCCTTTTTTGCAATTTGAGGTCATAAAGCTCTGATAAGAATATGTGAAAGACTTCGAGAGATTTTCAAAGACTAAATCGGCCAAAAACAGATTGCGCAATTAAAGAGCATTAGTTTTCGCTGCATTCGAACGATGCAACAATCAATGTCATCAAATTTCAACATCATGCCCCTTTTATAAGACTCCCACGGAACTATTAATTTCCATCTTATAAAGCAGAAGTCATGAGATAGTCGAAATTCTTACCCTGAAAGAAATTTCTAGATTCTCGCCACCCCAAACTTCCATTCCGGAGTCGTACTCGCCAAGTTCGAAGAAGTACTTTCTGTTCATAGCGAAAAGGCCACCGGCCATGGTTGGGGACCTGTAGATGATAATAATTTTCTCAGTCATGTTAGGCGATAGAACATTTTTACAAACATTGTCCTCCTCCTCTAACAAGGAAAGGTTGCGGATCTTTCCGATATCGATGAAATTTGGTATGCTTGTAGAATGGGTAAAAAAGGCGACACGTATTTTTTTATATCTGCGGAACCCGATTTTTAAGGATTGAAACGCAACCTCGAAAATTCGGGTGCTTCTCGTTTTTCGTCAATAACGTTTTAACGGTACGAGATATGAAAAAAATTCAAATTGCAACAATGTTTATTTTTCGTGTACTATACTTTGGAGATGAGAACGATAACGTTATCGATAAAAAACGAAAAACACGCCTATTTTCAAGGGTGCGTTTCACCCCTTAAAAATCGGGTTCCGCAAATATAAAAAATACATGTCGCAATTTTAATCCATACTACAAGCATGCCAAATTTCATCGAAATCAGAAAGATCGACCTCGCGACCTTTCCTTGTAAGTCTCACTGCTAAAGTTAACGATAAGAATATTTGTAAAGATTTTAAATGTATACCGCGCATCCTTTTCAACGTACAAAAATTGACCGCAATTGTTATTGTTTATTACAGGTTATCTTTAATTACGTTTCGATTCATTTCACAAATATTTTGCCTTTACGCGTATCACTTTTATTTGCAATTCTCTTATTGGCACAATTTATAATTTCTTCGCGGCTTAGAAATTGCGATTTTGCAACTTGTGGTAATATTCCAAATGAATTTTAATTTAAAAAAGTAGGCACTTTTCGAGCAAAGTGTACGCCTTCTACCAATAGAAGAAAAAAAAAGTAATAATTATTTCGTAGGAACTCGACAGCACCTTTCGATTATAAAATAAGCAATAATAATATAAGTATAGTATATAATAATCGAGAGCAACAATAAACAATGCATGCTAGACGTGGGCCGATTTTTTTCATTAAGGCGTTAGGCCACAGTAACGGGTATAAAATCATGTGCGAATTTAACAATTTTTTCTTATGAAAAAGTGATTCACTCTAAAATTAATTACACATCTATTGAGAATGAATTTGAAGTTGTTAGAAATTTTTTTTTTTTCGATGTACAAAATCGCCGACTACTAATATTTTCTTTTGTTATCTTTTTTTTTAGGCGCTCCGCGGCGTAAACATTTAGCATCCACAATTTTTTCCTAGAACAAAAAACAAAAATTCTCGTCAATCGACATTCGAATACCTAGAGAAGTACGTACGGAATTTAAAAAATATTGTTTTATTCAAAAGTTGTAGGTATTTGAACTTAAGAAATGAATTTTCAGTGAAAAATTTCGTTGTAACTGCTCATAAAATGAAAAGTTTTCGATTAATCAGAAATTCCGTACGTACTTCTCTGCGAAATGAGATTAGGAGCATAACTTTTGAATTTGAAGTAAATCGAGTGAAAATTGTTGAAGTTATTTATCACGCCAATTGGAAAAAAGCTGTTTCGAGAACTTTTGAGTAGTCGGCCATTTTGTACATCGAAACAAAATTCTAACAGCTCGATATTCATACCAAGTAGATGTGTAATTAATTTTATGAGTGAATCACTTTTTCATACGAAAAACAATTGTTAAATTCGCACATGATTTTATACCCGTTACTGTGGCCTAACGCCTTAAAAGAAAATCGCATGATGATCCGTTCAGCGTACTTGATCGGCTTGACAAAGTCTTCGTCACGAGCGAGGGTGCCAGTTGGCAAATTGTCCCAGGTGAAGTGCAAGCCCCAATTGAAGCCGCCGCGAACGAGCGGACTCGAGGTGTATTGAAAAGTATCGGCGTTAATAATATCGATAACGGGCATCGGAACGATGGTCCTCGACACGGCTATTCTCGCCAACAAGGGCTCGATCCACATTTCGTTGACTTCTATATGACTGTCCAGAAAGATGAGTACATTGCCCGATGCTTTCTTAGCGCCAAATATCCTCGCTCTTATCAGACCCTCGCGTTTTTCCGTTTTGTACAATTTCACGCGACCGTCAAATGTTTCATCGATGTAGCCGGTCAACTGTTCGTGGAGGGCCTCGTCGTCGCTGTAATCGTTGATCAGTAAGATCTCGTGCAATAGATGCTTCGGTGTTCTGTCGAGTATGGAGTGAACCGAGCGTAACAGAGTCGTATTGTGCTCGTTGTAGAAACACACGACGATACTCGCGTTCGGCAGATTCTTCGCATATTCCTGCTGCGGGCAAAGCTTGTTACGAGTGTCCGGTATCGGTCTGTGCAGACTCAGATTGTCCGACACGAGAATATTGTAAGCGTAACGCCTGTATCCTTCCTCGTGTTTACGCTGATCGTCCATGTTTCGTATCATTCCCAATTCCTCCAAACCTGCAACGTGAGATCGTTATGAAATATGTACTTTGGATGCACGACTCGTATAAGTTCGTGAACGAAATTGAGATCGAATCTCAACGAAATTGAGATCGTGAATCTCCAATAAGAATACGTAAAAACGTTCGTGTGATATTTACAGCCCAAAACAGCCAAACAAAAATTTGAACAATTAAAAGTAATTCATTTTCGTTGCATTGCAACGATGCAATCTTCAGCGTTATTTTTTTCTCGTGTTAAAGGAGTGTGATGAGAGTTTTATATTCGGAGAATAAACTGCACAGTCCTCGCTATGTTTGCTCTCACTTTATGGGATTGAAGTTTGCATCGTTGGAATGCAACGAAAATTATTTTCTTTCAATTATCCAAATTTCCTCGGGCAGATTTGAGCTACTAAAATGACGCAAACATTTTTTAGGACTCTTATTTAAAGGTCTGCAACGAATTTGCAAAATATGATTTTGGATAATGATGGAAATGAGAAATTGAAAAGAATTTTCGCTGCCTTCAAACGGTGCAAAATTCAACCCCATCTTACTTTTCAGCTTTCTTTCTCTAATAGCCTTCGTTTTGTGACACTAACTTAACATGATCCAGGCCTGAACTTCGTTTGGCAAATATGCAGAACCGGGACTTCATCCCAAAATCGACAGGAATAGTTTTTAACGACTCTCATCACTCCAAAATGATAATTGTCATTATGGAGGGAAGCCCAACAATGAAAACAAACTACCGAGACTGCAGTTGTTTGTAGAGTCCAAATCCAAACGATCCGAAACTACTACTGTACTATGGATGACCGCTGATTGTTCATTAGGTTGATCATTGTGCAACAAATATTTTTAGCCCGCTCCTACTAATGTACCATAAAAATGTATCCAGGTTTCAAGGGCTTGCCCTTCCACAATATTCAGTTTTCTACCATATTTGAGAGATAAGAAACATTGACAAAAACGGAGGCCCAAATCGTCGTATTAAGGGGTTCGGCCACTATGAAAATGACGAACACTTGTTCTTTGCTTGACGCAACTCAAATTGAAGACGAACGACCAACATATGGCTCAGGTAACACAAATTGAAGAGAAACTCATGATTACAACGATAGAACTGCTAGTAAAACTTTATACGCGTTTTTTCGGAACTATGTTTTGCAAAACGGTGTACACGATTTCTATATCTAATAAACAGCTTGACTTGAAATTTAGTACACTTATTCAGTGTAATAGTAGTTTAGTTTTGAAAGACGTTTTTCTTCTCATGATGTTTTTTTTCATTAGTTATTAACGATGATGTTATTTTTCCTTGAAAGAAACGAAAAGATAATTTCGATTGAAGCACAATAGCAAAAAAACGGGTAATACTTTAGATAAGTGATTTTTTCAAAAAATTGTTTCCAAACAAACCCAATGTAGGCATTGAAATGATCAATGCCCCAGTTTATCACGTGCTTCCGCGAACTTCGAAACCCCATAACTTTTACCCATACTTTAACCCAAACAAATTTAATATAGGCGTGGAAATGTTAAAAAATGTCCTTTTTTGGCAAGTGTTTCCGCGAACTTCAAACCCCCATAACTTTTTATGGGGGGGAGGTGAATTTCAGCTTCCCGCGACTGAATATCATCATCAATAATCCAATACATGAGAAAATAGCAATAAAAAAAATGTTTTGCTCATTTTCTGGAAAAGTCATTTATCTAAAGAGTTACCAAAAAACGCTTGGCCTTGGTAATGTTATCTTTTTTTAAGGAAAAACTCGTTTTTTTTGCTTCAGATCAACCAGGTGGCCAAAATCAAGTACACCGTCGAGCTCCTCACCTTCAAAAGTCCTTCACAAGACTGTTTATAATTTTTATAATTTTTTCGGAATTTGGTACACAACTTTGTTAAGGTGCACACAATTAAATATCCAAACGATTTTTCAATCTTACTTATTCCTTCAGAATTAATTTCTTTAAATAAGCATGATTTTTGGCTCATCACAGTAGCCTAACCTCTTAACGCAAGATATTCCCTACGCCGATGTCTTTCGAAGCGAACAATGGAAAAAAATCATTTATCAATCCGTACCGTATCCAAGCGTGACGGACGGCTTTATAGGCACCGCTTGTAACTTTTGTATGAGCTTGTCGCTGTTCTTAAAGTTTTTATTTCCTTTTGTGTTGTAAGCATCCTTGCCGGCGAACGTGTTTCCATTAGAGCTGGGCACGTCGTTGATCGGCTGAATTTCATTGTGCTCGTGAGCGAAACCTTGATTGAACACAGATTCCTTGAGGTACCGTGACGCGCCAAAGGCCCTTTCCGTGGGATTGACAAGGCTGCCATTCTGAGACAACTTCGAATAGAGATAAAGGCTGAACGCCCACGTTACGGAGGCTATCGCAATGCCTGATATGAACGAGGCGTATCTCGTCGATATCATCTGAAACAACAATTTTAAACATACACAAAAGCCGGATATTGTTCCAAAGTATATCCATATGCACAAAATTATTCAGTTGACGAAATTTGTTTCTTTTTACCTCGTCAAAATAACTCCGACGTTGCTATACGAACTATAATACGAACGAAACGAATATTATACGAAGGAAACAAAAATTTACTCACATCGAACGAAATAAGCTGGTTTCGGTGAAACCAAAGTGTATTTATCGACAAGTCGTGGAGGCCATGACAGATTTACAATCTCCAATCCGTACACGTAGCGAAAAGTATGCAATGCATCAGAACGGAGTTGACAAGTGGTGTGAGGTAGCCATTTTCGAATCGCACCAGCTGATTCCACTTACTGCCTTTTATCTTGGCTTTATCTTGTCGAAAATAATCCGCGTGTTCGCGTGTTTATAAATGTTGTATCAATTAGTTGGAAAACCGTCGAAAAACGGGAAAAATTGTTGAAAAATGTTACAGCAAGAATATGTTCGAAGAAATGGCCAAACTAGTCAACCGCCCCTGTGGCCTAATGGATAAGGCATCGGTCTCCTAAACCGGGGATTGTGGGTTCGAGTCCCACCAGGGGTACAATTCATTTTTTTTTTTTCGTTCCACACTTCTTCCACGCAATCACGGACAATAAAAAATAAAAGTTGTTCTGTGGCAATATGTGCTTTGTAGGATAATAAATTATAGTGTCGACATAGAAAAAGTAAGGGGCACGCATGAGCTGAATAAATCGGGAAGAGCGAAAGGGCTATTCCATAGGTGAAACTCGCCACAGTGCATTTTGAGATGAAACTGTAAACAATCAACGCGACTCGCATCGTATGAATGCATTCTATAATTGGATGGAAACACGATGCGATATTTTCACGATATAACAATTGATGACGTTTAGTGATAGTAAGGAATAAAAAGCAATTACGGTTTATTTATGTGGGTGAATACATATTAGACGGCTATTAAGTAATCATTGCAGTGTAACGGGTCGACAAATACTTTTTAATGTCAAATCAAAGCACTCGTGAGGAACAGAACGTAATGTTTTTTTACGTTTATTTCTATTGTTTTACATTTTTTTAACCGTTTAAAATGTATTCGAAAAAAAGAAGCCCTTACGGTGCACACGGTCGTGGCCGTAAATATTATCTGAAACAAAATTTGTAAAAAGATTATTAATCAGTATGAAAGCCGCAATCTTGCTATGGAGGTTTTTTTTAAATAAAAAATGGCAAGACGGCGACGGTTTGAAAAAAAAGTATCGAATTTAGCGTCTTTTTCGACTGTTTTTTGTTTAAAAAAATATGAAGATTAAAAAAAAAGCTTCCATAGCACGATAAAGAATGGCATGAAAAATGTTGTATCGAAATTTGAGACGAATAGCTTGAAAACTCTTTCTTAGAAAGTTACTGAACTTTTAAGGGGCAACACCAACTTAGAATTTAAAAAAAATGATTTTTTTATTGGCCGAGAGATGCTTTGAACCATCTAGAATAAGGGGAAAAAAGTGGATAACCTGTCGAAAAGCGGAATCCGAATTGCGATCTGAAATTTGGCAACCACCTTCCTTTTAATATTTCAAGAGATCCGCTGAAAGGATTTTTGGCGATGCGCCATAGTTTTCGAGATATCGATTTTCGAAAGTTATTTTTCTACCGCGCTCCTACTGTATCTATAGCTGACGGGTTCAGCTCTGGTTATACCTATATATGTCATCGCGCTCTCCGTTTTGTGCGAATGGTGGGGTGCGTAGAACACTGGTGTGGGCGCAGGGCACCCCGGATGTGCGTGCGGAATGGTGGGGCACATGAAACACTAGTGTGGGCGCGAGCCACCTCGGATGTTCGTACGGAATGGTGGGGTGCGTGAAACACTAGTGTGGGCGCACCGCGGATGTGCGTGGAATATTGGCATAGACACACAGCATCGTAGATTCATTTTTTTGTTTTCTTTCACAGTTTATTTTTTGCAGGTGTAATACATTTCTAGGGTTCCTTTATTAACTTTAAAGCGTTTTGGGATTTTTTTTATTTTTTTGCTTCTCCAGCTCCTGATTGTTTGGTTGGTTTTTACTAGTTATACATTTTTTGGATTTTGTATAGTTTTAAACCTTTTTTTTTGGGTTTTATATAGTTTTCAATTTTTTTTTATTTTTACATGGTACCTCCTTATAATGCTTGGTAACCGGCCGCTGCAGCGATGGAAGGAGGGTTTCTACCGCCCAAAATTGACGAAGATGCGCACAAAGTGGAGAGCGCGATAAGATGTGTAGGTATTCGGAGCTGAGTCCGTCAGCTATAGATATAATAGGAGCGCGGTAAAAAATAACTTTCAAAAATCGATATCTCGAAAAGTATGGCGCGCCGCCAAAAATCCATTTAGAGGATGTCTTAAAATATTAAAAGGAAGGTGTATACCAAATTTTAGATCGAAATTCGGTTTTCGCTTTTCGGAAATTTAGCGCTCTTTTCTGTCGAAAATTGAGTTTTTACTTTTAATGCTTGCCAATTACACAAAAATTAATATTTTCAATTTAAATGAATAGAATTTTCTTTTCCACATTCAAATTTGCATCATTTATACTGCGTGCCGCAGAGCGTCCTCAATCCCAGCAAGCTCCGCCAACTGTGAAAGTTGTTTTTCGGCCATGAGGCGGATAATAACGTGGCTTTTGTTAGAAGCAAAATATTTCAGGAACGAGTTTCTGGTGTGTCACGGCTGAACATAGACTAAAAAAAGAAAATTACATAGTAAAAAAAATCCAGATAGGAAAGTGTTGGGCCGATTGTCACGAAAAAAAATAGAAGACTTATTTAATTAAGTGACTACTGAAAGTGAAGTTTAAATACTAGTAACTGGATTAAAGAATGGAGAAAAATTATTTGATTATTTTTTTAAGCTATTGCGAGATTTTGATATTATGTTAACACGTTGATGATACGTTAACACGAACGTGTGATTGGAGCTTCATATTTTAAACGTGTTACGTGATTATCGACTATTAAACTATCTTAAATTTCATATAAGGTAGTTCTGTAGGTACACGTATGAGCCAAAAAGTTTCGGTCGAAGCGTATAGTAACATCCAATGCCTTTATGATGCTGTTGGTTGTAAATTTTTGACAGAACTTGTACCCTCTATATGTCCCACACTTGCACATCATGCATAGATAGGTCTCATACTCGTATAGAGAGCGGTGCTGTCATCGTGGCTACAGCGCGATTTTCCTGCAGTTATAGCGATGAGCTTCCTACGATTCGACTTTCGCGAAATATTTTATATAAATAAGAAAAGCGTGAAAATGTCAACCCAAATGCGATAAAAAGGAAAGTTTACAAGAAAAAAGGCGCTTGGGAAAAGAATGAAAGCTGTGGCAGCCATGTGTCAAGCAAATGCGGCTAAACGCTATGAGAATAACCATAACCTCAACGATCAGCAACAAAAATTCGCTGTCGAAGGACGTCGGATCGTGGATTTACATCTTGTCGACAGTTTAAATTATATTCGCTGTAACAAAGACAATGCATGCATAAATTGAGACAATGCATGCATAAGTTGAACAAATTAAATTTGTTGGCAGAATAAATTTATTTCACACCCGTCTCAGAATTACTAGAACTCGGGGAAAAAACACGCTTCGAGTTCCCAGACTACGCGCCGATCAGCTGGCTGCAGCGTACACTGTTGCCATTCCGTTACAGATGGTTGGGCCCGAGTTCGGTGTGGAATAAAATTACTACTTTTCATAAGTCGATATCTCCGAAACTAAACGGTCAAAGTTTGTCATTAAAAAAAAAAATCAATCCCACAATAATACTGCGTACACGTGTGTTTTTATTTTGAAATCCTAAGATCCGTTTAGAACCTATAGCGAGAAATGCAAGCAAAGTCCTATCGGTTTACGTGTTAGGTATAGGGATCGCGTACAAAAATACCCATATTCAATTGCAATTATCTCATGAACTAAACGGTGAATCGAATTGAATTTTTGGGCATCACTCCATGAAGGTCATATCTACACCATACTTAGATTTTAGCCAATTCCTAAGATTTGACCAAAACTACAGAACTACCTTAAGGTAATCCTATCGCTTCACACTAGGCATACCACTGATCATACTTGAGACTTGTACAATTTACATTTTCAACATATGCAAAAAAAAAGTACTGAATTTTCCATGTGTAAACTGTGTAATGAATGATCACATTTAATTAGAAAAATGGAAAAATAGTTATTCCAACGATTAGTAAAGTATTTCTAGGTTTGATATTTGGCAGTTTGGTTCTATCTCCGTCTCCTTTCACTCAACCAGGCGAGTTTAACCTCCACGCTTTTCAACGTCGATCTGTAAAAACAATGTCAGGTGCGGGAAATATAAAGCATTGCATTCGGACCACGACTGGTAAAAAGCGTGGAAAATTTATGTTGGCGAAATATGTCGGCTATAAATGAAATATATGTGGTAATTCGAATGAGTGAGATGAGGTTAGGACTACAGTCAGCTGTTGCCTTGCTATCACGTCTCTTTATCGTAGTAAGTGGTAATAAATCCAATATCGGAAGTTCAAATTAAACTTGATATTACATGCAAATTAGGTCAATAAGCGTACTTTTTTCTGAGAGCACTGGATTACTATAAGTCTTAAGGATGTACATCTGATTATTTTTAAGAATCTGACGGATTCGCACTATTATATACACTTTTGTAGCGACCGGAAATTGGGTTTTTGTATGTTGTCTCGGAATTCCTTCACAAAAATACGCAATTTTAGTATTTCATTTCTCTGTAATTACGTCGATAAACGACCCTGAAATTTTACATAGACGATTATTAATATATTTAGTGAAGCTCAACAATTTTTTTTTGAAAATCCTATGGATTGAAGCCTGGCGATAGGACTACATAAAAAAAAGATTATGAGCAAAACCACTTTTATCTCAGCCCCTCTGCCCCCCAGAAAAAATTCCGACTATGCCAATGCCTGCATAACCCAGGTTTTTTTGGTATCATTAAAATTGAAGCAAAACCAACGTGGTGAAAACTTGAAAGTTTTTGAAAAGGACGTTAAATTAAAATATTGTTTTCTACAATGAATGTATAAGTAATTAATGCAATGTAAAAAATTAAAACCATGATTGCATAATATCCACAAAGTACAATATTCCCACTACACAAATCTACGGGAAATGGCGTGCATGGTTCGGACAAATTTAAGGAGAGGGTAGGGGTTTGCACTTGTGAAACATCGATTTTTTTTGTCTTTTCTCACAGTTAAACATTTCAAGAATATAATCCTAAAATTTCAAGTCAATCAGAGCAAAACTCTCGAAGTTATTGACTATTTAGTCCCGCTCCTCTAACACTGTAGCTCCGACTTCTCTAAACTTCAAACACGTTTTTCTCGAAACCACTTTTTCAAAGTCCGTGTTCACTGCCATTTGAAAACTACATGACCGATTTATTTCAAACTTGGTACACACTTCCTACATATAAAATACCTCTACCCAACGGTTAGTTTGAGATATTTTTTTACATTGAGGGGGTTTTCCACCCTCAAAATGGCAGAATTTTTCGTGAAAAATAGCACTTTCCACTTTACATGACCACCAAAAATTCAGAAATGAAAAAAAAAATTATCAAAGTCCGTTGGGGGGAGGATTTGATTATACTTTGACTAAATTTTAATGGTAATTGATTTCAGATAATTTCTAGCTGAGATACAGTGAACACCGTAAATCGTGTTGTTCCAAAAGCGTTCTTGGAAAAGCTTTGTCACCGGCTTGTTTGTGGATATTTTCGCGTACAAATTTCACGGTATGTTCTCGAAATGTCACTTAACAATGTACAAAAGGTTTCAATAAATTTACTCTAGCCATATAGATGAAAAACATTCGCAAAAAAGTGTAGCGATGAAATTCAATTTTGTCTATTATTTTTCTCATAAAATAACGTTACGCAATATTTTTAGTGACGAAACCAATGATTAGTTAGAATCGTATGAAGTTTCAGTTCCAATGGATGTCATCATTACGAGTAAACTATAACGACGAGGTGATAAGAATCAATCGATAACACAGTTTTTCCGTTGATTTTTATTTTCCTGAACTCGTATGATCAATGTCGGCGAACATGAGTCGAAATTTTCAAATTATACAGTGGCAATTCCGTGGATATTTAACATTCTCATTTCTCAAGCTCCGCTCGCATTGCGATGTCACACTGTTCCGTTAGCGTTTTCTTTCTCCTCGGCTGCGTAATGCTTTATGAAGCGGGCCGATGGGTCCGTTATTCCCTTGACCCATCGCGGCATCCAAAAGTACGGGGTAAATTTCTCAGCGCATCCACCGTAATGCTTCTCAAAAATTTTCCTGAAAATTACAATACGCACGGATCGAATTTCTCATAATCATCGAAAGAGGAAGGAAAATGTAGCAACGTTCGCAAATAACTCGTTGCTCTCGATATACCTGTAGTAATAGGCCTCTTTCGTTTTTGGGGTACAGTGAGGAAACGTGACGTCCGCCTTATCGAGCTCGTCGTCCTGGACTCGATCCTCGACAATTTCTTGAATAATTTGAAACAAGGATTTCTTGATGGACGCTACACCGTCGCTGAATGCCTCCTTGTGCCTCCAGAGAATGTGTGCTGGCAGTAAATTCATTTCGTCGAACGACGATCTCAGGAGATGCTTCTCCACGCCGTCTTAAAAAAAAGTTAGAATAACGGTCAACCTAGGCGACTTCCTTGTCGACGGCGGATAAAATGATCATCGCAATCTCGAGTATGACCACGTTCTCGCGATTTAATTAGAAACGTACCCTGCGGCTGGCGCATTTCCGGATCGAGGGATAAGTAATAATTGGTAAATTGGAGATCGAGGAAAGGAACTCTTAGCTCCAAACTGTAAGCGCTGGTTGTTCGGTCAGCTCTCAGGCCATCGTAAAGATATATGTCTTTCAATAATCTGAGGGATTCGTCGTGAGCATCCTTCGAGCTTGGTGCATCCCTGAAGTATATGTAGCCCTGAGCTAATTCGTCGGCACCCTCGCCACTGAATATCACCGTAGTTTCCGTGTTTTGCTTTATGTAACGGGCGAGCAGGTACATACTGAAAGTGAAATTTCAAAGCGTTGTTGAATTTCGAGGAGATGGTCGGCATATTTGTTATTGTATACGGCGAAAGAATATTGAATTTTCGTCATCGAAGTATATAGTCGCACCAAAGATATGCAACTTTCGATTTAAATAAACATCTGAAACCTTATTTCGCCCTGAGGTCGGCCCAGCTGTGGTCAGGGTCCTGTGATCGTCATGCTTAGACATTTAAGACCTTAGGCCACAGTAACAGGCATAATCATCATGTGCGAATTTAACAATTTTTTTTCGTATGAAAAAGTGATTCACTTATAAAATTAATTACTCATCTATTTAGTATGAATATCAAGCTGTTAGAAAAAATATATATATATATATTTTTTTTCGGCGTACAAAATAGCCGACTACTCGAAACTTCTCGAAACAGCTTTTTTCTAATTGGCGTGACAAATAACTTCAACAATTTTCACTCGATTTACTTCGAATTTAAAAGTTATGGTCCTAATTGCATTTCGCAGAGAATTACGTACGGAATTTCTGATTTATCGAAAACTTTTCATTTTATGAGCAGTTTATGAGCAGTTATAACGAAATTTTTCACTGAAAATTCATTTCTTAAATTCAAATACCTACAACTTTTGAATAAAACAATATTTTTTAAATTCCGCACGTACTTCTCTAGGTATTCTAATGTAGATTGACGAGAATTTTTGTTTTTTGTTCTAGGTAAAAAATTGTGGATGCTAAATGTCACGCCGCGGTGCGCCTAAAAAAAAGATAACAAAAGAAAATATTAGTAGTCGGCCATTTTGCACATCGAAAAAAAGAGATAGTTTTTTTTTAACAGCTTGATATTCATACTAAATAGATGTGTAATTAATTTTATAAGTGAATCACTTTTTCATACGAAAAATAATTGTTAAATTCGCACATGATTTTATACCCGTTACTGTGGCCTAAGGCCTTAAGGATTTTAAGATAAGTTGTTCGTGCAGATCTGTGATATATTAGCGTCCAGGAGGTATTTACTATGTTGTATTGCATTGTCACACTCGTATGTATACGTATTCAAAAAGGATCAAATCATATATTCAGCTACGGCGTCCATCTGCGAGAACGGCCGAATCCTTTATTTGGAGATTGAAGTGAACTGGGTCACATCTCGGGTGATTTGAGAACGCCTGGGAACTTGCGTGAGGTTTGTCTTCAAGTTATAAATGAGAATCTTAGTTTGCGTTCAGCATAGCAAATTATAGTTTTATGATAATTTCAACGAGTTTTCATATATCGGTAATCATCATATATGGAAACTGTGTCATATATGACATAAATATATGATATAAATGTATAATATAAATGTTCAGCAATGTATCCACTTTGCCGATTAATCGCCACGGCTGTGAATAACAGCCGTGGCGATTATTCACGGCTTTCGCCACCATTTCGACAATGGTGGCGACAAAATGTCTGAATCGAATATTAAAGAACAAATCAGAAAAGAAATATTGGGTCCGTAATTAGCATTGTCTGAAGAATACACGGACCAGTAATCATAAAACACGTATTCACGATAGTGGTCAATATTTTTGAAAAATAAGCTTTCATTAAATGTACTAAAAAGTATAAAATAATTTTTTTATCAAGTCTAATTACTATTAGACTTGATAAAATTATTAGACTTGATATGTGACTATAAATAAACGCTTGGGGCGCTCAACTTTTTAAGGTTTAATATATTTGATCAATTCAGTTTCATTAACCGTATTTAATTTGGTACAATAGTAATTAGAGAAATTACTATCACACGTTTATACTCAGTTCCCGGATTTTTATTTAAGAAATCTAAAATTGTTTTACAGTAAATTAAATACAGTTGATATGTTAACGGATTTATGTAAATTAAAGATTTCAAGTTTCAATTTTGAGCGCCCCGAGCTTTTATTTATAGTCACATATAGGTGACTTGGTAAAAAATTCTTTTCTACCTTGTGGTACATTCAATAGAAGCTTGTTTTTTTGAATATATTTTTTACATATCAATTATCTACTTTTCAGTTTTTAATCGATTTTACGAGTTAATTGTAACTAGTAGTTTACTAGTTTACGAGTTTGTACGTTAAGGACATGGAATGCTTGTGAAAAATAACAAAGACTGTAATTGAGATTGAACTTACGACTAATTGCTGCATATGAACTTTTCACATACAAACACAGTCGGTTACGTATTTGTTTGTATGTGTTAGTGAGATTTTATATGGACGATTCAATATCGCTGGTTTTACATGAAAAGTTGCAAATTTTATGGATATTTTTTTTTCAAGTTGAATCATGTATTGTCACCTTCGACATGCATATTCACAAAATTTCCGAGCTCTAAGTAGTCGGGAATTAGATGAAATGTCGATTTTCCGTTTTGCATCTCACAGAAAGTCAAGTGAAAAAAGCTTGTAAAAAAGGTATACATAGGGTAAGAGGACCAGTACCCAGCCACTAACCAGTAGTTAGCCGGTCATATAGTTTAACGTTGGCTCAAAATATATATATAGATATCATTTAACTTGAAGTGGTCGACTACCGGTTCCGGGCTGGGTACTAGTGCTCTTACCCTATAAGTAAACCTTGTCGATTACTGGGTCGTGACCATGCCGAGAACTGCGTACGTCTCGAAAACAGGTGAACGCCTGTCGAACGAAAAAAATTTTTAAATCATTTTACAACATAGTTGTTTATAATTATTGAAAGTGAATGAAAATTATAATTCTGACGTAATAGCCATTAGTTTAATTTTTTTATTAATAAAGTTGTTTGTAAGAGCAATTTGTGTCTTAGACTGTTTGTCAAATGTTTGAAAAAGCAGACACAATCGAGTCAACAAAGGCCTACGGACCTTTCCATAGTTAGTTAAAGCAGTTTCAACGCATGTAACGATCAGTGGGACCCGTTCAACACATAACCGTACGTCTTATAACATTTACGAAATATTTTCGTATAATTTACAAAAAATAATCGTACGTCTTATAACCTCTACGAAATATTTTCTCGAAAACTGCACCAGGCACGAGAATTTCCCGCTGTTCTTCTTCGTAATAAAAAACCGATTAGGAATGACTTGAAATAACATTGACTAACTTTCCAAGTTGAGCTATAGAAATCTTAAGGTGAAGCCTATATTGCTTAAGATGACGATTACTGGGCCAACTACTACAAATTATTGAGTTTTTCAATGTCCGATGATTTTTTATCTTCATATTCACCCAATCGAGGCTCGAATTGTCGTGATGTCGAAAGTCTCGAGAGAATATATGACCTCGTCCAAAACCGCGGCGATATCTTGGGCGGTAAAAGTGATCTCGTGATGATCAGTTCCGATGAAGTCCGCAACCTAAACATATGCGTAAAAATTTGCAATGGAATATTTCGGTCAGCCTTTCTCAAAATTATTATTTATTATTTATAATAAAGAATTATTATTTATAATAAATAGTGATACAATGAAAATAATAAATAATACATTATTATTTTCATGTACGGAGATATTTTTGCTGGAATTTTGTGCATTTTGTAAAGAAACGAAATCCAATAAAAATTTAACTCTTGCAAGAATCAAACAATGATTTCGTCTACAAAAAATGGTGATAGGGAACTCAACTGCCACTTTCTCCCGCTAGAGGGTATATTGTATTATAACGCAAACAGAACATAACGTTTAGTGACATTCGATTAGTGAGATTCACTCATAAAATTACTTACACATCTATTTAGTGTGGATATCAAACTGTTAGAAAAAATATATTTTTTTTCCATGTACAAAACGGCCGACTACTCGAAAGTTCTTGAAACAGCTTTTTTCCAATTGGCGTGACAAATAACTTCAACAATTTTCCCTTGATTTACTTCAAATTTAAAAGTTATGTTTCTAATTGCATTTCGCAGAGAAGTACGTACGGAATTTCTGATTAATCGAAAACTTTTCATTTGATGAGCAGCTTATGAGCAGTTACAACGAAAATTTTCACTGAAAATTCATTTGTTAAGTTCAAATACCTACAACTATTGAATAAAACAATATTTTTTAAATTCCGTACGTACTTCTTTAGGTATTCTAATGTAGATTGACGAGAATTTTTGTTTTTTATTCTAGGTAAACAATTGCGGATGCCAAGTGTCACAGATAACAAAAGAAAATATTAGTAGTCGGCCATTTTGTACATCGAAAAAAAAAGATATTTTCTAACAGCTTGATATTCATACTAAATAGATGTGTAATTAATTTCATGAATGAATCACTTTTTCATACGAAAAAAATGGTTAAATTCGTACATGATTTTATACCCGTTACTGTGGCCTAACGCCTTAAATATTCCAGTTATGAAGAAATTGTGAAGAACGCATCTGTGTTGTGCAATTGAATGCAATTATTGTCCATTACGGTGTCCGTTCGTATAATTTTAGCACCGGGTTGACACCGCGATAATGAACAGCGTGCGTTGACAGCTTCGTTTGTTTACGTTATGTTTACGTGGCGACGTCTGCGCTGAGTTTCGCGTAAGGTTCCCAATTCCGCAAGAATATTTTACAAAGACAAATGATACGATATCCGATATGGCCCAGAAAAAAATTCGCACCTGTCTAGCAGCAACAATGTCGGGACTGTCGCCCATTCCGATTGCGAAGCTCTGAATCTTGTACGGCAAGTTTTTAGCTTTGGCGAGTTTAACGAGCAATGCCGATATCAAACTGGAGTCCAATCCTCCGGACAATAAACAACCGATCCGCCTGTCGGCCATGAGACGTTTTTCAACGGCGGACGACAGCAGTTTCCTCACATTCTTGCGAACGTCCGTTTTGCTCAAACCTGATTGAACGCAGATTGATGTACATTTTCGATAAAACAGCAGTTGGGCAAAATCGAGAAGCATGTTCAAAATTTTCCACTAACTGTTCCACGGAACAAAAGTGTTGAACGACGGCCTGTCTCCTGGCTTGTGATAGTGCAATGTCTTCTCAAGTTTAGTCTTGCCGTCCGCGGCTATTTGGTACTGTTCTATGTGTCCTGGTGGAAAAGGGACCAAGTCCCATTCGCCTGGAAATTGCTTAGTGATGCCCACAAGACCCTGAAACAACGTTCGCTCAGTCTTTTGTTATCGATGATTTGAGGCTGGTTCATCAATCCGTATGGATATAGATGACAAATTTTAATGTCAAATATTGAATGATTCATGCTCATGAAATAAAAGAAACCGAGCGAGCAGGCCTATAATGAATGGAAAAGTCAGTAATGGAAATAAACAAGAATAAAAAAATGAATGTTTGAACTGTTTTCTGTGCGGAGCGTTTATCTTACTTTGCTCTCGGAGGAAATGCCCAATTCTCCGTTGTTACCGCGCAGTCTGAACAGCGGTCTGACACCGTAAGGATCCCGCCCGATTAATATCCTCCTCTTGTCAATGTCCACTATGCAAAATGCAAATACGCCGTCCAAATTAGCAGCAACATTGTCGGGACCCCCAGTGGCGTACAAATGCAATATTATTTCGACGTCGCATTTTGTTACATAGTCGAAGTTGTGCTCTTCTCTCGTCTACTTAAAAACATAAAATGAGTATCAGAATCATATGCCGTTGTGCACAAACGTATCAGGGAGAATAATCACCGACTCATACGAATTCATCTTTTGCTGTAACTATGATCCTGTGCATGTTATGAAGAAAAATATTAACACCAGAGGCGCAGGCGCCTAACTGTTGCCATTTTTTTCATCAACAAAGAGGTCGGCCTTTTACGAATACTTTTATCTTTAAAATAGTAGCGAGCAGATAAAAATGTTTCTCTTTAGATGGCGTTAAAGTTTGCAATATTGGAATGCAACGACCGTTTTCTTTTAATTGTTCTTCGATTCTTTATTTTTATTATAATGAATCATTTTTTTATCCTTAAGGGGATAAACTTCAAACTTTTTTTTGCATAAAGGCATAGTCTTTGTACTTTTCATCCATAACGGGATAAACTTCAAACTTTTAATAAAATGTTACCACTGTAAAACGTTCGAAAAATCGTTTTTTGTGAAAAACTTTTTTTAAGACCTTTCAACCTTAAAAAATATGATGCATATTCGTTTATAGCTGAAAAAACAGTTTTAAAGTGGTTTTCGAGCTATTTTTGAAAGCCTATTATCTTTGGGGAAATAGTTACCGACTAAAAATAGTTTAATTTTCTACCAATAGGTGGCATTAGATTACGGAAAAAAATTTCATCAGCTGTAACGTCTATAAAACCGTCGACTTCAAACACGTTTTTCTCAAAACCATGTTTTTCAAATCGGCGCGCAGCAGAATTCGAACAATTTTCGTCCAATCGACTTGAAATTTTAACTGTAGCTTCTTAGATTGCTTTAACAGTCAAATACGAGTGTTTTTTTCTTTCGATTAATTAAAAATTGTGCAAAATATATCACTTTTTATATGAACATTATGGTCGAAAAAACGAACTTTTTTCAAACTCGTCTCTATTTTTCTTTTTTAATTATTTTTTCATTCCTCCCTGTACTTGGCTGCTAAAACTAATATAATTAACGACAATATTTTACCCTTAGTTCCAGGATTTAAGTTACGACTTCTTCTAACGTTACGACGAAGTTCTTTTGCCAAATAAATTTGTCTTTACATACTTCAATATACAGGGTATTTGGCACATGGACCGACACAATTTTTTGGGTCATTGGGGGGGTCATTTGCTAGTTTTTTTCACTTTTAGACCCTATGCCCTAAGTGTCACGGTAATTGATACGATTTTTTTTATTACCCGAATTTTCGCTTCTAAACCATCGTAATTTTTTTATTTGTGGTTGTAATAGCACGAAATAACTTTTCTTGTATTCTGCAATGTATGTTTATTATAAATAAATTATTATTTGATACAATTGGCTCCACGATAATGACTCATGACAGACCAGTCTTAAAACTGCATAAATGTATGGAAAATATAAACTTCTAAATTCATTATAAAAAAGAAACTAAAATCTATTTCGAACTTAGCTTTGTTTTAAAAAGTTCTCTAGTTTTTACCCTTCCTAACGGTATGCTACATGGCAAAGAAATCATTTATTATGTGGTAAAAATTAAGAGGATAAGCGTTTTTTATGATGAATTTAGAAGTGGAAATTTTTCATACATTTCCACATTTTCAAGATTTTGGAAGCTCGATAGTTATTTTGTGGAAACCAATTGTATCAAATAATGGTTTATTTATAATAAACGTACATTGCAGAATATAATGAAAGTTATTTCGTGCTATTAAAACCACAAACAAAAATGTGATGACGATTCAAAGGCTAAATTACGGGTAATTAAAAAAAATATATCTCAATTACCGTGACACTTAGGACATAGGGTTTAAGGGTGAAAAAATTAGCAAGTTACCCCCGTAATCCACCAAAAAATTGTGTCAGCCCATATGCCAAACACCCTGTACACCTAATAAAGCCTAAAAGTTCTTTTGACCAAGTGTTGTATTCCTTTCTACAAAAAAAATTCCTAACCAAACGTTCGAAAATGGGCAGTTACAGTGGTATCCTCCCTTAAGGTCGTGGATGTCTAATGAGGCGATTTTCGTTACCTAGATTGTTAAAAAAGTGAGCCGTAGAAAAAAAATCAACTTTCGCTGCATTGCAACGATGCAAACTTCCCCACCACCTCTTTAGTCCACAACGCTATTCTCTGTTAAAGATTTATATTTTGTTGTCGCCGGGTCTTTCACATAGTGAAATGGATGCCAAAAATATTTACCTCCTTAAAATTATAGATTTCTCCGTTGCAAAGAAGAAACAGGGTAGGATATTTGCTCAACCTCATGGGCTGCATTCCACAGAGACTATCAACAATGGCCAGCCTGTGAAAGCCCAAAAATCCATCCTGGAAAGTAACACATTGATGTAATGAATTTATTATTGTACATACGTTGTTCCTAAATTATCAAATTGCTTAATCCAGTGAATAAAGTGATATTAACGTAAAGAATGGTTTGACACAATGTACCTTGATGCGATTGTCAAATTCGATTCTCAACGCATCTGGACCTCTGTGCGATATTTTATTGAATTGCTGGCACGCGCAATTCAACGAGTCTTCGTTGACACCGAAAATTGCCCAAATTCCGCACATTGTCGACGGACACGAAATACACGCTGAAACAGCTGTCCAAATGTATTAGCGAGAGAATGATTAGATTTCTGAAGATATTAGTCATTCAAAGAAACACAAGACCGATCGACTTTTAAGACGCGAATTCATTTTCCACGGTGTTGAAGTTTGCTTTTTTGGAACGCAACAAAAATTCTTCCTGCTTGTTCATTTCTATTATTATCAAAAATACTTTCTCGCCAACTTATGTTGTAGATTTTTCAATAAGGATCTTGAAAAACGTTTGAGTGATTTTCGTAGCCCAAATCCGCCAAAATAATACTTTGGCAATGCAAAATTCAACACCATAATTTTCCGTACTTCAGAACATTTTGTGTGTGAATTGACGAAAGAATATCAAATCGCTGGGTTCCTAATTTTTGTTTAATGTCGCACTTTAATGACACGATAAGATCGATGGAAACGAAAATTACCTTTAAATGGAGTTTAGAACGGAAAAAATTCAGATTTTTATTGCCAATGCCGTAAAAGACCAGAGCACTCGGTATGCTCGACGAGTTCGACGATGCTGCTGGTTCGGAACTGCGGCAAGGTTTTACAGAACGTGGCACGTGTATTTCCAGCTCGACTGCTGAACGGCCTGTTTTGAATATGTAGACTTGCATCACTGTGATGACTGCTGACGCAATATCTTCGGCACTTGCGTTTGCGAAAACAAAGAGGGCGCCGGAGCTTGGTCGATACAATAGAGAATCTACGTGTTCACGAACTTATATCCGAACCATACGTGCGATCAAAGTACTTCAAAACTATTTTGCGAAATTGTCGCTAAAATGGAAACTGCAAATAAACCGGCGTCTTTCTATATAAGATAATAAAGAATAATAAAGAATAAGGTAATAAAGCATCAGATAATAAAGGATAAGATAATAACGAACAAAATAATAAAGAATCAGACAATGAAGAATAACAATACGATCATGGATCAAATCGTGTTTCTGAATGCACGATTTAATACACGATCGACTATCGTACAAAGCAGTCGAACTCAAATTCCTTGCATATGTACTTATTCGGTTGAATGTTGAATCCAAATTTTTCCGAAGTTCTAAAGACGTAGACCGTATGTATATTTTCCGCTTAGAAATTTGCAATTGTGGCAAACAACGGGAATGGATTTTTTAAATATCCATTTCGTTTCTTGGCCTGTGATTTTGTGTATTGCACCGAAGAGTGTAATAAATCGTACGTAGAAGATTATAATATTTGCGACAGTAAAATTTATTACTGGATTCAACTAGTTGATAAATGTCGCCATTGCGGTGAAGTAAAATGTAGCCGAAAGTCGTTACACGTGCGACTAGAGATCATTAGCGTAGGCACCTTTTTCTTCCGAGGGGGGGCTGAAAAAGTTTATTTCACAAGCGTCTTTTGCAAAATAAAATTTACATAATAGTCGATAATCACGTAACACACAAAATATGAAGGTTTAATGACACGTTCACGTTAACATTAATATCAAAAGCTTGCAATACCTTAAGGTCATCCCATGCGACAAGTCAAAAAATCGAAAAAAAAAAATGTTTGCCCAAATTGCAAAAAATGTGTGCGTGTTACATGGACCTGGCATAGCATACTAACATTTCCTTTGTGTAAATCGTACTTGAACTTTTAAACGTGTTTTTCTCAAAACTGTATTTTTCAAATTGACTTCCATGAAATCTGGAAAATTATTGAACGGATTTCGCTCAAATTTTTATTGTATAGTCAGCACATCTACAGATCTCACCCGAACTGGAATACTTCTGATATCTCCCATAGTTTTTTTAAGCCGAAAAAGTCGAAAAAAATGACAAAAGTTAGAACTTAACTTTTAAAACCGTGCCAAAAATACAATTTTCGATATTTTTACTTTGCTCCAGTTCCTGCAATAGACTCAGGTCTATAAGTTGAAATACCGTTTGATTTTTTAATTTCAGATGAGCAAAACCTCCGGCATCATGGTAGCCGTCAGTCAACTTTTGTTTACACATGAGTGTCTTCCGAACGGTGTAAAGTCGATTCAACTCGTTCTTTTTGTTTGATCAAATTCTGAGAGACTGTAAAAATGTCAATAAATGTGTGGTAAACATTCAAAAATAGTATTTTAATGGTTCATAAAAAAAAATCCCAAAAAAGAGAAAAAAATAGCTGTCACATGGCATGACCACCTTAAAAGTAATCAACTAATTTTTCAACATTCTTCAATCCAATTAGCCGTCTTTAAACTTTACTTCCAGTAGGTACTGAATTAAATCAGTCTTAGTTTTCTATTTTTTCTGCAAATCGGCCCACCACTTTTTTTGTTGGAATTTTGTTTTAATCATGTCGTTCTTGCTCTTCCCTAGTGACATATGAGAGAATCGTTCCTGAAGCATTGTGCTGCTAACAATAAGCCACGTTCTTATCCACCTCAGGGCGGAAAAACTGCTCTCGCAGCCGGCGGAGCTCACTGCTTGGAAAAGTTTATATAAATTAGGGCAGTACTTCTTTTTAATATGCTTTCTTAAATTTATTTCATTTTTTTTCAATGACAGTATTTTTTCATAACTTCGCTTCATCCTTAAGGAAACATTACAGTGTAACGGGTAAAACATAGCAGCATTTCGCGATTGTTTTTCGCCGATTAAAATATGATAATCAGTCTGATTTTTTATGCCAAATCAAAGCAGTCATGAAAAAAAGAAAATACATTTTTAAAAGTTTATTTTTATTTTATTTTTAACATTTTTTCAACGGTTGAAAATATCTTCGAAAAAATGGAGTCCTCACGGTGTACAGGGTTGTGGCTGTGAATATTATCTGAAACGAAATTTGTAAAATGATTATTAATCAGTATGAAAGCCGCTATCTTGCTATGGAGGTTTTTTAAAAATCAAAATTGACAAAATTGCGACGTTTTGAAAAAAAGTATCGAATTCAGCCTATTTTTTCAACATTTTTTCGTTAAAAAAATATGAAGACGAAAAAAGCGTCCATAGCAAGATAAAGAATGGCGTAAAGAATGTTGTGTCAAAATTTGAGAAGGATAGCTGGAAAACTCTTCTTTCGAGAGCGTACACCGTTTCGAAAAACGACATTTCGAGAAAAACGCGATTAAAGTTTCGAATGCGGATTTTTCATATAAATTGTTTACTTACGATCAATCGGCGATGCCAGGTCCATGTTTATAACCGTCTATACTATCAGATAATGAAAAAGAAAAATCGATTTAAAAAAAATTTCACACTGATGATGAGGCTGACCTATCATTTATTAAGATTTAAAAATAATTGTTGATGAACTCCTTTCCGTTTTTGATAATTACTTTTGAAAATGCGTCAACGTCGCGAGCTAACGGTAAATCTCAAATCAGCGTTTTAGATTTACGATAACATTATCTATTACACGGTAGTAAATGTTGATCTTCCAATATTCTTCTGGTTGTGCATCAGCCGGCAAATTGAATGTATCGCTTTTGCCCACAGTTAACTTAATTGTGAAATTTCAATATCTATTCAATTTACGAAGAACGAACAAAATAGTTCAAGTTTCGTTCAATTATTTCTTTATGTTTGCTTGGGCGAAACAAGTTAAATTAATCGATTATTTCAACGTAATTATTTTGGATCGATTTTTTTCTTGCGGGTGGCGCCTATCTTGCCCCCTCCTACTACGCCAATGCTCAGGATGAAATAAACTTTTGACACTGCCGCACGCGGTTTCAGCGGCTGTTACCATCGTAGTTCATCATTTTGCCGAGTTCTGTAGTGGCGCTGTACAATGGACAGAAGTTGTCCACGTTGGCGAAGGGTCGCAGCTGATTGCAAAAATTCACGCAGCGTTAGTTCTGCTGCTTCTCGTTCGCTTTGTCGATCGCTCGCTCTCGCATCGCCACAAAGGTGTATGTAAAATGAAAGAAATAAGATGCGAAAAAAGGACCAACGAACGAGAATTCAAGGCTTCGTAATTATAAGTGGAATTTAAGACGAGTACGTCGTATTTTTCCGTCAATTGACCCAATATTTCAACCCATGTTGCAAGTTTTACAGCCCGATAGGAAGCGCAGCGAAAAAAGTATTCCGAAACCGAGGTCTATCTTACGTTTGGGTTACATGACGATAAATAATTGTCACAAGACAAACCGGGTCCCGGCACAACTATCGACGCGCCAGTAATCCAATTAATCTTTTCATGGGCACAACATCCATAATTAGAAGTACTCATTGTGCGTTGATTCACGCTCTGCGTAGTCAACCGATTCTATTTTCCGTTTCCGTTTTCGTACGTGACGTTATTCCCTATTTCTATTAATTGGGAATAAGCTTTAAGGTGGTTTGAGCGTTAGCCATAATCTAACATTAAAAAAAAATTATTATGTAGACTATTACTGTGTTTACAGATATTTTGAATTTTTTTACCACAAAACGCTAGAGATAAAAAATAGTTTAATGTATGTAATTTTACGTCTGGTTAGATGGGCAAGACGTTCGCGCTACGGGCGATGAAATTTTTTTTTGTCTATTTAGCACCAAGATAAACCATTTTTAACGACGTATTAACGTAAAATTAAACCTTTCTTATCATTTAGAAGAAAAAAAACCCATCTTGCCCATCGAAAGCAATATATATTCAATATTGAACCATCAAGGTTTGATGAGAGATGACTTGTCTTGGCTGGCGAATGAAGACCATTGCTGCCAACCTCAATGTCCGTGACGTTGCCGTATGTCGGCAACACAATATTAAGGCCTTAGGCCACAGTAACGGGTATAAAATCATGTGCAAATTTAACATTTTTTTTTCGTATGAAAAAGTGATTCACTCGTAAATTTAATCACGCATCTATTTAGTATGAATATCAAGCTGTTAGAAAATCTATATATATATTTTTTTTTTCGATGTACAAAATGGCCGACTAATCGAAACTTCTCGAAACAGCTTTTTTCCAATTGGCGTGACAAATAACTTCAACAATTTTCACTCGATTAACTTCAAATTTAAAAGTTATGTTTCTAATCGCATTTCGCAGAGAAGTACGTACGGAATTTCTGATTAATCGAAAACTTTTCAATTTATGAGCAGTTTATCAGCAGTTATAACGAAATTTTTCACTGAAAATTCATTTCTTAAGTTCAAATATCTACAATTTTTGAATAAAACAATAATTTTTAAATTCCGTACGTACTTCTCAAGGTATTCTAATGTAGATTGACGAGAATTTTTGTTTTTTGTTCTGGGTAAAAAATTGTAGATGCTAAATGGATGCTAAATATCAGTTTTTCTCAATATGCTTATGATACGTAGCGACAATAGCTGACACAATTCATCAAGCATCTCCTAACCTAAAAATCCACGAATAAAGTATTCGAATTTGCTTTCATAAATCCACTTTCACACATCGTTGCACGAAAATTAAACTAGTTTTCGACTGTTTCAGAATGCTCGAGATGTTGTCAAATGTAAAATGACACCAATTTTCACATTTGTGTACACTCGCGTATAAGCCGTACACTTAGAGTATTCGGTCGCGTTCGAACGGTGGCGTCACAAGCGCCAGCGCCGATAGCGCGGCATTTCGCCAACATCTACAATTTGAATTACCGCGATATGAAAACAATTACAGTCCGACCTCCGAATAAGAAACCAAAAGCCCCCAAGGGGAAGAGTTTTTCTTATATATCGCATACCCCCACCAGGCGCGTGGGGGTATGATAGATATACAGATAGTATATACAGGCAGACCTCTGTCTGTCTCTCTCACTCTTTTCCGCATGCGATCCTGTCAACAAGAAACTCGCTCGAACGAGTTGCAACTTAGTATTCACATCGCCCATGCAAAAACGTTTTCGACTGCGCGTGGACATTTATTTAGCGAATTTTTGTTTCACGTTAATATACATACTATTGAATATTATTGTGTACTACTGTATCTGAATTACTATTAACTGTCATAAAATGACCGAAACTGTAAAGAAGCGTAAGAGATCAGACTGTAGTATACAAGTCGAAGAAAATATTACAGAATCTGCGCTGCAAGGTGATCATTTAAACAAAGAGCTTTATGTCCATATTGTTTTATCCCATTTATATAAAAGAAGAAGAAGTCAATATCTCTGAGGATTCATCGTCAATGGCAGAGTTCGACTCTCTCGAAAATATTCCGCCGTCAGTTGAGGCGTTGCGAATCAAAATAATACGCAACAAGACGAAAACGCTTTTCATTACGTCTCGAAAACTTTTGCTGTTTTATATGAAAATCTTTGAACGCCCTTATCTTTGTTTTTATTTTATATGAAATCTTGTCAACACATATATGTATCTTTTTAATGAATACAAAAAATTTCTAATAAACTTGTAGATTTTTTGTTACATTCACACACGCACACACACATACTCACGCACGCATGCACACATCAATGTACACTATAACCTTCACTCTATTTTGGCCGCATAATCTCTCCCAGGCTGGTTTCTTAACCAGAGGTTCCGCGCACAAAATTCTCGAGCTCGGAGTTCGAGTCGGAGTGGGGGAAGCGCTCAAGTGAGAAACTGGTGAAAGTATCTTATTGCCGGGTTTCTTATTCGGAGGTCGGACTGTAATAATTATCTTTAGAATTATTTCAAAGAAAAACCCGTTTGGCATTCTGTTTTATTAACACAAAGTATCAGTTGTAAAAAACATCGAACATATTTTTAACAACTCAATTCAGGATTATTTAAGTAATTATTAAGATTCTGACAGATTTGTTGCAACGTTTTTTTAATTCGTTTTTATGGTAAGACTGTTATTGCGAATGTGACGGAGACTGCTCCAGAGTCGTTGGGGATCTAATTTTTCAGTTTTTATTAGTAATGATGCAATAAATAAAACATTTACCACACATTTGGCCCATTAGAATCAACAATACGAATATTCAACACACGATAACATAAATCAGAACAACTGTGGGTAAAATAAATTTTGTCTCTATGTTGACTCTGAACAACTAGTCGTACCTCCTTAATTATATATTTTATGAAAACTTAACATTTACAGAATAAATATATACCCCGTATGAATTATTTGAGGTTTATTGAGAAAAAAATGCATAAACCGTCATTTGACTCCACTGGACAGCTCAAACCTCCTTAAGGGGTCTTCTCACTTTCGTCCCCCAAAAAGGTTATTTACATGAATTTTCTTGATAGGTTTAATTATAGATATTAATATAAGAGTTGTTATACTTAATAAGTTTCTTAATACAACAAGCTTGAACAGTTTCGAAATACAACAAAAAATTACGTATTTATGTAACCCAAACAATCTTTGAACGCATTTTTCTAGAATCAACATTTTTCGACGGCTTGTTGATAAAATCTTCGAAACTACTGAACCGATCCTTATGAAATTTTAACTACATTTTTTTTACAACTATATCCATAGCGCATATCGAGGATTTAAAAAAAATTTATATTAACTATTTTTTGCCAAAAATGGTGAAAAACACGTTTTTTTGTTTGTTCGAAAAATGTCCGCCATTTTGTTATCATTGCGTATATAAAAAATCGCTGTGGCGAATTTTTATATATGCAATATATAAAAATTCAATGTATAATATCGTATTAATGCATAATGTATAATAAAGACGTACAATGTATAATAAAATTCAATTTATATTATCATTGCATACATAAAAAAGCTATAGCGCATATATATGTGCGCCATAGCTTTTTGGAATGAATCAAAGAAGTATGCGGCCGTGTAGGTGATAAGAGATCGCTAGAGTTTCGGCTTCGGTCCGGACCGAAGCCGAAACTCTAGCGATCGCCATAGCTTTTTGTTTTTTTTTTCGAAAAATGTCCGCCATTTTGTTATTATTGCACATATAAAAAATCGTATGATATGCGCCATAGCCCTTAACATACTGAATCTAAAACCGTTTGATTAATTTGTTTCGGATGATCCATCTCCGAGATTTCATCAGCGCAGACCTACCATTTTTTAGGACATTTTTTCAACTACCATTTTTGTCTATAAATAGTGACTTAAAAAAAATGTAATCTATTTCCAAAGTGTATTAATGAAGTGTAACAACTTTAATATCAATATCTATAGTATAAACCTATCAAAAAAATTCATGAAAAAAGCCTTAATTTTTAGCGTCTAAAGTGAGAAGACCCCTTAACATGCGGCGTTGTGAATTCGCCTGTACGTTTGAGCGAGAGTAGAGCAAACTCCTGCGCGCGAACTTTCCCCCGCGGCCGGGCAGCGTTGCCCCCACTCCCGCGCGCGTGCTCCGTCTCTCTCTGCCTGGCGATAGAGCAGAAGTCACACTTGAGTTAGTCGGCAATTGCCAGGGCTCGCGTAAGGATGTGCGTGTATTGCGCGCGTTCATACCCGGTTACGAGTGCGCCAACGCGATCGACCACCGGAAATCCGTGGCCCGAATCACGTTATCCCAGCCACCGTGCAAACGTACTCCCTTCTGTCGCTCGCGGGTCGTTTTAATTCCGAAAGGGTGTAGAAAAAAGAAAACGTCACGCTCGTGCACACGCGCGCACGGTACAATATTGGCGAAGTAATCGAAACGACGAGTAAACTCGTAACACGCGCGAGCGTAATGGGAACGTGTGATCAAGCCTGAGAAAAACAAGTAGAGAATCCGTTTATCTGTCCCACGAGGGCAAAAAAAGGGAGCAGGGGGGAAAGGAACAAAAAGTGTGTGCGTAAGTCTCCCGTCACGTTGCGCGACGCGTGTTCCGCGAGTACGAAAAAATCATCTGCTCCAGCTGAATTTCGTTCCGCCCTTGCACGTTCTTCTTTTTTCTCGTGACCATCTTTACATCGTTGTCGGACAAACGAATCGTGATCAAATCGCAAAAGTGCCTCGTTCGTTCGCAGTGAGGAAGAAGGAAAAAAAAAGAGTCATTGGTAAATCGTTCGAACGACGGAAAGCCCTCGTTATGACCGGAGGCCTCGTGAGGGGTTCGCGAGGCTCTGGCCGGGGCTGCTGTCGCTACTGCTGCCAGGCTCTACTCCGTGGCGCGAGGGAAATTTGAAAGCCGGCCGGCTTTCTGCTCTGTAGACGTTTTAAGGTAGTCCTTGCGGCATACTCGCGCGAGTACTCCATCACTTTGCACCTCGAATATTCGGAGCGGTAGCTACAGAACGGATAACGTTAAAAGTCGTATTAATTTGAACATTTTGCTCGGTGACCAGTGCTTTTTCAATACTTTTCGTTCATCGTGGCTTACTTCACCTGTCGAGGGAATCATTTCTTTCGACTTAACCTCAAAATTGCTAAAATTCACGCCGTTCGTACATGACACACTTCAATTTGACTCTCAACCTTACCGACACTGCTGAATTTTACCGGCACAACGTTCGCGAAGAATACGAGCGAGTAATCCATTATTCGTTGAGCGCGCTGGTGACTCGTTGAAATTTCTATTCCGCTATCGTAATTTTTCACTGAAGTCGTACGTAAAACGCGACATAACCTAGAGATCTTAAGGTATTCGTTTCGCGGAGGGTCGAATTTTGTGGCGGCACAAGCGGGGCACTCTTCTGAATCGTTGGTAAATTACAGTGGCGCTTAATGAAAATAATCCACCATCAATTATTACGATTACGATATCCAACCAACGATAAACTGGAATTAAAAAAATCGCCCAAATTTAGTAGATTTATGATCTTGAAGTTTTGCATCGTTGGCAGGCAACGTAAAGTAATTCTTTTTCATTGATAGCATTTCTTTTTGGCCGTTTTAGGCTGTGAAAATAATTCGAACGTTTTTGCGTGTTTTTATTAAAGACTTACGACCCCAATTTGCAAAAAAAGGTTTCAAATAATCATAAAAATGAAGAAATGAAAAAAATCGTTGCATTCCAACGATGCAAACTTCAACGTTTGGAGATTTAGACATTTTCCTTAGAAAGTCGCGGCCACGAAAATTCTTCTCGTCGCATTTTTCAAAGTCTTATCATTAATATTTTGGTAATTCTTTAGATTAGTGACTTCCAAAAATTGAGCCTGAATTCTTTTTTGTCGTTATTTTCTCATTTATTGGGTTATAAATGATGATATTCAGTCGGGGGAAGCCGAAACTCCCCACCCCATGAAAAGTTATGGGGTTTAGAAGTTTGTGTACACACGTGATAAAATAAACCATTTTTGAACAGTTTGACGACTAATTGGGGGTGGAGCATGGGGAGGATTTATAAAAGGAACCTTCCTGAATACAAACAAACTCAATAAAATCCAACTCCTTCCGGCGTGAAGGTTTTAGTACACGAGTTTTTGAAAAATTCGAAATGATTTTTAACGATTTGTTGCTCGTAAAAAAATGGTTAATGAAAAATTTCAGCTTCCGCCGACGCCGGAGGGGGTTGGGTTTGTTTGGGTTTGTTTTTACTTACATAAGGATTATCGATTCGCAAGAAATACCGAAAAGTCACTTATCTAAAGAATTACCAATACTCGGGTTCGTGAAAGAAATACTTCGAGAAAATGAATTATTCGGATTTCCGCGTTATTCCAATTTAACAAATTTCCACACAGGTGCCGAGATACGAGGACTAGTTTAACGTCGAGAGGCCTAAACATCCACGCGAGTTTCAGTGATTGAAAAGTCAGAAGAAGAAAAAACTAACGGCCGAGCGTAGTCGGAGGGTGTTTCACGATCGAGTGATTGCGTGTCCATAAGTGAAAAATCGCGACAATCGTTTGAAAAGCCCGCGAGGGGGGGAGCGCGAGAGGGAAAGAGACAGAGCGAGTGCGCGACGGGGAAACGTGCCTAAGCGGATAGTGCGCCATCTGACGGCGGAAACGCGCGACGATAATTCTCATTTATGATTATTTTTTAACACGCGACTTCGAATGCCAAGAAGTTTACAGTGATCCAAACAACGAATAAAAAAACACACAAGTGCCATTTGCGTGATAGAAAAATTATATTTCTCCGTCGAGTTTCGAGTCTCGCGATTTGTTTTTTTTTTCGAACGAAAACAAGGGGAGAGATCGATTTGATTGAGAAGCCGAGACGACGCCGAGGTAAACACTTTTTACCACTAATCTAAGCGATTTTCACTCATGAATAATTATAACAATGTATTATTACAAAAGAGGATTGAGGAATCATCACAGTGTAACGGGTCGAAAAATAGCTGATTTTCGCGATTTTTTTTTTCGCTGGTTGAAATACGATAATTAGTCTGATTTTTTAATGTATGGTCAAAGCACTCATGAGGAACAGAAAATAAACTTATAAACGTTTCTTTTTATTAATTTTTTTTTAACCGTTGAAAATGTCTTCGAAAAAAGGAGTCCCCGCGGTGTACACGGTTGTGGCCGTAAATATTATCTGAAACAAAATTTGCAAAAAAGATTATTAAGGGGTTTTCTGACTTTAGACGCTAAAAAAGGCTTCTTTCATGAATTTTTTGATAGGTTTATATTATAGATATTGATATAAAAGTTATTACACTTTATAAATACACTTTCGAAATACATTTAAAAAATTTTATCCATTTATGGAACCCAAACAAACTTTAAACGCGTTTTTCTCGAAACTTTTTTCGACGGCTTGTTGATAGAATTTTCGAAACTTCTGAACCGATCCTTATGAAATTTTAACCACATTATTTTGATATTTACTATTTTTTTGCCAAAAACCGGTGAAAAATCCACGTTTTTTTGTTTGTTTTTTTTTCGAAAAATGTCCGCTACTTTGTTATTTTTGCATATATAAAAATCTGAATCTAAAACCGTATGATTTTTTTGTTTTGCATGATCCATCTCCGAGATTTCATCAACAGCGCAGACCTACAATTTTTTAGGACATTTTCTTAACTACCATTTTCGTCCATAAATAGTGACTTCAATAAATAAATGAAAAATTCGACTTAAGGGGTCTTCTCACTTTAGACGCTAAAAAAGACTATTCTCATGAATTTTTTTGATATGTTTATATTATAGATATTGATATAAACGTTGTCACACTTAATGAATACATCTTCGAAATACATTTTTAAACATTTTTTATGCAATAATGTAACCCAAACAAAACTTTAGCGCGTTTTTCTCGAAACAACGTTTTTTGACGGCTTGTTGATAAAATCTTCGAAACTACTGAACCGATCCTTATGAAATTTTAACCACATATTCTTTACAACCATGGCTATAGCGCCTATCAAGGATTTTTTTTTAAATTTCGATATTCACTATTTTTTTGTTGCCAAAAACGGTGAAAACCCGACGTTTTTTCTTCTTTTTTTTTCGAAAAAATGACCGCTATTTTGTTATTTTTGCATATAAAAAAAATGGTATGATATGCGCTATAGCCATGAACACACTAAATCTAAAACCGTTTGATTTTTTGCTTCGGATTATCCATCTCCGTGACTTCATCAACAGCGCAGACTTACTATTTTTTTAGGACATTTTTTCAACTACTATTTTCGTGCAAAATAGTGACTTAAAGAAATAAATAAAAATTGTTGTACATATTTCGAAAGTGTATTTATTAAGTGTAACCACTTTTTTATCAATATCTATAATACAAACCTATCAAAAAAATTCATGGACATAGCCTTTTTTAGCGTATAAAGTAAGAAGACCCCTTAATCAGTATGGAAGCCGCTATCTTGCTGTGGAGGTTGTTTCTTTAAAATCAAAATTGACAAAATGGCCTATTTTTTCGACAGTTTTTCGTTAAAAAAAAATCTGAAGATTTAACAAAAAAATTGAGCAAGAGAAAGAATGGCGTGAAGAATGTTGTGTCAAAATTTGAGACGGATAGCTCGAGAATTCTTCCTTTGAGAGTGTACACCGTTTTGAAAAACGACATTTCGAGAGAAAAAACGCGTTTAAAGTTTCGAGTGTGGAATTTTCATATAAACTGTCCACTTACGTTTGTGTAAGTATGTGAACAGCATGTTTATAACCGTCTATACTATCGGATAATGCCAACAAAAAAATTGACTATTTGAAAATTTTCTAATTCTTTAGATAAATGACTTTTCCGAAAAATGAGCCTAACATTGTTTTGTTGCTATTTTCTCATTTATTGGGTTATAAATGATGATATTCAGTCGGGGGAAGCTGAAATTTTTCATTAACAAATTTTTTACGAGCAAAAAATTGTTAAAAATAATTGCATCGAAATGTTCAAAAATACTTTTTTTCACGTGTTTCCGCGAACTTCAAAACCCCGTAACTTTTTATGGGGGGGATTTCAGCTTCCCCCGACTGAATATCATCATTTATAACCCAATAAATGAGAAAATAGCAAAAAAAAATTCCAGACTTATTTTTCGGAAAAGTGACTTATCTAAAGAATTACCGAAAATTTTACACTATGATGATTCCTTAATGATTGCGGAGAATATCCGCGCAAACGTGATCGTCGATGAAGGCTTTGAGAGCATTGAATTTTCGGTGCCACGTTGCTGGATTCAATTTTGTTGTGACGAGAGCGAATCGCCCGAGGTGTCACCTTTCAAGGTGATTCATTTGGCGGGAGCTTGCCGTTCGATTTGCCAAAGTGCCTATTCTCTCGTTACCTCGTAAAACCGTGTCTACAGTAGAAGTGCGTAGGCTATTTTCTTCCCGTCGTTTGCACGCTGGCTAAGCCGCGAACTTAAATAACCGGCTTCGAAAATCGTTGGAAAGTCGAAAGCGAATAATGAAACAGTTCGTTAGAAGCTTGCGAATGCTCAGGGACAAATTTTCGTCAGTACGAGTGAGCCAGAAGTTTGCATCGTTGCTACGCAACGGTATAACTTTTTTTTTCTTTCGATTTTTTAATTTTCAATGAATTTTTGCATATTTCAGCTTTAATTGCTTAAAAAATGTGGTAAAATTAGTTAAAAATGTTTTTGACCACCCGGACCCGCCCTTGCGGCCGGAGGGAGGGGGGTGAAACTTGATATAATCCCTTTTTTTAATGGCGTTGTATGTAAGATGGCCCAAAAGGCACCTTCGAAAAAAAACTCAACCCTCTGAATGTTCCGAAAAGCACCCCTCTCGGGCGGTAAAACTGGAAAAAAGTCTATCTCCCGCGTGTTCGATATAATCCCTTTTTTTATTGCCGTTGTAACGTAAAAAAACAAGTTAGATACGTTCAGTTACGTTTGGTTTTCCAAATATTTTTCGTGCTGCTGATTTACCTGATATATGAATACATTTAATATTTATTTCTTATACCTATTCGAATTTTTTGTAAATGTCGACTTTTGGTTTTTGGCGGATTCTCAAAATATAACATTTCGAAAATACTTCTCTGAAAATTTCGAGTTGACCCGATTAAAATTGAGGGAGTTGGCGACGTTTTTAGGCAGGTTCCATGAACCAGCGAACTTAAGGGGTTAACCTTAAGAGGGTTCGTACTCAGGGAATAATACAATTGATGATGCAGTTCAAACTGCTTAAGAGGTTAGGCTACTGAGACGACCCGAGAATCAGGGTTATTAAACAAAAATTCATTTTGAAGAAATAAGGAAGGCGATTGAAAAATCGTTCAGGCATTTATTTGTATGTACATTAACAAAGTTTTGGACCAAATGTCATAAATTTTTTTTTGTGTTTGCATGAACAAAAAAAATTGAATTTTTGTTCTATTTTTCGAGGAAAAATGACATCATTATTGTTGATAACTAGTGGAAAAAGAATGTTACGAAGAAAATCTTCGGTCAAAACTAAACTACTTTTATACTGAATAAGTGTACCAAATTTCAAGTCAATACGTGTATTCAATGTCGAGAAATCGTGTACACCATATGTTGGACCTTCCACTTTAATTTGAGTTGCCTCGCGCGACGACCGATTTTTTTGAAATTTTCACATTAGGCTAAACCCTTGAACGCGTTTTTCTTTAAATAACTTTTTCAAGATCGGTGACCACGATATCTTAAAAATCACTGCACCGATCAACTTAAAATTTCATAAGCTTTTTTTACATATCAAAAAGCAGTGCCTGAATTTTGAGGAAATTTTTTTTCGGTGCATCGTTTTTTTTGCCAACAAAATTAGAGGGGTTTTTTTTTCCACCGAAAAATGATATTTTCACTTTGGACAGCGGCCATTTTTTCGAAAATCAATACTTTATTAAATCTTTCGTCCGAGCGCTGGATAATTTCATGCAAACATTTTCGAGCGGCAGTGGTCACCACGAAGGACTTTATTCAAACAGCGGTTGGCACAAACCATTGTATCTGCCACATTTATATATATTTTTCAATATAAAAACTGTTGAAGATACTTAAAACCATACTTTTGGATGTAAAAAAAAAAGAAACCTGCACACGTTTCCCAGAAAAAAATCACGCCAAGTCCTCTTTTTTCCGGTTACCAGCTAGGTGTAACCGGTGAGTTTAGTACTTAATATTTATGCGTATATACAATGGGTAAAAAAAGTTTTTGTACGCGACGTCTTTTTCAAATTATCCTTCGAAAAAAATAAAATGTTTTATGAAGTTTCTGTGTTCGATAGCTAATCCTAAATATACACGGTATCTACAAAAAGCTTGGGAAAACACGAACAAAAAAATAAAGCGAAAGTAACAACACTTTCGTGTGAGATGGACAAATACTTTTTTTCCCCACTGTACATAGTGTGTATACATAAGCATTCGTTGTGTCTGTATATAATTATGTATATACAATATACAAGTCGAGGCACATAAAGTGTTATAGAGCAATAGCACTCAAACTATTGATCATATCCAAAAATGTTTCGGACAAAAGTTTCAGTGTTCGAGAAGGCCGTCATACTGGACCACCTTATTTTTTTATCGGTGGAGGCGCTGAAGCTACGTCAAGGTCAACTCCACTTTTTAAAATGGAACTATGTATTTATTTTCGATTACATTATGACCGATTTTAAGACGAATTCAGCGACGTACAACACAAGGTCATTCTAGTCACGCAAAGTATGAAAATAGTCGAAAAAACGAAAAATATCGGAATAATCACTTTCAAAGGATCCACTAACCTTGGTTTGGGTCTACCTACAGAAGATGCTCGAAGTTATATATATATATATATATATATATATATATATATATATATATATATATATATATATATATATATATATATATATATATATATAGAGAGAGAGAGAGAGAGAGAGAGAGAGAGAGAGAGAGAGAAAATCTGCAACAAGGACAATATTTTGAAAACTGGATAATGAGTAGAAGCGAGCAGACAATTATAGCTATATCCATGTGCTTCTTTATAGGCAAGGTACGTTGGTCGAACGAATTTTCAAATAAGTTTTCCCACCAACTGAATCCTGATGCTATTATTTATTAATATTCCTGATTTTCCGTTAATTTTCTTTGTCTTGCTCCAAGTAACAAGGCTTATTTTCAATACGTATGTTTTTCATGATGTTGAAGTTTGCATCGTTGGAACGCAACGAATATCAATTCTTCTTAATTGTTTGAATTTTGTTTGGCTGTAAAATTAACTCACACGTTCTTACGTATTTTTATTAGAGATTTACGATGGCGATTTGCAAAAAAAGATGGCTTTAGAAAAGCATAAAAACGAAAATGGTTAAACACAAAAAAAAAATCGTTGCATTCAAACGATGCAAACTTCCGTGTCATTGTTTTCTTCTTCCGCGCTTCTTCGAAATTTCGGACATCATTATTTAATTTATAGTTACAATAGTTGCACGCAACCGACACTGGTCGCAACCGACAGCTATTTTAGGATTTATTTTAATGAACCATCAAAACACACTCTTTGAATTTTTACCACATATTTATTATAATTTTTACAGTCCCTCAGAATTTTATTAAACAAAAATAACGAGTTGAATCGACTTTACACCTTTCGGAAGACACTCATGTGTAAAACAAGTTGGTTCTTTCCTTGTAGCCACCTGGCGGATTATTGGCGAAGTACGTACGTTATGTCCAAATCGTTAGTTATTGTAATCCCGGTATTTATGATAAGCATTCTTATCCTCGTCGATTATCATTATCAAGAATTACAACAGATGTATTAGTTTCATTGTAATCAATTATAAATATGTTTGATGAGGTAAAAAGCAAAGTAGCTTTACACAGTTCTTAAGCCCTTAGGCCACTCTAGAGGCCGAAAAATAGGCTTTTTGGGGATTTTTTTATTCAGAAAAACTACAAAATGAGTCGAGATTACAAAAGAGGGTGTTTATCATACATATCAGTGACTGTATACAATGATTTGATTGAAAAATACATTGCCTATGGAAGTACGTCGGATTTTTATTTTATATCGCAGACTTCATTTGTTATTAACAATTATCTGACGATTGTTGAGGTAAATTTTTCACTTTCCATAGAATTTCCTAAAAAATCGTCAGATAATTGTTAATAACAAATGAACTATGCAATATAAAATAAAAATCCTACGTACTTCCATAGACAATGTATTTTTCAAGATATATTCAACATTTCAAGTGAATCGGTTAAAAATTGTTTGAGTTATGTTTCCGGCCAACTAAAAAAATGCAGTTTTGAGATAAACGCTGCACAGCCGCCATTTTGAAATTAATTGCTTCAAAACAATTATTGTATACAGTCACTGATATGTATGATAAACACCCTTTTTTGTAATGTCGATTTATTTTGTAGTTTTTCTGACAAAAAAAAAAAATCCCCAAAAAGCCTATTTTTTCGGCCTCTGGAGTTGCCTAACCCCTTCAAGACAGGCTCCACTTTTCAGGACTTGTCTATTCTGGCCGGGTAGACATTACTGAAGATGTTCCTGTTCGCAATGTATCCCGGTCGGGAGATTGTAATTTTCAAGCACAAAGGGTAAGCCGTAAAAAACAATTTTGCGATCTTCCCGGTTTGTTCCATAGAAGGGCCTGGTTAGGTGAATCAGACGAGGCAAGTCTGGTCAGGGCCCGGCACAAAGTAGGAAATGCTCGGTAACATTTCTACACGGACATATACTTATCAAAATTTATTTCGATCTCTTGTACGTGTCGTAGGAAAACTGTAATGTTTATAAAGAAAAGGTGTTGTCAAAGGCTCAAGGTCACTCGTAAAATTCATCGTACGTAGACATAGGTCGGGAACTTGTGTTTACTTGATTTAACATTTTTTTCGTTGTCCCTTTCGACCTTCTGGCGTTAGATAATGACAGTAAAGAAAAAGAAAACCTAGTCCAGCCATCCTTCAAGGTGGAGGAGTATGCAAATGGTCTAGAATAGAATTTGAGAATCTTATTGAAAGAAAGACACGGATAATACGGAGTTGCGAATCAAGTGGGTTCTCGCAAGATTTTCTGTTGTACGAGCGTTCACGAAGTTTTATTAGTCGCAGTTGCGTTATGCGAACATACGATAAAGTTGTGTGCCGGGATCGATAACACTCGTGAAGCATTTTCACGAGTAATCTCGTATAAAGGAAAACTTCTGGCAAGGCC